>WOXC01008282.1:0-181634 GCA_011680675.1 Gymnobelideus leadbeateri | reverse complement strand
GTGGAAGACAGAGTGTGGCAAAATCCAGCCCAGGAGGTTGCCCAGAGTGTCCGCACAGGTCGAGCGCAGAGCGCATGGGGTCTGCACAGCTCAGACCTAAGAGCAGGCAAGCAGACTACACCAGAGAGAGAAAAAGCCCCAGCCTGCAGACTTACCAAGGACGAATCGCAGTCATCTCGAAGAGGGAATGGATCATTGGAGCCAGGTAGGAGAGTCGGGCCCCCAGTGGAGAGAGTGGCTTCTCAGGCTGCATTCAGCCCCCAGCCTGGAAATTTAGAAACTGCCTGCCTGTATGATACAGGGGCTGGAATGGCAAAGTAAATTCTAGCTGCTCCGATCCTCCCATCCCTCCTTCATGAAGCAGAAAACCCAAAGATAAGTCTCCCACCCAGATTGAAATCCCAAGTTAATGGAAATAGCCTCAGGCTTGAGAATCTCCAAGAAAGGGTGTAACTGAGACATCCAGGAATCTGAAGAGAAGAGAGGGAGGGGACCCAACTAGCCCCACCTCACCTCACCAACAAAAGCCTACTTATAGCCCAGGGGTATAGAGGCAGAAATCTGAAGTGGTCAGACTCATCCCCACCTACACATCTACATTCCTCACTGACTTCCCTGACTTAGCCATAAACTAGCCACCCAGAGGTATTCAAAGTCAAGGATCAGGCCCCAAACTCATAGCCTGAGACACTAAGAAACAGGAAGTCACAATGGGAAGGAAGGAAGCTGAAAAGGAGAAGGGGAAGGCAAGAAAGTCTATTCGAGCATACTATGCAGGGCAAGAACAACAAAACACACAGGACAATATAGACTCTCTGTCCACACCAGAGACCACAGAAGGAAACATGATCTGGTCTCAAGCCCAAATAGCATTCCTGGAGGAGCTTAAGAAAAATTTTAAAGACCAAATCAGGGAGGCAATGACCAACTTGGAAAAAGAAAATACCTCCCTAAAAAAGGAACTTCAAAAACTTACTGAAGACCATAATTCACTAAAAATTAGATACAACCAAACTGAAACTCAGAACTCTATGATGCAGCAGGAGTCAATCGAAAAAAAACAAGATGATCGAAAAATTGCAAGAAAATGTAAAATATCTCACTGGAAAAATAACTGACCTAGAGAACAGATCCAGGAGAGACAACCTAAGAATTATTGGTCTACCAGAAAGCCACGATGAGAAAAGCAGTCTAGACAACATCCTCCAAGAGATTGTCAAAGAAAACTGTCCTGAGGTCCTGGAATCAGAAGATAAAATAGCTATTGATAGAATTCACCGGACTCCTCCTGAAAGAGATCCCAAACTGAAAACTCCAAGAAATATAGTAGCCAAATTCCAGAATTATAAGATTAAAGAAAAAATTCTACAAGCAGCCAAAAAGAAACAATTCAAATATCGAGGAACTACAGTTAGGATCACACAGGACCTAGCAGCTTCTACATTAAAAGAGCGGAGGGACTGGAATTTGATATTTCGTAGGGCAAGAGAGCTAGGACTACAACCAAGGATTAACTACCCGGCAAAACTGAGCATAATCTTTCAGGCAAGGAGATGGACGTTTAATGAAGTAAGGGACTTCCAGACTTTCCTAATGAAAAAGTCAGAGCTCAATGGAAAATTTGATCTCCAATTACAAGACTCCAGAAGAACATAAAAAGGTAAACAAGGGTAACATAGACTCACACATGCAGAAGTGCACACACCCACACCCACAAACACAAGCTCATTACCTGGGATGCAACAAGAGCAAAATGTTCACATCCCTATATGTGGAGCTGATAACTGTCAATATTTGAAATCTCTATGATTATCATGACCTGCAAAAGGGTTATACTTAGAGGGTGTGGGTATGAATGCACTAACATGGAGTCTAAAAAAAAAAAAAGACTATCAAGGGGATCAATGGTACTGTAATGGGAAAAAGGAAAGGATGAGCTAGGGAAAGGTAAAATATGCCATCTGAAGAGGCATCAAAACACACTATAGAAGAAGGGAAAGTAAGAGGGAGAGGAACATCATTTAAACACTATTCTCACTGGTTCTGGTTCAAAGAAGGATCAAATTAATCAGTGAAGTTTAAGAATCTAATGTGAATAGACACATAAATTCATTAAGTAGAGGAAAAGGAGGGAGAGAGAGGAGCACTGTTTGAAATTTACTCTCATTGGTTTGGAATCAAACGGGGAGTAATTTACTCTGATAAGTATAAAAATTTATTGTGTCCTATAGATAGTGGGAGGGTAAGGGGGGGAGTGAAAAGGAGGAGACTAAAAGGAGAGATTATAAGGGAGGGAAATAGTAGTAAGGGGAGAGGGTAGGTTAAGAAGGGGGGTCACTGGGTGGGAACACTGAGGGAGGGGGCAGTCAAAAGGGAAAACTTCAAGGAGGGGAAGGGAGAAGGAAGAAACAAAAACATAAACAGGGGAGGGAATAGGATGGAAGGGAAGAGACAGATAGTCATCATTACTGTGAATGTGAATGGGATGAACTCTCCAATAAAAGAATGGGATGAACTCTCCAATAAAACAGAGGCGGATAGCAGAATGGATTAAAAACCATAATCCTACAATATGCTGTCTTCAAGAAACACATTTGAAACAAAGGGATACCCACAGGGTAAAGGTAAAATGTTGGAGTAAAATTTATTATGCCTCAGCTAAAGTAAAAAAAGCAGGGGTAGCAATACTTAGATAAAGCAAAAGCAAAAATAGATCTAATTAAAAGAGATAAGGAAGGAAACTATATCCTACTAAAAGGCACCATTGAGAATGAAGCAATATCACTACTTAATATATGCACCAAGTGGTATAGCATCCAGATTCCTAGAGGAGAAGTTAAAGGAATTAGAGGAAGAAATAGATAGCAAAACTATACTAGTGGGGGACCTTAATCTCCCCCTCTCTGAACTCGATAAATCTAACCTCAAAATAAACAAGAAAGAAGTTAAGGAGGTGAATAGAATCTTAGAGAGACTAGATATGATGGATCTCTGGAGAAAACTGAATGGGGATAAGAAGGAATTTACTTTCTTCTCAGCAGTGCATGGTACATACTCAAAAACAGACCATGTACTAGGGCATAAAAACCTCACAATCCAGTGCAGAAAGGCAGAAATAGTAAGCGCATCATTCTCAGATCATGATGCAATAAAAATTATATGCAATAAAGGGCCATGGAGAGATAGACTAAAAACTAATTGGAAACTAAACAATTTAATCCTAAAAAATTGGTGGGTCAAAGAAGAAATTATAGAAGCAATCAATAATTTCATTCAAGAGAATGATAATAATGAAACAACATACCAAAATTTGTGGGATGCACTAAAGGCAGTTCTCAGGGGAAGTTTTATATCCCTGAGTGCATACTTAATTAAAGCAGAGAGAAGGGAGGTCAGTGAATTGGACATGCAATTGAAAAAGCTAGAAAAAGAACAAATTGAAAACCCCCAATTTAGTACTAAATTAGAAATATTGAAAACCAAAGGCGAGATTAATAAAATTGAAATTAAGAAAACCATTGAATTAATAAATAAAACTAAGAGCTGGTTTTATGAAAAAATCAACAAAATTGATAGACCCTTAGTCAATATGATAAAAAAAAAGAAAGAAAACCAAATTATGAGTATCAAAAATAAAAAGGGTGAATCTACCTCCAATGAAGAGGAAATCAAAAAAAATAATGAGGAATTATTTTTCCCAATTGTATGCACATAAATATGACAATCTTAGTGAAATGGATGAATATTTACAAAATCACAGGTTGCCCAGATTAACTGAAGAGGAAGTGAATTACCTAAATAACCCCATCTCAGAAAAAGAAATCAAACAAGCCATCAATGAACTCCTTAGGAAAAAATCTCCAGGGCCAGATGGGTTTACTAGTGAATTCTATCAAACATTTAAAGAACAGTTGATTCCAATACTCTACAAACTATTTGGGAAAATTAGTGAAGGAGTCCTACCAAACTCTTTCTATGACACAAATATGGTACTGATTCCTAAATCAGGAAGAGATAAAACAGAGAAAGAAAATTATAGACCAATCTCCCTCATGAATTTAGACACAAAAATTCTAAATAAAATATTAGCCAAAAGACTCCAACAACTTATCACAAAAATAATACACCCTGGTCAGGTAGGATTCATTCCAGGAATGCAAGGATGGTTTAATATTAGGAAAACCATCACTATATTTGAGCATATCAACAACAAAAATAGCAAAAACCACACGATCATCTCAATAGATGCAGAAAAGGCTTTAGACAAAGTACAACATCCATTCCTATTAAAAACACTAGAAAGTATAGGAATAAATGGAGCCTTCCTTAAAATAGTTGCTAGCATCTATCTAAAACCATCAGCAAGTATTATATGCAATGGGGATAAACTAGAGGCCTTTCCAATAAGATCAGGAGTGAAACAAGGGTGTCCACTATCACCCCTCTTATTCAATCTGGTACTAGAAACGTTAGCAGTAGCAATTAGAGAAGAAAAAGAAATCAAAGGAATCAAATTAGGCAAAGAAGTGACCAAGCTGTCACTCTTTGCAGATGATATGATGATATACTTAGAGAATCCTAGAGAATAAGTAAAAAATTACTTGAGGCAATAAATAAATTTGGCAAAGTTGCAGGATATAAAATAAACCTACATAAATCCTCAGCATTCCTGTACATCTCTAATGAAACTCAACAGCAAGAGATAGAAAGAGAAATCCCATTTAAAGTCACTGTAGACATTATAAAATATTTGGGAATCTACTTGCCAAAACAAACCCAGAATCTATATGATCACAACTACAAAACACTTCTCACACAAATAAAAACAGATCTAAATTGTTGGAAAAATATCAATTGCTTGTGGCTGGGTCGAGCTAATATAATAAAAATGACAATTTTACCCAAACTAAATTATATATTTAGTGCCATTCCAATCAATTTACCAAAAAACCACTTTGTAGAGTTAGACAAAATAATAACAAAATTTATTTGGAAAAACAAACGGTCTAGAATATCAAGGGAATTAATGAAAAGGAATGCTAGGGAAGGTGGACTAGCTATGCCCGATCTTAATCTGTATTATACAGCAACAGTCATCAAAACTGCTTGGTACTGGCAGGGGTGTAGAGTAGTGGATCAATGGAATAGATTAGGTGCAGGAGACCCAGCAGTTAATGAATATAGTAATCTATTGTTCGATAAACCCAAAGACCCCAGTTTTTGGGATAAGAATGCACTTTTTGACAAAAACTGCTGGGAAAACTGAAATACAGTATGGCAGAAACTGGGCATAGACCATTATCTAACACCGTATACCAAAATCAAGTCCAAATGGGTGCATGATCTAGGTGTAAAGGATGATACTGTAAGCAATTTGGGAAAGTAAGGAATAGTTTCCCTGACAGATCTGTGGAGAGGGGAAGACTTTAGGACCAAACAAGAATTAGAGAGCATTATAAAATGCAAAATGGATAATTTTGATTACATTAAATTGAAAAGCTTCTATACAAACAAAGCCAATGCAACCAAGATCAAGAGGGAGGTGGGAAATTGGAAAGAATTTTTACAACTTGTGTCTCTGATAAAGGACTCATCTCTAAAATCTATAGAGAATTGAGCCCAATCTATATGAATACAAGTCATTCCCCAATTGAAAAATGGTCAAAGGATATGAACAGGAAGTTTTCAGAGAAAGAAATTAAAGCATATGAAGAAATGCTCTAAATCACTATTAATTAGAGAAATGCAAATCAAAACAACTCTGAGATACCACATCCCTCCAGTCAGATTGGCTAAGATGAAAAAACAAGAAAGTGACAAATGCTGGAGAGGATGTGGACAAATTGGAACACTAATACATTGCTGGTGGAGTTGTGAACTTATCCAACCATTCTGGAGACCAATCTGGAATTATGCCCAAAGGATTATAAATAATTTCATACCCTTTGACCCAACAATACCACTTCTAGGGTTATATCCCAAAGAGATCATAGAAGTGGGAGGAAGACCCATATGTACAAAAATATTTTTAGCAGCCCTTTTTGTGGTTGCAAAGAATTGGAAACTAAAGGGGTGCCCATCAATTGGGGAATGGCTAAACAAGTTGTGGTATATGAATGTAATGGAATATTATTGTGCTATAAGAAACGAGGAGGTGATGGATTTCATAATTACCTGGAGAGACTTATACAAACTGATGCTGAGCGAGAAGAGTAGAATCAGAAGAAATCTGTATACAATCACAGACATACCATATCTGTGATGACCAACTATGACAGACTGGACTCTTTTCAGCAATGCAGTGATATAAGTTAATCCCGAAAGACTCAAGAAAGTGAGAAATGCGCCATCCAGAGATATAACTAGAAAGAACTGAGCCTGAATCCTGATGGAAGCAAACTAAATGATCTTGTTCTTTTCATTGTTTGGTTTTATTTCTTCCTTACCATCTTTCATCCCACCTAGTACAATACGCCTTTGTAATTGGAATAATGTCTAATATGAATGCATTTGCAGATCCTATACTGTACTATATGCTGTCTTTGTGGAGGGGAGAGGGAAGTAAAGGAAATTTGAAAATCAAGGAACTATGGAACTGAATCTCGTTAACTGAAACTAAACTAACAAATTAATTTTAAAAAAAAGAAAAAAATATAACATGCATTTGGGTTAAAAACTCCCAAAAGAATAGGAATAAATGCATCTTTCCTTAACATGGCAAACAATATTTATGAAAAACCAAGAGTTAGCATTATCTATAATGGAGAAATGACAGAATATTTTCCTTCAAGACCACGGGTCAGGCAATAATGCCCACTGTTCCCAATATCATTTAAGGTAATTCTAGATAAGCTAGCTACAGCAATTAGAAAAAAGAAACTGAGGAAATAAGCATGAGCAAAACAGAAATAACATTTTTAGTATTTGTAGATGATATGATGTGTTACTTATAGAATCTTAGCAATTCAGTGAATAAAAATAATCAAAATAATGATATCAGTAAGGTAGGAGCAAAGAAAATATACTAAAAAAATCTTTCTGTATATTACTAACAAAATCCAGAAAGAAGAGAAAAAACATTTCATACAACATAACTACAAAATATATAAAATATTTGAACTTCAGCCCATCAAGAAACATTCAGGATTTATATGAATAAAATAACAAGGGGGCAGAGCCAAGATGGCGGAGTAGAAACAGCTCATCCAAGCCTCTCTGCCCCCAGATTCCCCCAAACTATGTAAAAGGGGACTCTGAACAACTTCTGGAGCCCCAGCACCCACAGAACAACACAGAGAAGCTAACCTCCCACTGAGGACAGCCCAGTAGCCCTGCAGGAAGGACCAGCACAGAGGTCTGGGACCTGGCAGAGCGCAGAGCACAGGAGCCGAGCCAAGCCCAGGTCCCTTTGAGCCGAGGTTTTAGCCCCAGGGCAGCAGGGCCAGCAGCCGGCCGGAGGAACCCCAGAACACCAGGACCTGTGGCAACTCCAGAATTATCAACATAGACATGCCTAGGACAAAGTAAGAGGTTAGTGTCCTATGGACTTTCGGACCTGTATTTGGGGAATGCGTCAGCTCCCTCCCCTGGGGGCTAGAAGCCGCTGAGGACAAACTCCATTTTGTAGTTTTCAGAGGCAGCTCCTGCTCCCAGCCTGCAAATTTGTAGGGAGATCCAGCGATCAGTCTTGGGGGGTAATCGCTCTTGCTTTAACCTCCCTGGATCTGGATTGTGATCTAGGGTGGAAGTTGTGGGTGGGTTTACAGCTTGCCAGAAACGGAAGTTGCCCCCCACACGTTCGGGACGAAAATTCCTCTAGCTGGCCTTAAAGCCATAGTGTGGCAACAAGCCCAAAAGTCAAGTAATTAAGTGGCAACATGCCAAGGCAAAGGAAACAGAAAAATGCAACCCTAGACTCCTATTTTGGGGGCATAGAGCGGGAAAAGGACTGTGAGGTCAGAAGTCCTGCTCCAAAAGCCCCAGGGGAAAACATGAGCGGGTTGCAGGCCATAGAGGACCTTAAGAAGGACTTTAAAAATCAAATAAGAGAAGTGGAGGAAAAATTGGAAAGACAAATGAGAAGGATGCAGGAAAAGTATGAAATGAGGGTCAACAGCCTGACTGAGGAAAACAACACCTTAAAAAATAGACTAACTCAGATGGCAAAGGAGGCCCAAAAGGGCAATGAGGAGAAGAATGCCTTAAAAAGTCGAATTTGCCAGATGGAAAAAGAATCTCAAAAGTTCACTAAGGAGATTCATTCCTTCAGAGTTAGACTGGAGCAAATGGAAGCTAATGACTTTATGAGAAATCAAGATGCTGTTAAGCAGATCCAAACAAATGAAAGATTAGAAGGCAATGTGAAATATCTCATGGGAAAAACCACTGACCTGGAAAATAGATCCAGGAGAGACAATTTAAAAATTATTGGACTACCTGAAAGCCATGATCAAAGAAAGAACCTAGAAATCACCCTTCAAGAAATTCTCAAGGAAAATTGCCCTGATGTTTTAGATCCAGAGGGCAAAATAGAGGTTGAAAGAATCCACAGATCACCTCCTGAAAAAGATCCCAAAAAGAAAACTCCCAGGAATATTATAGCCAGGTTCCAGAATCCCCAGATCAAGGAGAAAATACTACAAGCAGCCAGGAAGAAACAATTTCAATATTGTGGAAACACAATCAGAATAGCCCAGGACCTGGCAGCTTCTACACTGAGGGATCAAAGGGCATGGAATATGATATTCCAGAGGGCAAAAGAACTGGGAATGAACCCAAGGGTCACCTACCCAGCAAAACTGAGTATTTTGTTTCAGGGGAAAATATGGTCATTCAGTGGAATAGAGGACTTTCAAGCATTCTTGAGGAAAAAACCAGAGTTGAATAGAAAATTTGACATCCAGACACAAGAGGGAAGAGATGCCTGAGAAGGTAATCAGGGAAAAGAAATCTAAAGGAACTTATCAAAGTTGAACTATTTACATTCCTATATGGAAAAGCAATAACTATGACTGATGATATCTTTCTCACTATGAAAATAATGGAAGAAGGGGGTGTGGTCATATGAATACATATGTAAATGTGTG
Organism: Gymnobelideus leadbeateri; assembly: GCA_011680675.1. Taxonomy (NCBI): domain Eukaryota; kingdom Metazoa; phylum Chordata; class Mammalia; order Diprotodontia; family Petauridae; genus Gymnobelideus; species Gymnobelideus leadbeateri. The sequence goes on along the minus strand of WOXC01008282.1, from coordinate 172,548 downwards.
TGTATATGGTTACAGTTATATATGGATAGAGGGCATAGGTTGAATTTGTTGGGAAGGGAGAATACTCAAGGGATGAAATTATGAGGTGAGAGGAAAGTGGCAAGAGGAGATGGGGAGAGACAGGGTAGGGTAAACTATCTCATGTAGAAGAAGCAAGGGGAAGTGGTTGCAAGGGAGGGGGAGAATAGGAAGGCTAAAAAGCAAAACCACATTCTCATTGAATTTGGTTCAGGGAGAGAATGACATACATACTAAATGGGATATCTCAACCTGCAGCAGGATAGGGGGTAGGGGGATGAGAGGAGGGATGATGGATGGGAGGGCATCCTTGGGGGGAGGAGGTTGGAAGTACCCACTATAGAAGAGGGACAGGATCATGTAGGGAATGGACCAGGTGGGGGGTGGGATGAGTGGGAGGGAATTATAAGCAGCCTTGTACAATATATCTACTATGATAATGTTTTGCATAGCTAGACATGTACAACATATACTGAATTACTTATCTCCCAAGAAGGAATGGGTGACAAGGGAGGAAGGAAATGGATCTGAAATTCGAGGTCGTAACATTAAATGTTTCAAATATATATAAATACTGTTATTAGTACTCTTCTACTTGTAATAGGGAGATAAGATGTGCGGGCATTGGGACACAAAGATTCACCTTCCTCTAATGGAAAAGTAGATGGGGGTATGGGAGAGAGCAGATTGGAGGAAGCGATATCTTGTGGGACTACTATTCTGGGAGGTTGGGTAGGGGAATAATGGGGGGGAAATGATTGTAACTCAAAATCTGGCGGAAATGAATGATGTAAATCAGAAGTTAATAAAGCATTTGTTTAAAAAAAAAGAAAAAATAAAATAACAAAACACTCTTTAGGAAATAAAGGAAATACAAAGGAAAACAAAGTTTTATTTTTTCTTACTTTATTATTTTTATTTATCAAATAGCAGGTACTTAGGTAGCCAAAGAATTGGGGAGGTATTGTTTGTGGTTGGGTCATGCCAATATAATAAAACTTATAACACTAACCTAAATTACTTTACAGATTTAATGTCATGACAATCAAACTTTGAAGGTGTTACTTTACAGAAATAAATAAAATAACCAAATTTACACAGAGGAAGAGAAAGTCAAGAATCTCAAGGGATATAATGAGGAAAAATAGGAAAAAGTAGCCTAGCTTTTCTAAATATCGAATTATACTCTATAGCAAAAATCATCAAACTATTTGGTATTGCTTAAAAATATAAAAGTTAATATGTGAAACAGACTATAAACAAGACACAAAAGCAGTCAAATGTAGCAGTTTTTAATAAACTCAAGGATATCAACTACTATATTATGGACTCTATTCAAACAAATATTTTGGAAGAATAAAACCCAAGAAGCAGTCTGGTAGGAGCTACATTTAGGCCAATATCTTACATTTTATGCCATGATAAGCTCCAAATGGATATATAAACATAAAAGATAATTTTATGAACAATGATTAGAGGTGAAAGGAAGAAGGATCCTTTCACAACTAGCTAAAGGGATTATTTTTAATCAAAAAATGGTACAATGGTGATTAAAGATGATAACATGACTGATATTGTTTAGATAAAATGAAAATATTTGTAAAAACAAATTGATAAATAACATCAACAGCAAGATGGTGTGATGAATGAAAAACCTGAGAGACAGAGCTTCTGAACAATATATAATCTATTGATTAATTAGGCTAGCTAATAATCAATAAAGTGATAGTCATTGCTTTCTTTTGGTAAGCAAAGACAAAACCAGGGAGTGACTGAAAGTCCTAATATTCTCTTGGAAAAGGAGGTGTCCCTGACAGGTGAAAAGCAACCCTCATATTCATGGACATTTAATAAGGAGGTAGGCTAGGAGTCTTTAGCTCTTCCTGCTAAGAACATGACTTGACTATGACATTCATTCACCTCAACAAGTCTGAACAGGGGAAGCCATCTCCATACAGACCACTCTGATTGTTTTTTTTTCTTTCATGACCTGGGTCATTCTAAATCGTAATGGAGGGGTACAAGAACATAGCTGTTCTCCTTGGGGCAAGAATTTGCCCAGACTGGATTCTGTTTACATCCCCCACCAAAATCCGGGCTGGGTGGGGTCCAGCTCAAGATTGAGGAACTTGTTCCCTGAGGATTAGGACTAATCTCATCAATTAATCAAGTCCTTCAGAGACTTCTACAGGGGAGGGACTGTGCCCTAAATGTGGATTTGCATGAGGCTGATTAATGATCATGAAACTCAATAAGGAATAGAGCACCAGCTCTGGAGTTAGGAGGACCTGAATTCAAATCTGGCCTCAGACCCTTAACTAGCTGTTTGGCCTTGGACAAGTCACTTAACCCCAACTGCCTTGCATTCCTGCCTCTGAAAAAAACCAAAAACCAAAAAACAAACAAACAAAAAAAAAGAAACTTCAGTAAGTGACTTTTACCCCAGAACTGCACTAAAAAGCATAAGTAGTAAGAACCTGGCAGGGGTTATTAGCACAAGCAGAAGCACAGAAGCTAGGAACTGCTTAGTGTGAATCAGGAATGAAGCAGAAATATGTAGCATTCGAGGCTACTTATCTATAACCAGGAAGAGTATAGTGCCTTCTAAGAAAGACCCAAGGAGGTCAAGAAGCCTCATGGTGCAGATTAAGCCTTGGAGAGTAGCAGTGACCAGAGGAACATAGCAGTACTAAAATCAGGATACCCCAGGATGTTTGGAGGCTGTGAGATCACAAGAACTCTGTGGAGAAATGCCACAGAGGCTGCTAAATAGCCAACACTTTGGAAACTGTGATCCAGGAAGAACAATTCCAGGAAGTGAAGATCAGTGTTAGAATCTAGGGGACCCCAGGTGAGGTTAAGAAAGGCCAACAACCTCATTAAAAATTATACCACAGGGAGAAGCCTGGCCTTACTACAATTTCACATTTTGGGAACTAAACTTCCTGATAAGTACAGAAAATATTAACCAGTACCTAAAATTAAAGATCCATAGATTCCCCCCAAAGAAAGAATAACGATTACAAACAATGACTCAAAGATATAAAAATATATATAAATATATAGCTACGCGCGCGCACACACACACACACACACACACACACACACACAGATTTTTGAAATTCCTTTTCCATATCAAAGTTCGACTTTTGAAGGTGGTAATTGCTACAGAATTTTTTTTGACTCCTTTAACAGACTATTGACTCTTTTCATGATTTTCTTTTCTTCCCAAATGCTTTATTAACTTCTGGTTTCCATCATTCATTTCCATCAGGTTTTGAGTTACACTTTTTCCCCCTTTTCCCCTACCCCCCACCCCAGAAGAGCACTCCCACAGGATATCCCCTCACCCCATCTGCTCTCTCTCATATCTTCTCCCATACCCCCTTAGACTTTTTCAATAGGGCAAGGTCTGTGCCCCAATGCCTGTACATCTTATTTCCCAATTATATGTAAAATAGTATTAATAATGGTATTTTATATTTTTTAATCATTTCATTTTAAAACTTTGAATTTCATACTCATTTCCTTCATCCCTTGTTACCCACCCAGACTGGGAAGATAAACAATTCAGTATATGTTGTACATGTGTAGTTATGCAAAACATGACCACAGTAGATATATGGCAAAAGACTGACTATATTTCCCTCCCTCCTTTTCTACTTCCCACTTGGTCTATTCCTTACTTTGACACTGTCCCTTTTCAAAAATGGGTGCTCCCAACTTCCCTCCCCCCCTTCCCTCCCATCCTCCTTTCTATCATCCCCCTCTCATCCCTTTCCCCTCTACTCTCCTGTAGGGTGAGATATCCTATTAATATGTATGTCATTCTCTCCCTGATCTAAATTCAATGAGGATAAGGTTTTGCCTTTTTGCCTTCCTGTTCTTCCACTCCCTCATAACCATTTTCCCTTGCCTCTTCTATATGAGACAGTTTAGTCCATTCTGTCTCTCCCCATCTCCTCTTGTAATATTCTTCTCTCACCTCTGAATTTCACCTTTTAAATATCATTGCTTCTTGCTAAATTCGACCTGTGGCCTCTATCTACGTATACCTGTAAACATACATATACACATTCACATATGTATTCATATGCCCATATACCCTTCTTCAACTATTTTCATAATGAGAAAAGTTTCATCAGTTACAGTTATGGTATTTCCATGTAAGAATGTAAATATTTCAACTTTGATAAGTTCATAATGATTTCCTTTCCCTGTTTACCTTCTCAAGCATCTCTTTGCTTCTTGTATCTGAATGTCCACTTTTCTATTCATCTCTGGTTTTTTCATCAAGAATGCTTGGAAGTCCTCTATTCCACTGAATGACCATATTTTGCCCTGAAACAAGATACTCAGTTTTGCTGGGTGGGAGATGCTTTGTTTTAATCCCAGCTCCTTTGCCCTTCAATATATCATATTCTAAGCCCTGCAACACCTCAGTGTAGAAGCTGCCAGATCCTGTGCTATCCGGATTGTGTTTCCACAGTATTCATATTATTTCTTCCTGGCTGCTTGTAGTATTTTCTCCTTGATCTGGGAATTCTGGAATCTGGCTATAATATTCCTAGAAGCTTTCTGAGATCTTTTTCAGGTGGTGATCGGTGGATTCTTTCAACCTTTATTTTGCCAACATCAGGGCAATTTTCCCTGAGAATTTCTTGAAGGATGATTTCTAGGTTCTTTCTTTGATCATGGTTTTCAGGTGGTCCAATAATTTTTAAATTATCTCTGCTGGATCTATTTTTCCAGGACAGTGATTTTTCCCATGATATATTTCACATTGCCTTCTATTCCTTCATTTGTTTGTATGTGCTTAACAGCATCTTGATTTCTCATAAAGTCACTAGCTTCCATTTGCTCCAATCTAATTCTGAAGGAATGATTCTCCTCAACGAGCTTTTGAGATTCTTTTTCCATCCTGGCAAAGTTGGCTTTTTAAAGCATTATTCTCCTCATTGCCTTTTTGAGCCTCTTTTGCCACTGGAGTTAGTCTATTTATTAAAGTGTTATTTTCCTCAGTCAGGCTGTTGACTCTCATTTCATACTTTTCTTTTATCTTTCTCATTTCTCTTCCCTATTTTTCCTCAACTTCTCTTATTTGCTTCTTAAGGCCCTCTATGGCCTGTTCCCAGCTTGTATTTTCATTTGGGGCTTTTGGTGCAGGAGTTCTGACCTCTGAGTCCTCCTCCTGTTCCATGCTTTGATCCTTTTTGCCCCAAAATAGGAGTCTAATGTTGAATTTTTCTGTTTATTTTGTTTCCTTTGCCTATGCATACTGCCACTCAATTACTTGACTTTTGGGCTTGTTGCCACAGTAGGACTCTGCCACCAGCCATGGGAGCTTCTGTCCCAAAGGCTGGTGTTTTCTCAGCTGCTGGAGGTATTAGTTGTGTGGCTTCTCTGAAGCCTCCACACACTCTGGCACACTGGTCACACACACCAAGACCTCCACCCCAGAACACAATCTAGATCCATGTAGGTTAAAGCACGAGCAATTCCCCCCCCCCCCCGCCCCAGACTGATTGATGGATCCCCCTACATTTCACAGGCCAGGAACTGAAGCTGCAACATTGCAGCTGCATAGTGGCTACTCAGCAGCTTCTAGCCCCCATGGAAAAGAGACCAACATGCTCTCCTGACCAGTTCCAAAGTCCATAGGGCACCGACCTCTCACTTTGTCCAATAGCATCTATGTGTTGATAATTCTGGAAACTCCACAGCTGCTGGTATTCTGGGGTTCCTCCAGCCTGCTGCTGGTCTGGCCTCCCTGGGGTTAAATCCTCCTACTCACGTGGTCCTGGACTCGGCTCCCAGAGTGCTGTGCTGGCCACTCCCTGCTAGGTTGTCCTCAGCAGGTTAGCTTCTCTGTGTCATTTTGTGGGTTCTGGAGCTCCAGAGGTTGTTCAGAGTCCCCTTTTACATCAATTTGGAAACGGTGTGGGCCAGAATGCCACGGAAGTGCTGTTTCTACTCTGCCATCTTGACTCCCCCCCTTCATGATTTTCTTGCATCATTCTCATTCCTCTTCCCAATTTTCCCTCCACTTCTCTTGATTGCCGAAATCCTTCTTGAGCTCCTCCACGGCCTGTAACTCTTTCTTATTTTTCTGATGTTTCCATCAAATACTTTGCCAAAATCTTCTTCTGCTCTCTGGAATTTGTAGCTACAGTGATGGGATACCAGGACTGAACAAGGATAGTCTCAATCCAATTTGTAAGCCAATAGCATTCTGGATCTGTGTTTTCCACTGTGAAGAGAACATTTCCTCTGGGAATGACAGAACCCTCAGGAACTGCTTTTACTTCTATCGGAAGATGGCCATCATATTTCTCAAGAATATAACTCCATCCCTTTTCATTAAAGACATCATCTTGAAAATGCTCTCTGTAGACCTCTTTGGCTTCCTGGATTTTTTCTTTGGTCACTACTTTGCCTTTTAAGTACTTATTAAGAATGTACTGCAACCCGTAAAATACAGTTTCCTCATATTTCACCTTCCTTACTTTGGAGTTTTCAGTCTTCTTTTCACGGCATTCAAAGTAGGAATAAACTTTGCTTGTGTTGGGTGGATATTGCTTATAGTGAGTAACCTTGTAGGAATCAGTGGCGAGAAGGATGTTGAACTCGGCTTTTAATGCAGGAGTTCTGACTTCACTGTTTTCCTCCTACTCCATGCCTTGATCCTTTTTGTCCCCATGAAAGGATTCTATAGAGTCTAATGTTGAATTTTTCTGTTTATTTTGTTTCCTTTGCCTAGGTATGTTGCCACTTAATTACTAGACTTTGGGGCTTGTTGCCACAGTACGATTCTGCCACCAGACAGGGGAGCTTCTGTCCCAAACGTTGGGGTCTTCTCAACTGCCTGAGGTATTAGTTGGGTGCCCTCCCTGAACCCTCCACACACTCTGGCAAGCTGGTTCCACACCCCAAGACCTCCACCCCAGACCACAATCCAGATCCAAGAAGGTTAAAGCAAGAGTGATTAACCCCAAGACTGATTGCCAGATCCCCCTAGAGTTCACAGGCCAGGAGTTGAAGCTGCAACTGAAGCTGCAAAATGGCAGCTGTGCTAGGGATTCTCAGCAGCTTCTCACCTCCAGGGGAAGAAGCTGACACTCTCCTAAATAATGGTCCCAAATCCCATAGGGCACTAACCTCTTACTTTGTCCTAGGCATCTATGTGTTGATAATTCTGGAAACGCCACAGTTGCTGGTGTTCTAGGTTCCCTCCAGCTGGCTGCTGGTCTAGCTGCCCTGGGGCTAAAACCTCTGACTCGAGGTCCTGGGCTCAGCTCCCAGAGTGCAGTGCTGGCTGCTCCCTGCTGGGCTACCAGACTCTCCTCAGTGGGAGGTTAGCTTCTCTGTGTCGTTCTGTGGGTGCTGGAGCTCCAGAGCTTGTTCAGAGTCCCACTTTTACATAATTTACATAAGTGGTGTAGGCTGGAGCACCTTAGAAGTGCTGTTTCTACTCTGCTATTTTGGCTCCACCACCCCCCTTTGATTTTAAAGTCATTTCAAAGTTCTCATTTGTTGATTCATCAGAGTCTGCCTGGAAGTGTTTGTGCTTCAATGATGCCAGGTCTCAGCTCCTGGAGATCAATTTTTCCTAAGGTCCTTCCAAGTTGTCTTAGGAAGAAGAATACCTATGAAATTATTTTTGCTGCTCAAAATTCACTTTGAGGCTCAAAATTCCCTTATGATAATTTAAATTATTTCATGGAAGAATTTCAGAGAGCCTGGACATTCCTATACCATATTCCCAAAATCCTGTCCAGTAGCCCTTTTCTGTGGTGGCCAACAACTGGAAATTGAAGGGATGTACATCTATTGGGATATGGCTAAAGAAGTTGTGGTATAGGAATGGAAAGCTATTGTGCTATAATAAATGATTAGTAGGATGCTCTTCAAAAAACCTGACAAGATTTGTAGGAACTGTTACGAAATGAAGTAAGCAGAACTAGAAGAACATTGTACACAGTAACAGCAGCACTGTATGACAATCAAATGTGAATGATTTAGCTATTCTCAGTAATACAATGATACAAAACAATTCCAAAAGAATGAAGATGAAAAATGCTACCTTACTCCAGAGAAATACTTGATGGGAGTCTCAAGGCAGATCAAAGCACACTTTTTAAAAATAGCTTTACTTTTCTTAGTGTTTTTTTTTTGTTTCTGTTTTCTTTTGCAGTATTGCTAAGAAAAGAATATATTTTGCAAGACTTCACATGTATATTCTATATTAAAGTGTTGGCCTTCACAAGGAGAGAGAGGAGAAGAAAGGAAGAAGGCAATTTATAATTCAAAAATTATTAAAAATAAAATGTTAAAATTATTTTTACATTTGAGAAAAAATTTAAACATTCCTTAAAATAGTTTTAATTTTTTTAAAGACTCAGCACATGTGTCATATACTAAAGGTTTAAAGGAAGGAGAGATTCAAAGAACATATACAGACATTCCCTCCCTCCTTCCAGCAGATCACATACTTTCCCAGGTCTTGGGTTTGATGTAGCCCCTCTCGCCCAATTTACTTCTTTCTAGCTATCTATAACTCAGCAATGAAGAACTCAGATGCTTTGGGAGCAACAAAGCCTCATGAATCCAAGAGATCAGGGGATCCTGGGTCATTTATTTGGAGATGACTGGCTACATAGAGGGGTTTTGCAACTGATAAGATGACTACATACAATAAATAGGCTGAGACCAAGTTCTGACCTGGCTTGTCATAAAACATGGAGCTAGAGGTTTTTGGACTACACAGAACTGAGGTGAAATATAAAAAGTCTATTCAATAGATCTGTAAAAAGCTCATGTTTTTCTGTTTAAATCTCAACCTCCTAACACTGAAATTAAGCTATAGTTATTAAGTTTTTTGTCAACACAAAATAGTGAGTATATTTTGTGTTAAGCATTTCTTTTTTGTGTACAAAACAAGTAACTGTCTCATAACTGATCTACATTGTAGACTGAGTACCTTTGAATGCTTTCCTTTGAGAGTATCCTAGACATGAACCACAATTAAGATTTAATTTTGAAGGGGTGGGGGCTATCAATTTGGGGTCTAATGAGCTGAAGATTATGAGAAAGAATGCCTAAAAAAGAAACCCTCTCATGAGAGGGCAAGGTCACTTCAGACTGAAACTGTTTATCAGGCTGCCACTAATAATTCAATCACTTTCAAGGCCGGCTCCTGGTTTGCAGTGCCCTGGGTTCTCATTGGACCTTACTCCTCTTTCACCGTAGTACAACAGAACAGAACTTTCTTGCTGACCTTCCAAGTTGTCTTGGGCTGGAAATTTGTTTAATTCCCTCTTTTTGTGGGTTCTGCTGCTCTAGAATGTGTTTAATTTTTTTAAAAGCATTTGGAAGGGTTTGAGGGAAAGCCCACATGAGTCCCTGCCTTTATTACACCATCCTGGCTCTACCTCCACCCACTTTGGTATCTTTTCAGACATGTTCCTACTTATCACAGTAACCTTGCCTCATTTAACCTCATCTCAAAAAAGTATACACACACACATACATATATATTTATAATTCAGTTTTATTATGAAATTTTATATGTATATACATATATACACACTCACATATACACATATGTGGGAGGAGCAGTTGGTCCCTCTTCCATGACTGATTGATTTCTCCTCAGTCCAGCTGACTTAATTTTAGAAAGTAAGTACAGGATAAAAGAGGCAACCAGCGGTTCACATATTAAAACTAAATGCAAAAACAAGTTTACATCCTTGTGATCCTTTTATCAAGTTTGAAGAAATTTACCTGATAAAACTGGCTGGCCATTGACTGAAGATTAGCCATATCCTAGGGGGCATTTAAAAAGCAAAGGCTAAGCCTCCCAGTCATGGAGGTAGTTAAGTCATTCAAGGCAAGGAGCAGTTCTTTACCGAATAATACATTTACAGTACTTTAAAAAGAGAAAGGAGTTGTGAGGAGAGGAAGTTTCTCTATTAGCCACAGAGTCTTGCAGCAGAACTACTCTCCTAGCCATATATTTTGAATTCTCTCCTCTGTTCTGCTGTGGACATGGCAATGCTTCCCCCCCTATTTTATATTAAAGTTTTAATATTTAAGTTTATAATGTTTCTGTTTCTTATTGTATATTTAACTTTAAAATAAATTAATAAAAATAACTACCCTCCTAGTAGAAAAAGCCATATCTAGTAGGTATCAGAGAGACATATATAGCAGAGTCCCATAATTGGAGACAGGAAATAGCTTCAAGTATTTTAACTGTCAGCAGCACAGAAGAGAGGAGCTATGGATACATGAGAGAATATGCCCCACAAACTAGAAATTCAGCTGAAAAAAGAAACAAGAAACCAAGCTAAAAGTAGTACAAGAAGATGATGAGCAAATTGCATTAATATACTGTTTTATGGGTATGTGACAGTATGAGATAAATCTGAAACTATTACAATGTCAATACAAATATGTCTTTCTATTCTGTGGGGATCCATTTTACTTTATATATTAGATATGTTAACTAGCTTACCTGACATCAAAATACTATACTGGGAGTTCTTCTGTGAATTATCTCCTTACTTATCAGCCTTCTTTTTAAAAGACCCTTTTACAGAAGTTCTGTTTGGAATTTATGGTGAACATTCATCAGAACAAAGAGAACTAACTTTTGATGTCTCTATTTTCCTACTTCTCCACCTTGAAGGAATGATGATGCATTTTTGAGCCTATGACAATTTATTGCCATACATATATTAAAAACTTCCCCGGGCAAACACAGACTTGCTTTTTATTTCTTCCTTTTTGCCATCAAAGTATTAAATCTGCAGGAAGTGGATGTATTACACACATATAGTAGCACCTAGCTGTCAAGAGGCAAGACAATTATTGGCATTTTAAGTATTATAATAAGGTCATAGTGAAAACTGTATTGCATGTCAGAAAGATGGCAATCCACTTCAGTACAGTAATTCAAGGGTTAAAATGTATTATCTTCACAACTACCTTGTGAAGTAGGTCATAAAAGTATTCTTCTTCTACAGATGAAGAAACTGAAGTTCAGAGAATTGCCCAGGGTCACATATCCACCATGCTGCCTATATATGGGAGACATGATGCATGTAAGGAATAGAATTTATCTTTTAGAGTCATATAAAAACCAAATATATATAGTGAATATCTCTGGAATGGAGTATTACCAAATACTGCATAACATTCAGCAAAGAACCTAAAAGAAACCAGAACAGAAAGGCAATACGTGGTGAGTGATGGCAGAGAGTCTGGTGAAGTACACATTGACCAATTATGTCCTATACTTTCCATAAGTTGACAAGAGAGAATTCCAATACAATGTAGGAAATGAAGCAGACAAGCATATCAATAAATGTAATTAATTCCATAGTGGACAGAAAGAAGTTCGTGATCACCAAGGTCGCTTCCAGTTCTAACATTTTATCAGCTTATGACTGTTTCATCAGCAGTGTTACCTATTGATTACAGGATTATTCTTAGAGTCAGTAAAACTTAGGTTTCGAATCCTTCCTCTGAATTTACAGTGATTCTGAGTAAATGGCTTCACCTCTTTGTGCCTCTGGTAATCCCCTAGTGCTTCTCTACTAAGCTGTAGACAGCAGACCAACCATACTGAATTAACTATACATCCTGTACACATTGGAGTAAGAATGTTCAGGCAGCTGTTTCTGGAAACCAGAAGCATGAGGGATTATTCAAAATATGTTGCAAAGTGTACAACTAGGTGCCCACCTTTACACACATAAATGTGAAGCAAGAATGATGGCATATCTAAATCTCAATATATGAATATACCCAATTCGACAGTTGCTTCTTTATGTGGGACCCAGAGTGAAACAAGGCAGAGCAATGAACAAAGAAACATCCTGTGGAAATCCTAGCATTAAAGGCTACTGGAAAGACTCACCCTGATACCAGATTATTCAGTTTGAACAAAACTGGCTTTCTGGGAGGTAGGAATATATCCTGACTGTTCATGTCTTCAAGTAACATTTCTCAAATGTTAATCTGCCATCTCACACCCACGATGTACTTTTCCAATGTCTAAGACCCATGGATACCATGGTATACCTATCAATACAAAGAAGATGACTCAGGAAGAAAAAGCAAGGCTGGTAACTTTGCATACCCCTCCCTCACTTAAATCCAATTCACTTGCAAATCATGGCATTACCTTCCTCCTGCCACGTTTCTTTTAGGGAAAAAAGGACAAACAACATCAATGCATAAGCCATCTTCCATTCTGATGACATAAGAATTCCCTTGAACAGTGCAGCTCTCTTGCAAATTCTTTATAAATTATAACCATAGGTAACTGCTTGAGGCATTTAATAGATTAGGTGACTTATTCATGGTCATATGACTAGAATCAGAAGTGAGATTTTGAAGCCAAGAATATCACTCTGTTCCATTATGCCATACTGCTTCTTATACAGGGTGACATATGTGATAGCAAAAAAATGCAGGTATGTATGTATGTATATATAAAACCAGCCTAGGATATATTCGACTGTGCTAGCAATTTACTGACTTAGAAATTGTGTGAATATTCAGTATTTCTTCGTTTCATTTCTATAAATAATTCTGACTGTCAGGATTTTTAAGATTCAGAAAAGTCAATTTATAAAATAGGTCAAATCTGATGGAATAACACACATTCTTCCATAGCTGGAAGTCAAAATTGATCCATTATCCCATTTTACAGTTTAAAGAATGAATGAAATCTCAGGGTATACCTTAAGTGTATCCAAATTCAATATCCAAACCCCCAATGATAAGTTTCAGAATATCAAGGACTATAAGCATATACCCCGAGTGGCCACAGCCAAGAAAAGAGACAGCATGGCATGGTGGATAAAGTGCAAGACTTAGGGTCAGAAAAACCTGACTTCTATCTTTCCTCTGACTTTTACTAGTTACATAATCATGGTCAAGTGAATTTAACTCTCTGAGCCACGGTTCCATGATCTGCAAAATGGGGGTAGTACCTACACCACTTACCTCCTAGTGCTACTGTGGAGTTCGAATCAGATAGCATGTATAAAAAGCAGCTAAGCAGAATAGTAGAAACTTTTAGTGAAGCCTTCAAGGGTATTATTAAGAAAGCTATAAGAAAGTGAAGGTGAAGTATATAGTTTGAAAAAAGACAAGAGTTTATATAAAAGAATAGTCCCTGTCATACAACTTTCTATTTTTCTCTTAAAGAATTTGGGATACATGTACTATAAAGGCAAAAAGAGCTACACTTGATTTTTAAAAAGCCTTACAGATACCACCCAAAATGGTGTAGTGAAAGGAAGTAGTTCAGCTGAGTTCTCTCCCACAGGTCCTCTACAAAGATCTAGAAAATGTAGCAGAAAAGTGTTTATAAGAAAATCAAAGACAAAAAATACTCAGTATTTTTTTTCCAGTCGAGGTTGGCACAGGGAGACAGAGAGGTCTAGTACAGTCGCAAATGACTGCCTTGGAGCTTTTAATGGGACAAACTGAAGCAGGAACTGCCCACTGTTTTGTGCTAGGTCAAGAAAATGATATGGATACAAAGGTACTGGGAGGGTTAATATTAAGGGTTGCTTTCTTCAGTACCTTGGGAGGCCCTCCTGAGCCTGAGAGAATCCTAAAGTAAACTTTCCCCTTATCTGGGACCATAAAAATTCCTTGTCACCTCTCCATCCTGGGTCATAAAAATTCCCCTGCCCCCCTTATCTTGTGTTATACATCCTATCCCTAAACCTACAACCCCCATTAGAAACCCTAAAATTACACTGCCATCTCTGTAGCTTTCTGGCTATATGTCTGATTCTTATATCAGTGTCTTTGTATAGCTCCTTGCTAAGTCTCAGGCCCACATGCTTTTGCTTCAATAAAGTCCCCATTGGTTAAAGAGAAAGTCTCAGTGAATTCTGCCAAAAAACTGAACCAGCTCTCCCAACTGTGACCTCAGGAAAGAGGTCCCAGGTCTGGCACTAAGGGTCCTGAACTTTTGCAGAGAGCAGCAACAGGTTATAACTGGCAGCTCTGTCACTTATCACCCAATCCTGGGTCACAGATCCAGGGTAGACTGAGGAGGGGAACTACACTAAGGGGTATTATCAAAGGTCTAAGAGTTCTCACAGGCAGTAGGTGGGGTACTGAGCAGGAAGGAAGCACAGAAACAAGCAACAGCTGTGTGACTCTGACCCTGGGAGGGGAACAGGGTCTTACATCCAGCCCCTAGTCCATTTTGAAGCCTGAAATAGAATAACAACGAAAGGAAACCAGGACCAAAGTTTTATCACTCTGAAACTGCAGAGCTTTCCAGGTGATAGTAACTGAGTCCAAATGCAATCCAGTAGAGCCCCAACAAGGAGAAAGCAATAGTTGGGTTGCTCAAAATCAAAACCAATGTCAATAATTTGCAATCATCTGATCAGGACAGTAACGCTGAAACTGCCCTAAATCTAATCACTTTGGGTACAATGGAACCTTATAGGTTCCCAGCAACCCCTAAGATCCTAGAATAACACAACATTCAATTCCCAAAGAAAGCAGCAGCAGGATCCAAGAGGGCATAAAAGAAAACCAAAAGCAGCCCAGTCAGTCCTTATGGAAGCATACAGACTGCTTGTAACACAAAGTCAAAACTCAGGAATTAAGTCTAGAATAATTGGCAAACAAATAAAAACAATCCAAATAAAAAAGACTAATTTGGTGTCAGGGATGCTCAAGAAACACACCCAGAAGAAAAGAATGACTAAAACACAATCAAATCCTAAAATAAAAACAGAGCATGGACACAAGTTCAACTAGAATTACTAAAAGACATGAAAAACACCATCTTTTAATTCTACATTGCTCTGTCCCTCATTGCTGGAATGCTCTACACTCTGTCTTCTTACTTTCCTGGCTTTCTTTAAGATTCAGCTCCTTTTGCAGAAGGCTTTTCCATTTTTCACTCCAGTGCTGGGGTCTTCCCTGTGAGATTACTATCCACTTTTACCAGATTCATCCTACATATGTAGTTATTTACATGTTTTTCCCCATAAAAATATAACCTCAAAGATTTCTGTATTTGTATCCCCACTGTGTGACACAGTGCATAGCTGCTAGACCCTAAAACATTGTTGTTATTCTTCAGTAGTTGAATCCTGTCAGATTCTTCATGACCCCATGGA
This sequence comes from Gymnobelideus leadbeateri, assembly GCA_011680675.1. Lineage (NCBI taxonomy): Eukaryota > Metazoa > Chordata > Mammalia > Diprotodontia > Petauridae > Gymnobelideus > Gymnobelideus leadbeateri. The sequence goes on along the minus strand of WOXC01008282.1, from coordinate 157,360 downwards.
TCATAGAATGCCAGGCACTTCTATATGCTACTACCTTTGAAAGTCTGTCCAAGTTCAAGTTCCCTATTTCCATGTTATTATCTATCCATCTCATCCTCTGCTATCCCCTTTTCCCTTTTCTTTCAATCTTTCCCATCATCAGAGTCTTTCCAGTGAGTCTTTTCTTTTCAATATGTGGACAAAGTATTGAAGCTTCAGCTTTAGTATTTAACCTTCAATTGAATAGCCTGAACTAATATAAGTGCTGACTGATTAAATCTCCTTGACATCCAAGGGGCTCTCAAAAGTCTTCTCAGGCACCGAATTTTAAAAGCACTATTTTTGTGGCACTAAACTTTCCTCATAGTTCAACCCTCATAGCCATACAAACACCAAAGACAACTTAGAAGGTCATTAGGAATGGTCTGCTGGACCTGAAAGAAAAGAGCATGGTCTTTTCCCCAGTCCCAGGGAAGAGGTAGTGGCTGCTTACCAAACAGCCCACAGAAGGCAGGGAATCATGTGGATGATCAGAGGGGAATTGCAGAGATCTCTTTTTTGCTGGCACTGAGGCAGCATTCTTTTGCTTTGCCCATGCTTTTATCTAGGTGGCAGTCCTAGGTGGTAGCCCTGAGATGAGGGGAGTGCTGCGGTGGCCAGAGTTGTGCTGGCCTTGGAGAAGGAATTGTTACAGTTGCAAGGCAGAAAAGAGTGCTTGTGGTCACTCACAGACCAGAGCACATACCACAAGAGGAAGAAACACTTCTTTGATCATACCAACTTTGGAAGAGATGAAAATTTACAGGTGCCTCAAAATATCTCTGAAAACTTAACTGTATAAAAAACCTGAAGGTTGGGACAGTATAACTTCCATACTGGAAGCAGAGTCCTACCTTAACAAAGAGCTAAAAAGTCAGTCAATTGGTTGGAAAAATGAGCAAAAAGCAGAAAAAAATATCAGACTACAGAATCTTACTTTGGTGACAAGGAAGAACAAAATATACAACCAGAAGAAAACAAAGTCAAAGATCCTATATCCAATGCCTCTAAGAAAAATATGAATTGGACACAGGCAATAGAAGAACTTAAAAAACAATTTTGAAAATCAAGGAAGAAAAGTGGAGGAAAATTTGGGAAGAGAAATGAGAGTGATGGAAGAAAATCATGAAAAATTAGTCAATAGCTTGCTAAAGGAGACCCAAAACATTTTGAAGAAAATAACAACTTAAACGATGGACTAACCTTAGGGCAGCTAGGTGGCACAGTCAATAGAGCACCGGCCCTGGAGTCAGGAGGACCTGAGTTCAAATATGGTCTCACTCACTTAACAACAAAACTAGCCGTGTGACCTTGGGCAAGTCACTTGACCCCAATTGCCCTACCTTCCCCCCTCCATAAAAGGAAAAAAAAGATAGACTAACCCAAAAAATACTAGAGAAGGTGGCCTAGCCATACTAGACCTTAAATTATATCATAGAGCAGCAATCATCAAAACTACCTGGTACTGGCTAAGAAACAGAGAGCTAGATCAGTGGAATAGGTTAGGTACACAAGACACAGCAGTCAATAATTACAGCAATCTGCTGTTTGACAAACCCAAATATCCCAGCTTCTGGGATAAGAACTCACTATTTGACAAAAATTTCTGGGAAAACTAAAAAATAGCATGGCACAAACTGGGCACAGACCAACATCTTACACTGTATAACAAAATAAAGTCCAAATGCATACATGATTTATATATAAAGACTGATACTTTAAACAAATTAGGGGAGCAAGGAACAGCTTATCAGTTAGATTTATGAAGAATGGAGGAATTTATGATCAAACAAGACATATAAATTTCATTAGAAAATGCAAAATGGATAATTTTGATTGTATTAAATTAAAAGGTTTTTGCACAAATAAAGTCAATGTAACCAAAATAAGGAGAGAAGCAGAACTGGGAAAAAATTTTTTACCACCAGTGTCTGATAAAGGCCTCATTTCTAAAATATGTAGAGAACTGAGTCACATTTATAAGTAGAGAAATGGTCAAAGGATAGGAATAGGCAGTTTTCAGAGGAAGAAATTAAAGCTATCTATAGTCATGTGAAAAAATACTCTAAATCACTATTGATTAGACAGATGCTAATCAAAACAACTCTTATATAGCATATCACACCTATAAGATCTGCTAACATGACAAAACAAGGAAATGACAAATGTTGGAGAAGATGTGGGAAAGTTGGAACACTAATTCATTGTTGGTGGAGGTGTGAGGTTATTCAATCATACTGGAGAACAATTTGGAATTATGCCCAAGGGGCCATAAAAATGTGCATACCCTGTGACCCAGCAATACCACTTCTAAGGCTGTATCCCAAAGAGATCATAAAAATGGGAAAAGTACCCATATGCACAAAAATATTTACAGCAGCTCTTTTTGTGGTGGCCAAGAACTGGAAATTGCGTGCATGCCCATCAACTGGGAATGGACGAACAAGTTGTGGTACATGAATCGAATGGAATACTATTGTTCTATAAGAAATGATGAACAGGTAGACTTCAGAAAAACCTGGAATGACTTATATGAATTTATATGCCGAGTGAGGGGAGGAGAAGCAGGAGAATATTGTCCATAGTAGTAGCCACAGAGTGCAATGACTGTCTTTGATAAACTTACCCCTTCTCAGCAATGCAAGGTCCTAAAACATCTCCAAAGGACTCAATGAAGGAAAATGTCATCTATAGCCAGAGAAAAAACTATGGAGTCAGAATACAAAGCAAAGCAGATAATTTTCTTTTTTGGTTTTGTTTTTTTCTTTTTTCATGTTTCCTCCCATTTGTTTTAATTCTTTTATAAATTATGATTGATGTGAAATGTTAAATATGAATTTATGTTTAACAAAATTAAAATTAATTATATTTAAAAATTATTTCAAGAGCTTTCAAAAGACCATTATCTACAGTTGAGATTTTGATATTATGGGACTAATATGATATGTATCCTCTTAAGTATTTATGTGATAACCTTATAACGAAAGCACTGTTGGTTTTCCATCTGAATGACAAGGAACTGTTACAAATACAATAATATTTGTGTAAATGCTATTTCAAGCATTGAATTGAGGTTGATTGTACCAGTAAAATTTCATTTTCAGGGATGGAATAACAGGCTATGTGGACTATGGGAAAATTGTAGATGTCACTTATTTGGGTTTTCATAACGTTTCTGAGTTTGAAGATACACTTATCAATAATCTACAAAGATAAGCTACAGAAAAGTATACCTTCAAGTTACATTTGTCAAGACTGTAGCTATGGAGATCCAAAGAAATGTTTAGCCTAGAGTAAGAAGCTAGGAGAAGACAAGTTCACTTTGACTCACTTTCCCCTCCCAAATGTGTCCCCTTCTTTTAACATGTCTTCAAAAGTGGTTGTGTTATTACATATAAAATTAATAGCAAAATACCAGATTCTGGGCTGATCCAGCAAACCACTTACTCTTTTTGTTCTCAATTTCTCCATTTTATAAATGGGAAGGGGTGAATTTGATCATCTTAAGATCTTCTCCAGCTCTCACATTTTATATTGTATGCCAAGGCTTAGAACATAGAAGAGTGGAAGTAGTGACAAAAGGTTGCAGATTATCTCTCTGCTTTAATAATTTTCATTCATATGAAATTGAATTTACAAGTATATCAGTCAATAAATATTTATTAAGTACCTATGTGCCAGGCATTAGTGCTAGGGATACAAAGAAAATTAAAAAATAGTCCATACTCTCAATGATCTCACAATATTTTGGGAGAGACATGTAAACAAATATTTGCACACAAGGTAAGCTTTAGAATAACCAGATAAAGTTTTCCTATAGGTACTATAATATCTATTTTACAAATGAGGAAACTAAGTCTCTGAGAGACTGCCAATTACTCATAATCACACAGTAAACATCAGCAGCAGAATCTGAGCCCAAGTCTTGCTGACTCTACGTCCACATCTCTAGCCACTACTCCATATTACCTCTCAACATTCCAGGCAAACTGCGCTTCTGGCTTTTTCACTGAACTCTCTAACTTCTGTGTCTTCTTCTAGGCCATACTGCCTCCATAGCAGTCACTCCTTCTTTGTCTTGGCCTGCTGAAGTCTTTCTTTTCTTTGTTCCAGCTCAGGTGCCTCTTCCACAAGTCCTTCCTTGTTCTCCACCCTATCCTTCAACCAGGGTGTATAGCTTTCAAGAACAACTAGCACCTTTGATATGAGGGCTTGCTGAACCCTTTTCAGGGCTGCCCATCTACCTCTGGTGTTCACCTGTCACCCAGTTCTCACCTGTGGCTCCAAGAGACTGCAGTTTCTTGGCCATGCCCTGGTAAACCATCTCAGCAGACAGACTAAACCAGATTGAGAGTAACCAACAGGACCTCAAATCCATGGGTGAGTTAGTTACCCCAAACACATGCAGCCTTCCCCCAGTGAAATGGGCAGATGAGAACAATCTGCTCCAATGACCATGAAGAAGGAACTGCGCAGGAATTACAGCTTGGTCAGACAGTGAAGGCACCAAGGGCATCCAATGAACCCTGAGACATCATCAGTTATCCTGATCTTTGTCTTGCCACTGGCCTTCAATGACCCTGGAAGAGTGAAGCTGACAACTTTGTGCAACTATGCCCCACTTAAATCCAATTCACACACGAGTTAAGACATCACCCTGTGATACCATTGGTTCTCTTTGAAAACTAAGGATAAATAATAATAACTCCCCAACCAAAATAAGAGAACTTCAGAGTAATAAAGCACACCAACCCATACCTAAATACAAATCCCCTTTATAATCTATCCAACTAATGTTTATCCTTCCTTTTCTTAAAGATTTCTAGAGAGGATGGAAATGACTCTCTCCAAAATAAACTACCTCAGGCTAAGGGTGCAATTTGCTCCCACCACAATTTTTTTCAGAGCACTGTATCTGGATATCTCATTTGTACCAATCCCATTCTATCTTTTATTTGTACACAAGTTATATCATGCTGATTAAAATGGAAGAACCTTCAGGCAAGAAACTGCTTTTTCCCCCTCCCATTTTTGGTGCCTCCAGTTGTAAGAGAAGATCCTTGTATAAAAGAGGTACTTTTAGAATGTCTGATCAATTTTAATCTTGAAAACAAGTTTTCTAATATATTCAACTAGCAAGAAAATAAACAAAAATGAAGAATATATCTTAGAGAAAAACTGCATAAAGATAATGATTTCAGCACTGGCAGAGAAGGTAGAGTAGAGAAGACTGGATTGCCTTTGGGAAACTATGCGTTGTTTTTAATGAATCCAACCTTCTCTTTGAAATAAAGGCCTGTCTTTTAACATCAATATTCTTTTGATGACACTGTATAACAATGAGTCTCATCACAGACTCCAAAGAATGAAAGCTGTGGGTTAGTGAGAGGGCAATGGAAAGGCATATGACAGGCAGAGACAAGCTGCAATATGTAACCGACAAATTTTGTCATAAAGAATTAGAAAGATAAATGACCCCCCCAAAAAGGTGGAATGATTATGTAGCAAAATTGAGGAATAACCAAAAGCAAGCTAAATATCAATAATACTTCATAGTCACGGAAAACAGGTTTTTTATATTTGTGTCTATCTACTTTTCCATATGAATTCTGTTGTGTGAAAAATTCGGTTGACCTTGAGACTGCTACCATATTAAATCAGTAAGTTACATTGAAAACTACTGACACTTTCACTACTGTTTCTCAAGTTAAGCATGAGCAGGTGATGGCGTTCTATTTATTAAATTCATCCTTGATTTCCAACAGTCATTTTGAAGTAATCTTTATAGTAGTAATTTTCTTTTATGTTTTGACAAATGAAAGCAATAATGTTTGATATGCATGTTATTTCTTTCTTGCTTTTTGGAGGGCAATTGGGGTTAAGTGACTTGCCCAAGGTCACACAATTAGTTTATTGTGTTACATGTCTGAGGCCGGATTTGAACTCAGGTCCTCCTGACTCCGGGCCAGTACTCTATTCAATGCTCCACCTAGCTGCCCCTGCATGTTGTTATTATTATAAAGGTTAGTGCTTCATTATCTTTTCATTTTAATTTCTCCTCAACTCCTCACTTTCATTCACCTCAAAGATTTAACCAGTTGCCAAATCTTGTGATTTCTGACTTATTGTCTCTCACATATATCCCCTTCTATCTGCTGCCTTAGTTCAGGCCCTCATCACCTCTCATCTGTCTCCTGACTGGTCCCTCTGCCTCTCAAGTCTCTTCCCACTCTAGTCTAAAAATCAACCAAATCAAATCAAACAAAACCTTAAACTTCTTGCTAATATATTTGGCAAAAAATACGTCTCCTTAGAATCAAGAATACCTGAGATCAATTTTTCCCATAGTCACTTAGCTTTTTGAGCCTCAGTTCTCTCATTTGTAAAATGGAGATAATAATAACATCTATCTCACACTTCTTGAGAGGATCAAAAGAGATAAAGACATGTAAAACATTTTGCAAACCTTAAAACACTATCCAAATGCTAGCTGAAATGATAATTGGACAGGACAACGTGAGTTCAAAGCAGAAGTCCCATGGGAATTCAGGAGCTGCCTCAGGGCCTCTTGGTTCGAAGGCCACTCTGTACTCCTTGGAGATAAGGAAGTGTTGAGGGCCACAGTCCAGTTGCCCGTTCCACAAGGATGTCTTCCAAGAGAAAGCTCACTTGTTGATCAGCAGCTGATGTGACTGGTTCGGCCCCCCTCCACTGGTTCACTCTCCCCATGCACAAGGAGATCACGCTTGAGTCATGCCCACTTTTAAGTATTAAGGAGCTAGTTTTCTTCCCAGTGCTGGCATGCCATATTGGAATAAACTGCAAGTTAATGCCCTCTCTGGTCTCTTCATTCCCTCCTGAGAACACAACCTAAGGCTGCCCCTTAGGTGAGAAAGCTTAGCAGTTGTTTACAAATAATAATAAAAACAATGATTATTATTATTATTATTGTTGTTGTTGTTGTTTTGGTCTCAGTTGAGGTTAATAATAAAATGGTCACTGGCTGCATTTGTCCAATGATCTTATAAGATCTTAATCTTTTAGCTGTGTTTTACTTTACTAAATGAATGCTCTGTTGTTTTCTTTTTGCAATCGACAAAATATAAATGTAGGAGAAGCAAATATTCTCTGTATCTTTCGAGTGACTAACCTGCTTTAGGAAATCATGCTTCTATTATTATTAGCGCAAACCTAGGAAAAATATTCTAAATATAGTATCTATGTATGTTTCTTTAACTTATATTTCCCCTTGTTAAAAAATGTAGGCAGCTCTGGTAAAGAAAGCCAGGGGGCGGAGCCAAGATGGCAGAGTAGAAACAGCTCATCCAAGCCACTCTGCCCCCAGATTCCCCCCAAACTATGTAAAAGGGGACTCTGAACAACTTCTGGAGCCCCAGCACCCACAGAACGACACAGAGAAGCTAACCTCCCGCTGAGGACAGCCCAGCAGCCCTGCAGGAAGGACCAGCGCAGTGGTCTGGGAGCCGGCAGCGCGCAACGCGCAGAGCACAGGAAGTGGAGGTGAGCAGAGCCTAGGTCCGCCTGAGCTGAAGTTTTAGCCCCAGGGCGGCAGGGCCAGCAGCTGGCTGGAGGAACCCCAGAACACCAGCAGCTCAATGGTCAAAGGATATGAACAGACAGTTTTCAGAGAAAGAAATTAAAGATATATATATATACATATATATATATATATATATATATATATATATATATATATATATATATATATATATATATATATATAAGCATATGAAGAAATCCTCTAAATCACTTTTGATTAGAGAAATGCAAATCAAAACAATTCTGAGGTACCACATCTCTTCAGTCAGATTGGCTAAGATGACAAAACAGGAGAATGACAAGTGCTGGAGAGGATGTGGAAAAATCGGGACACTAATGCATTGCTGGTGGAGTTGTGAACTTATCCAGCCATTCTGGAGAGCAATCTGGAACTATACCCAAAGGGCTATAAATAATTTCATACCATTTGACCCAGCAATTCCACTTTCTAGGGTTATATCCCAAAGAGATCATAGAAGTGGGAGGAAGACCCATATGTACAAAAATATTTATAGCAGCTCTTTTGTGGTGGCAAAGAATTGGAAATTAAAGGCGTGCCCATCATTTGTGTTGTTCTGTGGGTGCTGGAGCTCCCGAGGTTGTTCAGAGTCCACCTTTTACATGGTTTGGAAGTGGTGTGGGCTGGAGGGCCATGGAACTGCTGTTTTTACTCTGCCATCTTGGCTCTGCCCCCATTGTCTTTGGTTTTTGAGGATTGATACGTCTGGAAATAGCCATAGTTACCTCTGATTCAGTCCCCTGAGGCCTGTCCCAACTCTTTCTGTGTTTGTGCACCCCACAGTGGACTGTGTTCTTCTCAGACTGATGCAATAGACCTTTCCTATCAACCATCCAGGTTGTCTTAGGCTGATAATTCACTTCACTCTTTCATTTTGTGGGTTCTGTTGCTCTAGAATTTGTTTAGAGTCATTTTTACAGGTATTTGGATGAGTTTTGATGAGATCTCTTTTACTCTGACATCTTGGATCTATCCCCATAGATTGATTTCTCAAACAGTTTACTGGAATATGGGAAGAAGGCTATAAAATAATAGTTAATGGAGATGGAGGCTCAATAGAAGGTAGTTTATTTTAGTATGGAGAAATTGGCTTGTAGGCATCAGGGAAGGATTCAATAGAAAGGAAAAGATTAAAGATCAGAGAGAGTGGAGATTACAGTAGGGACAATCTGCTGGAGAAGATGTGAGGCAGTGATAACAAGGGTATAAAATGCTGAGTTTGCCTTAGTAAGGAGAAGGACCACCTCTTCATCAGAGCCAGAAATGAAGGAAGATATAATTACTGGGGCTAAAGGTCCAAGTGATGGCACATGAGGAGAAAAAGAACTCCTAGCCAAAGGCTTCAATTTTTATAAATATGAAAGCCAGAATGAAACAAGGTTTTTAGCTGAGAGAGTCAAGGACAGAGTACCATAGTGGGCTTGAGGATTGGGTTTTGAACAGCCATTGTAAACAATGAGACAGAAGTAAAGAGAAGGAAGAATGCCTTGCTACAGTGGAAGCCCACTTGAAATTAGGTGACATAAATCTGTAGTGCACCCAATCAGTTCAGTTTCATGATTTTCTCCAGCAATACATGAATAAAATTAAAGGGATAAGATGAGGAGAATAACGTTGCATTGGTCTGGCAAGGAATGATCAGCAATAGTACAAAGGAGAAAGGGATTCAAGAGTAAAGGATGGTATAGACTTGAACTTTTTCATCAATAGATGAAGGTAGGACAGGGAGCAGAGTTTAGATTAGTGCAGGGTGATAGTGTGACAAATAACTGAGGGGTGAAGGGAATGGAAGTCACATTAAGTGACAAAGAGTAACGTTGGGGATTGTTAGGAAATGTGCTCTCCAGCTCTAACTGATGGTGTGTTGGGAGAAATCCTGTTCTTTTCCTTTTCCCTCCTTCTTTATCCTTGTTGATGCCATCATACTTTCTTTGAACCTGAGGTACAAATCCCTTGCCTTTAGAGGGCCCTAATCACGTTCCTTTCTTCTAAAAGAGTGTAGCAACAATATGCACAGTATCATCTTGCGATGATTTATTGAAACATACAAGATTCAAATTGTTTTACCCCATCCCACTCTGGGTGGGTCACTTCTGCTTTCAGTTTATTCTTTAACTGTTTGCTTATATCCAACTTCAATTTTTCTTCCTCTGAGACATGCACCCACCACCCAGAAATCTATCATTGCTCTGCCATCACCCAAAAGGTAGGGGAAAACTGGAACTGGAAAAAACTATTCTTTACTACTGACCAATCATTACCTGTATTCCCATCCCACTCTCACTGGCTGAGAGCAATTTCTCCATATTATATTAGCATTCATCATTATTAATAGAAATGAGATTTATTAATTGAAAGATTAATTTTCATCCTTCCCTGTTGTATATTTTAATAATTAGATTCTTCTAGATAAAATTTTCTAATTGACACAAAATTGAGAAATATCAATCAAGATACTCCTCTTCTTACACATTTATTATATTTTCATCACCATCTAAAAGTATTTAACATTCTAGCACATGTAGTTTCCATAAAGAGAGCATGGTAAAATGGAAATCACAATAGATTCAGGGTACAAGCACCTTAGTTTAAATGCCCCCTATGTGATCTTGGGCAAAAAAAACTTTTAGAAATTAGATTTCAGAATTACCCACTCCACAATACTCTCCACTCCTTCTACATCTCTTAACATTTCAATGCCCCTTCCATCAAGAATGACTTTGGTGTAGCTTGGAATTTGCTGGCCTAACGAAGAATTTTACTTGTACTTTAATACTAATTTTTCTATAGGAATAAATCTATACATGAATATACTAAAGGGTATGACATCATGCACATAAATGATAGGGACAGGTAAAAATGAAAGACTACTACTCAAAGCCTTTCATAAGTTGGTAACATGACTGGTTACTTCACATATTTCAGCTGCCACAAAGTCCGAACCAAATATGATAATGAAATATAGTAGGGAGTTAATTAATGTTGCACTTTACATCTTGCTAATATTAGTATAGACCCCAGCCCATATGTGCTTTAGAAAGCTTCCACAAATCAGGGTTTTTAATTTTTTTAAGAGTAACAGTTTACGGGTAGCTAGGTGGCACAGTAAATGGAGCACTGACCCTGCAGTCAGGAGGACCTGAGTTCAAATCCGCCCTCAAACACTTAACACAAAATCTAGCCATGTGACCTTGGGCAAGTCACTTAACCCCAAATGCCCTCCCAAAAAAGGGCAAGAAAAGAAAAAAAAAATAAAATAAAAAAAAGAATAACAGTTTTAAAAGATGACAACAACAAAGACCTAAGAACAAGAAAAATGTATTTGTTTATTCCAATGTGATTATATTCTTGCCAAACATGCACCAGATATATAGATAGCCCTTCCACCATTTATGAAAATAATTGTCTGCCTTTCTTTTAGTTTCTGCCTAGTTATATTTAAATTGATTAGTTCGAGGAGGGTTTATGTGCACTGATGTTACAGGAGGATGACTACGGATGGTAGAGGGGATGAACTATTTAGATAGCACCTGACTGGAAAAAAGTGAATCTACTTTATTTGTCAACGTATATCATGATTGAGAAAAGCAGGATCACTGGATACTATAATCAAAAGAAAGTGCAAGCAATAAGTAATATTGGAAAGAGTTTCAAGTATGTCTATTCAGTTTCCCCTTCTTCAAATTATCTTACACTAGAGATTAAAGAACAGCTACTTTTAAAATTAAATGTCATAGATTGAAAGCATAGACATCCTTAACTTTTGAGTCATGAATACAATGAGAGGGGGAAATGGGAAAAAGAAAAGTCATCTTACCTATAAGTAGACAGTTAATCTGGCGTCCATTTGAGGCAGACAGACTTCTGGAACTGGAATGTTCTTTTAACAGCAACTAAAAAAAAGTTAGGTAATTATTATAGAATTTTCATCAGCCAAACAGAAATCAACATTAAAAAAGACAAATCAGGAATAACACATATTTACAACTTGACAGTGTGATCAAAGTGGTTGACAGTAGAATTCTCTTGAATATTCATATGTCCCTACTGCACTATGATTTATAAGTCATTTTCTTGTGCACATATGTATGCCCTAGACAGATGTTTTGTAAAACCCAAAATGATTATTTACAAATGATATTGTAACATAGTAAGTTAAAAGGGATTCTTACTGTAACCTCAATGTTGCACAGAATCTCAGGGATACATTGAACAATAAATATATAAGTATATTCATATTGATAAAAGGATTTTGCTCATTTGTGTTTACATATTAAATCCATTCCTCAGAAAGTAGCTGAAAAAGCACATTTCCCTTTTTAGCTTTTTTCTATATCTGTTTTAGTCCTCTCTTTTAGTGAAAGTACTCTCTTTTGTTCTGCCTCAAGTAGAGGACAGAACTGAACAAAATAAAAACCCAGCAAAAAACTGGTTATGTGATTTGATATCATTAGACTAGGCAAACAATAAGAAAGTTTCTGCTTCATAACTGGGGATGTTTACAGAATATAATTAAAAAATATAATTAGCCATTAGAAAATAAAGATAATAATATTTTAGCCACTGACGGAGAAGTAGAATCAGAGGGGCTAGAGGTGAATACTGGTAACTTTTACGTACTACCTGTGTGACCCTGAGCAAGCCACTTCACCCTGTGAGACTAGAATGTCTCAGAAAAGGGTTTGCTATTCAAGATGCATAGATAAGCAACACATACATACATTTTACATTATATTATACACACATATACATATATGACTGAAAGCTATCCCCCAACATATAAGTGGTCAAAGCTATGAATAGCTCGGAAAAGAATTACAAACTATTAACCATACAAAAGTATGCTTCAAATCACTAATAATAAAAGAAATACAAATAAAAAGCTCTCTGAGGTTTCACTTCACACTTACAAATTGGCAAAAATGACCACAAATACTAAATGCAAAATATTGCATTGATATAGCATTAGAATACCAAATGTTGGAGGGATTGTAGGAAGATAAGCAGGCTAGTAGAATGTTGATGGAGCTGTGAATCAGTCATATCATTGGGGAAAACAATTTTGAATTATGCAAATAAAGTGACTAAAACATCCATATCCCTTCACCCAGAGTTTCTACTACAAGGAATATAACCCACACAAGTCACTGATAACAAAAAAAGGCCTGATATACTGCCTCACCCCCACCCCAATCAAATACAGTGCTTTTCACGGAAGCAAAGAACTGGAAACAAAGTATATATCCACTATACTAGGCAATGACAAAACAAACTGTGGTTCCTGAACATGAATAGAATATTACTGTACTGGAAAGAATTATGAATATGATGAATACATAGAATTATGGAAAAATTTACATGATCTATGCAGAATAATGTAAGCAGGGTCAAAAACAATAACAACAGCATACTGTATATAACAATTATAACAACGTGTATGGCAAGAACAAGCACCACAAATAATCAAAAGTGAATACTTCAAAATTATAATAAACAAGCACACTCCAAAGAAGAAATATGAGAAGACACCCTAAACACCAGGTCTTTCACAATAGCGAAAGATCCAAGGGTATATAATATTGCAAATATTTTCAAATTTTCTTGATGTATTTACTGGTTTTGTTGAATTTTTCCTCTTTTAGTCATTTCCTACGTTTCTTTATTTTTTGTCTAAAAAGTTGTTATATAGGCAGGACAGGTCTCTATGAGGGGGTAGGAAGGTACAGTGGGAGAAATTAAGACAACATTAAAATATATTAATGATTATTTTAAAATGTCATGAAGCAGAGTTTTAAATAGCACCTCATAAATTTCCCTATTCTACTGTCAAAATTAGGCCATGTGAGAAGAAATAGATTTCTATAAATCAAATTTACTTTTTACATTCATCATACCTCCTTCCCTTACTTAACTAGGGCTCAAAATCCCAGAGAGATGAAGAAGTAATGCTAGCCTCAGAAGAGGTAGATAGATTCAGGCCTCAGTATTAGAACCACATTCCTTAATAATGTTCAGGCCCTCTAACAAGGGGCAGTAGTTGACCCTGGCCAAGTAGGCTGTGGCAACAGAACTGGTCTCAAAGTGGTAGCACAGTAGCAAGAAAAGCGGCAGGTTCACAGGACCCAGCAGACTTGACACCAGCATGGGCAATTACAAAGCCAGGCCCAGCATAGCCATTTCCTTGCCATGATCTAGAAATGAATGGTCCCTACATACTGTTGCAGTATCATGTCCGAGGGTCAGTTGACAACTCTTCCCCACTGCTTAGCACAGTGTCTGGTATAGAATAAAATCCTTATCTTTTTATAAAGTGAGGGCCAGGAAGAAAGAGAGATAGCATCTTTTGGAGGCCATTTAATTCTTGGCAAAAATGGAAAGGTGAAAGTGTCTAAGCAGGAAGCTAGGTGGCATGGATAGAGCAAAAGACCAGGAGTCAGGAAGACTTGAGAACAAATCAGGCTTTAGATACTTACTAGCTGTGTAACCCTAGGAAAATCACTTAACCTCTGTTTACGTCAAGTTCCTCAACTGTAAAATGGGCATAACCTATCTTCCAGGGTTGTCATAAGGATTAAATCAGACAATATTTATAAAGACCTTAGCACAGTACCTGGTACAAAGTAGGTACTATATAAATGCTTATTTCCTTCTCCTAACCAGTCCCGAGGTGAAGGAAGTTCCTCAGAAGCCTCCAATGGGGGGGGGGGAGATTTGGTAATCTATCCCCATTACAGTACATAGAGGGATGTAAAAGTCCTGTTGTATAGGTCAGGGAACATTAAGTGAATTGAGTGAACTCTTTCAGAGGGCTGTTACCTTGTTTGTTTTATTCCATGCTTATGCTTTACTTTATATTTTCTTCCTTCCCTTCTCACTCCCCCCTGCCAACACACTTCAGGCTAGTTTTTTTTTTTTTCTTTACAACTGTCTTTGAAATTTAAATAGGTTCAGAGAACTAAAGGACTGGGCTGCTGATATCCCTTCTTGGTTGCCTAAGAACATGGACAAAGAAGCTTCACTTAGTTGATACCTTTGCAAGTGGGATCCTTGTTGAATATCTGTCTCTTACTGTGGCTAAGTAAATTTTCTGTAATTAAGTGTAGAATGGCATACAAGTCTCATTTCTTTCAGTTACTGAACCTCAACTACCAAGGGACTAGACTGAATCAGGCCTAGGCTAGAACAACATCACATATTTCTATATCACTAAAGGAAGATAAAGCAATACAAACTATATTAAAAATAACCACGAGGGTTATTAATAAGGAAAATATCCCACAGGAATTTGCAATTAAAACCTTATACTTATGTATGATTAGAAAAGTAGTCTGCTGACACATATGACAGTCAAATTAGTCTTTCACTGCATCTTTAAATAGACTGTGTTTTCCTTGTAAATATTTTTACTCTGGCTTCCTTTGTGATACACAGTGAGATCAGTAGTACCAGAAATAAAGGATTGTACCTAACTATGGTCACAAAAAGAAAAAGTGAAGTGAATAAGAATCTTGTTGAAGATTTAAGAGGAAATGATTAAGGAATTATGATATTTTATACATTGAAATCAATTAATCTTTTTCAGTAATAGTCACTAAGCAAGCTTTGTTGGTTGCATTTAAATTCAATGTTAGGTTTTTAATGAAATATTTAAATGGAATAATTATTAATTATAATAGAAACAACTAGTTCCTGTACAGAAAAGGCAAGCAAGGAAGGAAGAAATATGGTTCCTGGGCCTTCTCTGAGGAAGATATAAATGGGGATTTTCTGACATACAGAGATCCTCCACAGCTTCTCCAACCTACTTCAAAGCTAATCATCTTCTACTTAGGCAGTACAACATGCTGGGATAATACATTATGCTTTATTTTGCAAGAAAGAACAAACACTTAGGCTAATAAGCAAGAGAAATACTATGGCACTCAGTTACCTGCCAGTAAAATGAAGATCTTTAGGAAGAAAGTTAAGATAGACATTTGTAGGCCTTTGGCAAGTCAGTTATTTGACTCCTCTCTCAAGTATCCTTTTCTACACAGCAGATGAGATTAGGTGACTCGGAATGTTGCATTAAAGTCAAATGACTATTGGATTTAATTTTTTTTCTCACCCAGATGTTCAAGGATTCAAATGAGCAGCAGTAAGCACATAAAGGAAATTGCAAACAGAAGCAGCAGTTACTCAAAATGAATTCATCCGGATGGAGATGTAAAGAGAGAAGGCAGCAAAAGAACTATCAAAGAAAGTTTGACAAAAATACATAAAGAGGCACGCTCTCCAATGCTACTTTCTAGAGAGGTTCTGCTTCTAGATCCACCTCTCCTCTCCACAATGGCCAAAAAAGTCACCCCCACTGAGATAAAGACATGCACTGAGTCCATGATAGCTGCTTTCCAGAAGTATGCTGGCTGGTAGATAACTAACAACCCAAAAACCCTTTCCAAGACTGAGTTCCTTTCCTTCATGAACATGGAGCTGGCTTCCTTCACACAAAACCAGGACGTGCACATTCTGAACCGAATGATGAAGAAACTGGACCTCAACTGTGATGGGCAGTTAGACTTTCAAGAATTCCTTAATCTAATTGGAGGTTTGGGATAGGCTTGCCATGCCTCTTTCACAAAATCTGGCCCACCAATGAAGAAAATATGAATGGGCCTCCCAGTCAATTTTCCAAATACATCCTTCTTCCAAACCAGCAAATGTGTACCCATTCCTCACTGAACCTTAAGAAACCAAGGCTACAATACAGAGCCATTCCTTTGTAGCAATAAAACATGATTTAAAAAAAATAAACTCACAATTGAGAAAAAATACATAAAGAGTTTTTGATGGACAAATGAAGGAAACAAGTTGCCTCAATAACAGGGTCCAAAAATACACTGCCCCATGGACTACAAGGGGCCCTGGTATTTATCCTACTTATTCCCTTAATAATAACAATTTATTCTATAAAACTTCAACTTAGTCAAAAGGTTGCACCTGAGGACCTAGAAGGCCACATGTGGCCTTGAAGTCACAGGTTACCCACCCCTGAATTTGTCACTAAGGTCATAAAAACCCTAAGGCATTGCTGAAGTATTTATTCCAAATCATTTGTGTAGGAACTAAAAAATAGTGGCAAGTATCATAGATTAACTACTGACCTGCAGAAACATGGAATATTTCAACTATATTTACAAAAAAGGGGAAGTTCCACCAGGCTGCAAAAGATTAGGCAACTTTATGGACAAAAACTCAACTACAATGAAGCTCAAAGGGCAAATAGTGTAATTCTCTCATTATTAGGTAAGTGGGGTACTTGGGTACTAAAGGTTACATGAGTGGTAAATTTCACAATAAACTGCTGAGAATCAAATACAAATCATCTGATTGCAGATTTGGAGCCCTTTTCATTTTGCCATCCTGTCCTGTTGCTTTAATTTGTTAAAAAAAACCAGAAGAATGGGGGGGGAGGGGGCAGAGCCAAGATGGCGGAGTAGAAACAGCATTTCCAAGGTGCTCTCTCCCACACCACTTCAAAATCATGTAAAAGGGGACTCTGAACAACTTCTAGAGCTCCAGCATGCACAGAAAGACAAAGAGAAGCTAACCTCCCCCTGAGGAAAACCCAGCAGCCCAGCAGGGAATGGTCAGAGTAGCACTCTGGGAGTGGGACAGCGCAGCTCTCTGGGAGCCTACAGCACAGCACTCTGGGAGCCTAAAGCACAGCGCTCTGGGAGCCTAAAGCACAGCGCTCTGGGAGCCTAAAGCACAGCGCTCTGGGAGCCTAAAGCACAGCGCTCTGGGAGCCTAAAGCACAGCGCTCTGGGAGCCTACTCTGGAAGCCGAGCCCAGGGCTGCTTGAGTCATGGTTTTAGCCCCAGGGCAGCTGGGACAGAAGTCAGCTGGAGGGACCCCCAGAACACCAGCAGCTGTGGCAATTCCAGAATTATCAATACAGACATGCCTAGGAAAAAGTGAGAGGTTAGTGGCCTTTGGACTTTGGGACCAGTATTTGGGGAATGCATTGGCTTCTTCCCCTGGGGGCGAAAAGGTACTGAGGAGACAGGTCACAAATACCATTTTGAAGCCTCAGTGGCAGCTTCAGTTCATGGCCTGCAAACTGTAGGGAGATACAGCCATCAGGCTTGGGGGGTAATCGCTCTTCTTTAACCAACCTGGATCTGGACTGCAGTCTGGGGTGGAGGTCTTGGGGTGGGTATCCAGCTTGCCAGAGTGTGTGGAGGCATCACAGAGGCTAACTAATACCAACTAATACCTCCAGAAGTTGTGAAGACCCCAATGTTTGGGCCCAGACCCAAGGCAGCCCCAACAAGCAGCACAGACCAGTGAGAGCAGACTTCAGGGCAGTGAATCACTGCCAGCTCTGGCAGTTTCCAGGATTCTCAATCAATAAACATCAAAGAGATAATAAAAGGTCAGTGGAGAACCCTGTCAATACAGGGTGAGAGAAGAGCACAGTTCAGCTGTGGAGGTAACAGTGGCTGTAATTGCTGCTGCTGCTTCCAGCTGATAGCCTACCAATCATAGTGGGACCAAGTGACTGTCCAAAGTGAATGTGCAAGAATCTCTCTACTACCACTAAGGCAGGATTCTCCTTTGCCCTCCTTGGATTTGGGTCAGAGTCTTGGGTAGTGGGCCTAGGGTGAGGAGAGCGGGTGTGGCAGAGTTTGTTGAGGCTGGGGAGAGAAAGTCCAGTTCACAGTTTTGAGGCAGGTGCCTGGAAAATAACAATAGCTGTGCAAAACCCCAGCAATTTGGAACACAGGACTCTCTACTCTGGAAGCAGAGTTCTACCATGGCAAAGAGTTCAAAAGTTAAGTAACTGGCTAGCAAGATGAGGAAGCAGAAGAAGTGCATTCAGACTATAGTATCCTTTTTGGGAGACAAAGAGGATCAAAACATAGAACTAGAAGAAGACAACAAAGTCAAAACCCTTGGCATCAAAATATTTCAAGAAAAATTTGGACTGGTCACAGGTCATGGAGGAGCTCAAGAACGGTTTTGAAAATCCAGTAAGAGATGTAGAGGGAAAATGGGAAGAAAAATGAGAATGATGCAAGAAAATCATGGGAAAATGAGTCAACAGACTGACTGGAGAAAATAACACCTTAAAAAATAGACTAACTAAAATGGCAAAAGAGGCCAATAAAACCAATGAGGAGAAGAATGCCTTAAAATGTGAATTGTCCAGATGGAAAAGGAATTTCAAAAACTCACTAAGGAGATTCATTCCTTCAGAGTTAGTCTGGAACAAATGGAAGCTAATGATTTCATGAGAAATCAAGATATTATAAAACAGATCCAAGCAAATGAAAAAATAGAAGGTAAGATAAAATATCTCACTGGAAAAACCACTGACCTGCAAAATAGATCCAGGAGAGATCATTTAAAAATTATTGGACTATCTGAAATCCATGACCAAAAAAAACAGCTTAGACATCATCCTTCAAGAAATCCTCAAGGAAAGTTGTCCTGATATTCTAGAACCAGAAGGCAAAATAGAAATTGAAAGAATTCACCAATTACTTCTTTAAAAAGATCCCAAAAAGAAAACTCCTAGGAATATTATACCCAAATTCCACACTTTCCAGGTCAAGGAGAAAATATTACAAGTAGTCAAGAAGAAACAATTTGAGCACTGTGGAAAAACATTCAGGATAACACAAGATATAGCAGCTTCTACCTTAAGGGATGGAAGGGCTTGGAAAATGATATTCTGTTGATCAAATAAGTTAACATGAAAACTAAGAATCACCTATCCAGCAAATTAAGAGGTGAGAGAGGAAGATACTGGGAGAAGGAGAAAGGGAGAGATAGAACAGGGTAAATTATCTCACATAAAACAGGCAGAAGAAAACTGTTACAATGGAGGGGAAGGGCAGAGAGGAGAAAGAGAATGACTGAAACTTACTCTCATTAGGTTTGGCTTAAGGAGGGAATAACATACACACTCATTTGTGTATCTTACCCTACAGGAAAGTAGGGGGGAAGGGGATAACAGAGGGGATGACAGAAGGGAGGGCATACTAGGGGAGAGGGTATTTAGAAGCAAACACTTTCGAAAAGGGACAGGTTTAAAGGAGAAAATAGAATAAATGGGAGCAGGATAGGATAGAGGGAAATATATTTAGTCTTTCACAATATAACTACTAAGGACATGTTTTGTGTATCTACACATGTACAAACTATATTGAATTGCTTGTCTTCCCATTGGGGATGGGTAAAGAGGTTAAAAGGGAAAGAATCTGCAAATTAAAGTTTTCAAAACAAATGTTAAACTGTTTTTTGCATGCAACTGGGAAATAAGATACATGGTCATTTGGATATAGGAAACCATCTTGCCCTACTAGGAAGTTAGAGGGGGTGTGGAAGAGGATATAAGAGAGAGTATATTGGGGGAAGGGGTGTTCCGTATGCTTGCTATAATGGGGTAGGGAAGAAAACTTGTAACTGAAAATCTTGTGAAAGTGAATGTTGAAAAACAAAAATATAAACGAATAAATTTATAGAAAATAAGACATAGAAAATAAAATTAGTGGTGTCTAAAGCTGAGCTTTGGGAGGTCAGGTGGACTCATCTTAGTTCTTACTCACACCTCTATTTTTTCTATATCTTATTTATTTTTTAGTTTATATCATTCACTTCCACAAGATTTTGAGTTACAAATTTTCTCCCCATTTTCCCCCTACCAACCTCCCCAAAATAGCAATCCCACTGAATATCCACTCCCCCAATCTGCTTTCTCCCATATCTTCCCCATCCCTCCCCCGGACTTTCCAATAGAGTCTGGTGGATCTCTATGCCCCAGTGACTGTGTATCTTATTTCCCAGTTCCATGTAAAGTAACAATAATAATAATAATGATAATAATATATAAATTAGAAGTGTCTAAAGCTGAGCTTTGGGAGGTCAGCAGGTCTCCTCTTAGTTCTTAATCACATCCATGTTAGACTATACTCCAGCTGTGAGATCCTATGATTCTGTAAATGTATCAGATCATTCTTTTTTTCGTATCTGAGTGTGTATAGGTGTGCATGCAATTCACCCTCCCCACCACACATACAACCAAAAAATAACCATACTTTAAGGATGAAAAGTTCTTATATGCTCTTAGTAGTCAAAATGATTTCAAATATAAGCACGACTCATTTCCACAGATGTCTATAGAATCTTACATGTTGGTAATTAATGAAGGAAATAAGACCAGTCCTTCTTACATGTTGGTAATTAATGAAGGAAATAAGACCAGTGCTTTGAACAAAACCACAAAAACAAAACATTACTCCCACTGTGTCTATTTCACCATTCACTGCCCCAGGACACTGACATCTATTCCACAAGTTATAATCCAGCATGGTGGAGATGGTGATTAAAGTGTCCATATGTTGGCAGTATGGATTCCCTGCCGTGTTACAGAACACAGAATGCTACAGGTCAGGTAATGAGTTTAGCTAGTATTATCAAGTACCTTCTGTCTTTGGAGTTCTCTAACATTTGGATGAATAAATGAGTATCTATTAATCTGAGGGGTGGAATAAAGCCTAATACACAAGGTTTTTCTTTTTATCTTTTAAGAATCAAGATGAAGAATCAAAGCATGGAAAGGGTAAAGTGTATCTCTGAGGCATTCTCTCTCTTTCCTCAATCGATCTGTTACCTGACTCATAACTCCCCTCTCCATTCCATCCTCATATGACAGGACTTCAAAATACATGTTGGTATTCCCTCAAATACCCTAATTCCTCCACTTTACCTCAGGTATGCGAGGAGATGGTGTGGTCGGGAGCATAAATATCCTAACCTCTCCACTCCAGTGCAAGTCAATAGCGCAGGGCTGGGAAACCTGTGGCCATGAGACCACTTGTAGCCCTCTAGGTCCTCAAGTGGGGCCCTGTGACTGAGTCCAAGTTCTACAGAACACATCCTTTTATTAAGGGGATTTGTTCCATGCAGTTTGGATTCAGTCAGAGGGCCATCCTTGAAGAACTAGAGGGGCATAAGTGGTCTCAAGGCTGCAGGTTCTACACCGCACCCCGGGCTAGTTTGTCCTAAAAATATACTAAAATGATCCCCAAGACTCGAGTAGGGAACTGTGCAGCTTGCTTATATTTGTATCACTACCACTTAACATATTGGCTGAAACACAGTAAGGATTTAATAAATGTTCATGCTGACTAGGGACTCGAGCTAAATAAGAATCTTATTAATAGTTATGCTTTGGGTCGGCTAGGTGGCACAGTGAATAGAGCGCTGGCCCTGGAATCAGAAGGACCTGAGTTTGGAGCCGGCCTCCGACACCTAATCCGCACAAACAAAAAACTTGCCATGTAACCTTGGGCAAGTTACTTAACCCCAATTGCCCTAAAGGGGCGGCTAGGTGGCACAGTGAGTAAGAGTGCCGGCCTCGGAGTTTGGATGACCCGAGATCAGATCCGGCCTCAGAAAATGAGCACCCACGCATAAATCAAATGACTAGCCGTGTAACCTTGAGCAAGTTACTTAACCCCAATTGCTTTAAAAAAAATTTAAAAAAAAAATAGTTATGCTTCATATACTTACCAAAAGCAAAGAAAGACTAAATCTGGTGAATCCAATTCTTCTCTGCCTAAGGTAAAGAATGTGGTGATTGGAGGCAGAGCCAAGATGGCGGAGTAGAAACAGCTCATCCAAGCCACTCTGCCCCCAGATCACCTCCAAACTATGTAAAAGGGGACTCTGAACAACTTCTGGAGCCCCAGCACCCACAGAACAACACAGAGAAGCTAACCTCCCGCTGAGGACAGCCCAGCAGCCCTGCAGGAAGGACCAGTGCAGCACTCTGGAAGCCGGCAGCGCACAGCCCGCAGAGAGACGAGCACAGGTCCGCCTGAGTCATGGTTGTAGCCCCAGGGTGGCAGGGCCAGCAGCTGGCTGGAGAGACCCCAGAACATCAACAGCTGTGGCGACTCCAGAATTATCAACATAGACATGCCTAGGACAAAGTGAGAGGTTAGTGCCCTATGGACCTTGGGACCAGTATATGGGGAACGTGTCGGCTTCCTCCACTGGGGGATAGAAGCTGCTGAGGAGACACGCCATTTTGCAGTTTTCAGAGGCAGCTCTAGCTCCTGGCCTGCGAACTGTAGGGAGATCCAGTGATCAGTCTTGGGGGGTAATAATTTTCTTGCTTTAACCTCCCTGGATCTAGATTCTGATCTGGGGTGGAGGTTGTGGGTGGGTTTCCAGCTTGCCAGAAACGGAAGTTGCCCCCACACACACACACGTTTGGGGCGAAAGTTCCTGTGTGGCACCAGGCCATACTGCGGCAACAAGCCCAAAAGTCAAGTAATTAAGTAACAACATGCCAAGGCAAAGGAAACAAATTAAACAAAAAATACAAACTTAGACCCCTACTTTGGGGGCAAAAACGATCAAAGCATAGAGAGAAAGGAGGACTGTGAGGCCAGAAGTCCTGCTCCAAAAGCCCCACGGGAAAACATGAGCAGGTTGCAGGCCACAGAGGACCTTAAGAAGGACTTTAAAAATCAAAAAAGAGAAGTGGAGGAAAAATTGGAAAGAGAAATGAGAAGGATGTAGGAAAAGTATGAAATGAGGGTCAACAGCCTGACTGAGGAAAACAACACCTTAAAAAATAGACTAAATCAAATGGCAAAGGAGGCCCAAAAGGGCAATAAATTGGAGAAGAATGCCTTAAAAAGTGGAATTTGCTAGATGGAAAAAGAATCTCAAAAGTTCACTGAGGAGATTCATTCCTTCAGAGTTAGGCTGGAGCAAATGGAAGTTAATGACTTTATGAGAAATCAAGATGCTGTTAAGCAGATTCAAATTTAAAGTCATCAGATTAGTCCATTCATACCCACACCCTCTAAGTACAACCCTTTTGAACGTCATGAAACTCATAAAAATTTGGATATTGACAGTTATCAGCTCCACATATAGGGATGTGAACATTTTGCTCTTGTTGCATCCCAAGCAATGAGCATGTGTGCATGAGTGTGGGTGTGTGCATGTATGTATGTATGAGTGAGTCTGTGTTTTCCTTGTTTACCTTTTTATGTCCTTCTTGAGTCTCGTAATTGGAGATCAAATTTTCCCTTGAGCTCTGGCTTTTTCATCAGGAAAAACGGGAAGTCCCTTATTTCATTAAATGACCATCTCCTTGCCTGAAAGTTTATGCTCAGTTTTGCCGGGTAGTTAATCCTTGGTTGTAGTCCTAGCTCTCTTGTCCTATGAAATATCAAATTCCAGTCCCTCCGCTCTTTTAATGTAGAAGCTGATAGGTCCTGTTTGATCCTAACTGTAGTTCCTCGATACTACCAGAAAGCCATGATGAAAAAAGCAGCCTAGACAACATCCTCCAAGAGATTATCAAAGAAAAATATCCTGAGGTCCTGGATTCAGAAGATAAAGTAGTTATCGAAAGAATTCACTGGACTCCTCCTGAAAGAGATCCCAAATTGAAAAATCTAAGAAATATAGTAGCCAAATTCCAGAAATTTCAAGCATTCTTGATGAAAAAACCAGAGTTAAATAGAAAATTTGATGTTCAGATACAAGAAGCAAGAGAAATTATCAAATTTTTAAAAATATATATTATTGCATTTTTTACTTGCAACTGGGTAATAAGATATACAGGCAATGGCGTATGGAGTTACATCTTGCCCTAAAAATAATAAAAAATAAAAGTAAATGAAATTTGTTTTTGTTTTTTCTTTCTATCCACAGCATATTTTCTGGAACATAGTAAGTTTTGGAATTAATTTAGCGCAGTACTAGGTATTCCATGAATGTCTATTGAACAAACAATGCAAAACCCAGAGTCTGCATATAGGGGGTACTAGAAAAGCTGTCATCTGGATCCAGGCATAATGACTGGAAATGATCAAATATGAGCCCAGGCCAGTCCCCCTCAGAATAAGAGCACATTTGAATAAAGAGAAAGACCAGATTAATTGGCCCTGGAAACTGATTTCAAGTACTTTAAAGATAGTATTCTCTTCCTATTAAAACAATAATCAAAATAACCAAGAAGAAATGACATGGACATGAATCATGAAAAATTAAGAACTACTTTTGTGATCCACAATGAATTTTTGTTTGGACTATGAGTTGAGTTAAAAATAGGCAGAAATTAAGATCCCCCCTATAATATTAGAATGGCAAATATGTAGATGAACGGATTTGCAATAGTGAGTTGCAATGAAAAGTAAGCAGGGATAGAGGGAACATATAAGTCATACTAGAATACATTTAAATATCAAGTGAATTCCATAGGGCGTACATTTCAGAGATTCTGGCATCATTCCTACGTTGATACACTAGGATAATCTTTGGCTCATGCAGATAAAAACCTCAACCCAATTCTAATAAAAACCCAATGGAAACTGAGTTAGTAATCTCTAAAGAGCTCAGGATTGGACCATAAATGGTTTCTAAGCACTCAGCAGTGTTCAGAGATTAGTTTGGTTACCTACAATAATTACAGATTTACCTGGGGAAGTCTCACAATAAAAATATATGATGGTACTTTCAATAAGCATTATAAGCTAAAGCTACTTACTATGAGAAGCTGGGGAATGCTTTAAAGATGTTTAAAGTACAAAAACCTAGGAGGCTAATATCTTAATTGCTGTCACAAAAGAGCTCCACAAAATCATAAAGTTTTTCTACTCTTTTAGGTTATTGAATTTCATCTCCGGTTTTATTACACATTGTTTGTTGAAAATGGTTTAAAAATATCTTTCCCTCAAAATTCTCCTTTAAAAATACAACTCAAAAGTATTGTGGACATAGTCATTGATCTTCCCATACAACAGAGGTTATTTTAAATTAATCTCTTGATGTATTGAGGTCAAAGAGAGATGGCTCTTCACTTGAGGGGCTTCTGTTTAGTTTTATATCTGCCTGATACTATCCAAATTCTCTTCCAAAGAATAAAGTCATTGGTGCATTTTTAGGCTTTTATTTTTTTTTTTGGAAAGGTTGCATAAAAAACTCTTGTAAGATTCTCCACAAACTATGTAAAAAAGGACTCTGAAAAACTTCTGGAGCCCCAACACCCACAGAACGACACAGAGAAGCTAACCTCCCGCTGAGGACAGCCCAGCACCCTGCAGGAAGGACCAGCGCAGTGGTCTGGGAGCCGGCAGAGCGCAGAGCTCAGGAGCCGAGCCGAGCCCAGGTCCACTTGAGCCGAGGTTTTAGCCCCAGGGCGGCAGGGCCAGCAGCCGGCTGGAGGAACCCCAGAACACCAGGAACTGTGGAGACTCCAGAATTATCAACATAGACTTGCCTAGGACAAAGTAAGAGGTTAGTGTCCTATGGACTTTGGGACCTGTATTTGGGGAATGCGTCAGCTCCCTCCCCTGGGGGCTAGAAGCTGCTGAGGAGACACGCCACTGTGTAGTTTTCAGAGGCATTTCCGGCTCCCAGCCTACAAATCGTGGGGAGATCCAGCGATCAGTCTTGGGGGGTAATCGCTCTTGCTTTAACCTCCCTGGATCTGGATTGTGATCTAGGGTGGAAGTTGTGGGTGGGTTTACAGCTTGCCAGAAACGGAAGTTGCCCCCTACACGTTCGGGACGAAAATTCCTCTATCTGGCCTTAAAGCCATAGTGTGGCAACAAGCCCAAAAGTCAAGCAATTAAGTGGCAACATGCCAAGGCAAAGGAAACAGAAAAATGCAACCCTAGACTCCTATTTTGGGGGCATAGAGCGGGAAAAGGACTGTGAGGTCAGAAGTCCTGCTCCAAAAGCCCCAGGGGAAAACATGAGCGGGTTGCAGGCCATAGAGGACCTTAAGAAGGACTTTAAAAATCAAATAAGAGAAGTGGAGGAAAAATTGGAAAGAGAAATGAGAAGGATGCAGGAAAAGTATGAAATGAGGGTCAACAGCCTGACTGAGGAAAACAACACCTTAAAAAATAGACTAGCTCAAATGGCAAAGGAGGCCCAAAAGGGCAATGAGGAGAAGAATGCCTTAAAAAGTCGAATTTGCCAGATGGAAAAGAATCTCAAAAGTTCACTGAGGAGATTCATTCCTTCAGAGTTAGACTGGAGCAAATGGAAGCTAGTGACTTTATGAGAAATCAAGATGCTGTTAAGCAGATCCAAACAAATGAAAGATTAGAAGGCAGAAATATCTCATGGGAAAAACCACTGACCTGGAGAATAG
Source organism: Gymnobelideus leadbeateri (assembly GCA_011680675.1). Taxonomy (NCBI): domain Eukaryota; kingdom Metazoa; phylum Chordata; class Mammalia; order Diprotodontia; family Petauridae; genus Gymnobelideus; species Gymnobelideus leadbeateri. The sequence goes on along the minus strand of WOXC01008282.1, from coordinate 130,586 downwards.
ATCCAGGAGAGACAATTTAAAAGTTATTGGACTACCTGAAAGCCATGATCAAGGAAAGAACCTAGAAATCACCCTTCAAGAAATTCTCAAGGAAAACTGCCCTGATGTTTTAGATCCAGAGGGCAAAATAGAGGTTGAAAGAATCCACCGATCACCTCCTGAAAAAGATCCCAAAAAGAAAACTCCCAGAAATATTATAGCCAGGTTCCAGAATCCCCAGATCAAGGAGAAAATACTACAAGCAGCCAGGAAGAAACAATTTCAATATTGTGGAAACACAATCAGAATAGCCCAGGACCTGGCAGCTTCTACACTGAGGGATTGAAGGGCATGGAATATGATATTCCAGAGGGCAAAAGAGCTGGGAATGAACCCAAGGGTCACCTACCCAGCAAAACTGAGTATTTTGTTTCAGGGGAAATTATGGTCATTCAGTGGAATAGAGGACTTTCAAGCATTCTTGAGGAAAAAACCAGAGTTGAATAGAAAATTTGACATCCAGACACAAGAAGGAAGAGATGCCTGAGAAGGTAATCAGGGAAAAGAAATCAAAAGGAACTTATCAAAGTTGAACTATTTACATTCCTATATGGAAAAGCAATAACTGTGACTGATGATATCTTTCTCACTATGAAAATAATGGAAGAAGGGGGTGTGGTCATATGAATACATATGTGAATGTGTGTGTATATGGTTACAGTTATATATGGATAGAGGGCATAGGTTGATTTTATTGGGAAGGGAGAGTACTCAAGGGATGAAATTATGAGATGAGAGAGGAAAGTGGCAAGAGGAGATGGGGAGAGACATGGTAGGGTAAACTATCTCATGTAGGGGAAGTGGGTGCAAAGGAGGGGGAGAATAAGGAAGGCTAAAAAGGCAAAACCACATTCACATTGAATTTGGTTCAGGGAGAAAATGACATACATACTAAATGGGATATCTCAACCTGCAGCAGGATAGGGGGAAGGGGGATGAGAGGAGGGATGATGGATGGGAGGGCATCCTTGGGGTGAGGGGAGGTTGGAAGTACCCACTATAGAAGAGGGACAGGATCATGTAGGGAATGGACCAGGTGGGGGGTGGGATGAGTGGGAGGGAATTATAAGCAGCCTTGTACAATATATCTACTATGATAATGTTTTGCATAGCTAGACATGTACAACATATACTGAATTACTTATCTCCCCAGAGGGAATGGGTGACAAGGGAGGAAGGAAATGGATCTGAAATTCGAGGTCTTAACATTAAATGTTTCAAATATATATAAATACTATTATTAATACTCTTTTGCTTATAATTGGGAGATAAGATGTGCAGGCATTGGGACACAAAGATTCACCTTCCTCTAATGGAAAAGTCGATGGGGGTATGGGAGAAGGTATGGGAGAGAGCAGATTGGAAGAAGCGATATCTTGTGGGACTGCTATTCTGGGAGGTTGGGTAGGGGAATAATGGGGGGAAAATGATTGTAACTCAAAATCTGGCGGAAATGAATGATGTAAAACAGAAGTTAATAAAGTATTTGTTTAAAAAAAAAGATAAAAAAAAATAAAAAGTATAATAAAAAAATTTAAAAAAAAATAAAATAAAATAAAAAAATATAAAAAACTCTTGTAATTTTACATTTTCTCCCCCTTTCAAATATATTTAAAATTATTATTTCATTATTCTCAACTAATAATTGCATATATACATATTTGTATAACTATATACACATATAAATACACATATATCAACATATACATCTACTCTTCCAGACATACAGATGTAAAGTTTTAGAACCACTGAGGACTAGAAAAGACATTAAGGAACACTTACATCAAACCTCTCAATTTTATAAATGAAGAAAGCGAAGCCCAGAGAGGGTTAAGTGAATGATGCACTATCCACAAATAAAAAGACATTCCAATGTTGTTTATTTGTTTAAGTGGGAGACACACGGAGTACCAGAAAGGGCGATGACTCTGAGATAAAGATTTGTGTCTTTATCCACCTTCTAACTTAATTCCTCTGAATCTCACTTTCCTCATGTATCAAATAGAGATAATAATATCTGTTCTACCCACTGTGAAGGGTTCCTGTGAGGATAAAATGATAAAATAATATAATTTTAGCTGGCAGGATCAGTCCTTTCTGCTCATTTTACAAATGAGGAAACTGAGACTCAGAAAGAAATTCCCCCAAAGTTATACAGGTTTTAAGTAGCAGAGTCACAACTGACCAGTCAAGAACAGGCCTTGAAATTAAAATGTAAAGCTAAGTATACAGTGAATAGAGTTCATACCCAACCTCAGACAACTACTAGCTATGTGTCCCTGAGCAAATCACTTCATCATCTGTCTATACCACTTTCCTCAACCGTAAAATTGGAGTAACAGTAACTTTTATGTCCCAGGGTTGCCATGAGAATTAAATGAGACAATATTTATAAAGCACTTAGTACAGTTCCTGGCACATAGTAGGCACTCTATAAATGCTTGTCCCTAATAATCTGGAATCTAAAATAAACAATGAGGGGAGAGGAGTCTGGAAAGATGGAAGAATAGATTAGCAAATTTCAAGCTCTGAAGATTTTCCTCCACAAAAGAGATAAAATAGTGCCTCTGGGCACAGAGCTGTGAAAATACATAAAAGTAGAGGGACAATAGGGATCCTCTTGGGACAACCAGAGAAGAAGTGAAGAAAAATCCCAGGACTAGATTTCCTTGGGATGAAAAGCAAACATGTCCAGGCTGGGGTCCCCTTGAAAAACCAGCCACAAGCCCTGGAGTTAGCTAGGTTGGGAGGCTGCCTCAGCCCTAGCAACAGGAACTTTTACCCCCAGGACTCTAACTAGAGTTTGGCATCTGAACTGGGGAAGATCTAGGCAATCTCTGATGACAAGGAATGCCAGACCCAGCTATTCTTCAGAGAGCAGTGGGGGGTGATAAAGAATCAGCACATGCCCAGGGAGTACAAAAGTAGTGGGAAAGGGACACTGTGGGCCCCTACAGGAGGCTGGAGATCTTAGTTTGAGGTCAAGGTCAGAGAGGAGAACTGAAGAAGATCAGAGGCCACAGGCACCATCCCCCCTACCACAGGACTAGAGGTGATTATAAAACAGAATGATTACCAAAATAATGAACAAGCAAGGAGAAAGAATTCATAGAGAGCTACTATGGAAATAAAGAAGAGGAAAATTCCTCTTCAGAGGAGAATATCGAAGCAAAGAAACTCTCTTCTACCTCAAATGGTCACTTGCCCAAAAAGAATTTATTGAAAAACTTAAAAAAGGATTTTAAATCAATAGGGATTGAGCAAAAATAAAAAAGAAAAATCAGAATAATACAAGAAAAACAATAAGATTATAACAAGAAAGCGAACCAATTCGAAAAGGAGATCCAGAATCTTAAGGAAGAAAATGACTCCTTGAAAATCAGAATTGGGCAAAGCAAAGCCAGCGAAGTTATAAGAGATAAAGAAATAAACAAAATACAAAGAATGAAAAAAGAAGAGAATGCAAAACATCTTATAAGAGAAACAATGTATCTAGAGAACAGATCAAGAAGAGAAAACATATGACTAACTGGACTACCTGAAATTTTGATAAAAAAAAAAGAATTTTGATACAATAATACAAGAAACAATTAAAGAAAACTGTCCTGAAGCATTAGAACAAGAGGGGAAAGTAGAAACAGAAAAACTGACCATCACCTGAAAGAGATCCTATGAGGAAAACTCACAGGAATTATACCCAAATTCAGAAACCCCCATATCAACAGCAAAATATTATGAGCAACAAGAAAAAAAAAACAATTTATATATGAAGGTACCACAAATTAGAATGACACAAAATGTAGTACTGGCAACACTCAAAGATTCACTGGTTTTGGAACGCTATGTGTCAAAGAGCAAAAGAACTGGGGTTCTAGACAAAAATATCATACCCAGCAAAGATCAGCATAATCTTGAATGAAAAAAAAGGATATTTAATGAACTGTAAGAATTTTAGGACTTTGTTTAAAAAAGCAAACAAACAACTAAGCTTAAAAAAAGATTTGATATGCAAGAGCCAAGAGAAATATAAGTAAGGTACATAGCAATGACTCAAGGGACTCAATAAGAACAGACTTTACTTTTTTACATATGTAAAAAGTATGTCTAAGATTGTTATTAGGAATTAGGTAGTTCATAAGAAAGACTGGCAAGGTAGTGGGATAGAAGTAAAGTAGAGGAGTCAGGAGGGATAGGAAATAAAAGAAATGCACAAACATAAAAGCAAAGATCAAAAGTAAAATTTGTTAGGCAAAGTATATGTCTATATACATATGTATGTGTGTGTATATATGTATATCTATATTTATACATAAATATATCTGTGCTCAATTGTAGCCTTAAGTGGGGGGTAGGGAGGAAGAAGGGGGAAAAGGAACAAAGTAGAAAGTACACAGCAGAAAATAAAAGAAAACTTACAATGAGGCAAATAAAAATGGATAGGTCTCAACACAACACAGTATTTATTATGCAGACTTTTTCTTTCTTGGAGCAGAGAATGCAGGGCAATTGGGGTTACGCTGACTTGCCTAAGGTCACACAGCTATTAAGTGTTCAGTGTCTGAGGCTGGATTTGAACTCAGGTACTCCTGACTGCAGGGCCAGTGCTCTGTTCACTGTGCCACCTACCCTCCCCCATGTAGACTTTCTTGAAATGGAATTTTATTGCTATATATTTTGAATCATGTCTTATGTTCTGCTGTGCACATAACATGCTACTTTCTTTTCTTATTTTTTGTTTCATTATTTAAGTTTATAAGATTTTTCTTTTCATATTGTGTATTTAAGTTTCAATAATAAAAAATAACTGAACTCAACATGTAGCATATAGTTGTTGTTGTCTTCCACTTTGGAAGACCAATAACATCACAAGGTGAGATGTGTGTGAAATTAGATTTAAGTCAGACAGAATTGTACAAGGTCATCAGCTTCACTCTCTCTTTGTGAGTTGTCAAAATTCAGCGGCGAAACCAAAGTCAAGACAACTGGAAATTGTTGGGGAGGTAGTGGATGACTTCGTGTCTTCAATGTCTGACTGAGCTTCAAATGCTTCACAGTGCCTGCTAGTCTTTCACGTGCTTAGGGTAGATATCTCCCTAATTCATCAACAAGTTTGGGCCTTTTGTTTAGCCTGGTTTAGCCTATTTGCCAAGATGGCTTTATCTGAATGCGACCACTGAGCATGCTACTACTTCTTGGAGCCATAGGTAAAAGCTAGGTGCATCAAGTGGACAACAAAGGTAGATGAGCATCCCTGACAAGGGCTTAGCAAGATCTCACACTTAGAGGTGCTAGTTCTCCTTTAACAGCTCACATACCCCTGGCACATGGTAAACACTGAATAAATGCTGGTCTTCTTCCTAATGAGATCACCAACTACACTAGAGAGGGAAAAGAGAAGAACAGCCAAGAAAGCCTTAAGGGATACCCACTGTGCACATGACCTGCATGAAGATGTAGCAAATGAAACTGAGGAGGAGGTGTCAGACAGATAGAAAGAGAAGGAAAGAACGGTGTCACCACTGAGAACAATCTATCAAGAGATTGACTGGAATTGTTCCCTCCTTTAAGCTACCAGACACTTGAAGAATATTGGGTTCAGAACTGAGTTTGTAATTTATTTAAGACCCACGGAGCACAACAAGCTATTTATTAGTTTAGTGCCTTCAGTTGATTGATTTAGTCAAGAGAAATATCAGGGTAAAGTAATTTGTTAGTTAATTTTAGCAAAATAGAAGGATTAACTCAACCCTCACCTTTAAAAAATCTCTGCCTTTATGGATAGAGCATACATTTTACTGTAGTGATACAATGCGATAGCTGTCTTTCTGGAAGAGAGATTAGATTGATTGATTGATTAATTAATTGATTGATTGATTGATTCTTCCTGGTTCCAGATAACAGAACTAGAATTTTAGGGTGGAGGTTATAGGAAAGGAAACTTAGATTCAACACAAGGAAAAGCTTCATTACCACTGTCCAAACATGAAAGTTACTATCTTCAATAGAGAATGAGTTTTTGGTCTCTATAGTTCTTCAAATTCATAATAGGTAACCACTACTTTGGACTATGTGGAAAGGCTTTCTTTTCAGAAACAGGGTGGATTAGATCAGGAGTGTCAAATTCAGTCTAAAGGCCACAGCACTGCAAAACTCCTTAGCCAGAATCAGATTAAAATATACTTGGGAAATAATTTTTCTAAATAAATAAAAATACAATATTGATGTTTTAAAATATGATTTTATAATTCTAAAATTAAAAATTAAATTTGGTTTTAAAATTCTAGAGCTCTAAAATGAAAAATACAATGTTCATTATGTTTTAATAATGTGTTTTTCTAAGTCAATATGTGACTCACAAGGATGTATTTTCATTTGAGTTTGACAAATCAAGCAAGATGAATTCGGAGGTCCTTTCCAACTCGATATTTGGTGTTTCTATGATTTTTCTTTAAAAAATGGTATAAATTTATACTTTTAGGAGCTAAGTATCACTAATATTTTTCAAAAAAGTATTTAAATCTATTCATTCTTTAATAAAAGAATGCAAATGTATCACTAGGCCTGTCCAGTCAATCATTAATTAAAATCCCTATGAGAAATCACACAATTATCTCTATCTAATGAATAAATGAGTTTATTTTTAATTTTTTAATTTTTTTTTTTTTTTGCTTTTTGGAGGGCAATTGGGGTTAAGTAACTTGCCTAAGGTCACACGTCTAGGTTTTTGTTTGTGTTGTTAAGTGTGTGAGGCCAAATCCGAACTCAGGTCCTTCTGACTCCAGGGCCGGCTCTCTACTCACTGCACCACCTAGCCACCCCAAGAAATGAGTTTAAGCAATAAAGTGACTTCCCAGATGAGTGAATCTGTTTCTAAGCCCAGATGAAATAGTTTGATGTGCAATTGAACTAAACCCCAGCCACCTAGGGAGCACCACTAATTAAAGAAAGAGCAAGATATATGCTTTACAGCTAAGTCAAGCATAGAATTTAAGTACTAGCAAAGCAACAAAATTCAGTTGAGCAATTGGCCACCAAGATACAATACTGCCGCTAGATCAATGTTCAGAGTCACAGAGTGTTTATATTCAGCACAGTGTGGCACTTGATCAAGCTTTAGTCCTCATAATTTTCCATAAATGAGAAATACTGTAATTTTTTTCAAGGAAAAGCACCGCCCATCACTGTATTAGGGAAGCTGGTTTGTTATAATCACTTTTCAATGCCTTGAGAGGGAGTTATTCCTTTTCATATTTGAGGAAAGGGCATGATATGGGACATAATTTTATCTAACAGAATAAGTATTGAACCCTTGAAAATACAAAACAGTCACAGATAAGCAAAACAGTGTTAGCAGTACCATGTTCAAACTTAAAATATACTTTTAGGAGAATGTTTATGTTTGATGATGTTTGTCATAAAAAGCACTAAAACAAAAGAAAACAAAACATTAAACTAGATTATAAGTCAGAAGACCTGGGTTCTACTACCATTCTTGCCACAAAATTATTTCATTTCTCTCTGGGCCTCAAATGTTTCCTCTGTGAAATAAGATAAATTGGACTGGATATCTACCAGCACTTCCAGATGGGACCAGATGGAGTCACATTTGAATTCTAACAAACATTTAAAGAACAATTAATTCCAACACTAAATAATTTGGGGGGAAAAGGCAAAGAACAAATCCTACCAAATTCATTTTATGACCCAAATATGATTTTGATACATAAACAAAGGAGAGCAAAAACAGAGAAAGGAAACTATAGACAAATTTCCTCAACAAGTACTAATGCAAAATTTTACATAAAACACTAACAAGGAGATTACAATAACACATCACAAAGATCATATACTATAACCAGGTGAAATTTATACCAGGAATGCAGGGCTGATTCAATATTTGGAAAACTATGATGGATAAGTTAATGACCAAACAAGAAATAGAAAGCATCACAGGATATAAAATGAATAATTTTGATCACATGAAATTAAGAGACTTTGGCAAAAATAAAACCATTGCAGGCAAAACCAGAAGGGAAACAGGATACTGAGAAATATATTTAGAGCAAGTCTCCCTGATAAAAGCCTCATTTTGCAAAATAAAAGTTTCATTTTTCAGCATATACATTTCATATAGACTGAGCAGTAGTTAAGTGTGAAGACACATTTCACTATGATCCCTTGATGAAGCTGCATGAAAAACATTTATGTTTCATAAATCACAATATTCACATTTACCCACTGCAGCATACTTCCTGTATTATGTGTGTGAATGTGTTTAAATGACCAGATGCAGAGCACAGCATGATGCCAAATGCTGTTATCAGTTTACTCCAACCAATAAAGATTAATCATAAACAATGAGAACACATTTTATAATATTGAATAAAATGAAGCTTTCAAGAGGGACTAGAATAATCTTCTTCCCAAAATTGTACTTTTACAATATGACCTTGAAATCCTAATCACTAAGGGTTTTCCTGTATAGAAGCATTAAATCTTCTATATACAGCAGCTTACATTTATACAATACACCAAACATAAGTTTCTTTACAAAAGTGTACTATAGGGCTAGAAACATCATCATAGCAAATCTTGCTAGAATTAAAAACTTCAATGATGTGCTTTTAAAACAAATGTGTGTGAAATTTTCTACATTTTGAAGTCTTCATAAGTAAATATGCTTCTACTAAACTAGCAATCTACACAGACTGAGTGAACTCAAAATGTCCAACGTTTGGTTGCTTTTTTATGACAAAAGCACAAAGTATCCCAGTTTCCTACTATCATCTGGTCTACACGCTTATTAGTGCTCTCTTACCTCCTGAATATTCCCTAAGATTCTGGAGTTTCTCTTTACTCTGGATGGTCCCAAAACCAGATTGGAGTAGGCATGCTACTATGAAGGAAAATATTCAAAGAGTTTATATAAATTTTGGTTGAGGGAGGGAGAACATAGTTGTCTGGGGCAGTTACATGAAATTGTTAATGATCTGCCTGGGGTAAAAGAGATCCATTAGGATGTTACAAGACTGGTGATCCAGCATGGTTTTGACAGGCAGACCTTGGATGTTTGTAAAAGAGTTTTAGTGTTGGGGTGGCTAGGTGGCACAGTGAATAGAGCACTGGCCCTGAAGTCAGGTAGGACATGAGTTCAAATCCAACCTCAGACACAACACAAAAACTAGCCGTGTGACCTTGGGCAAGTCACTTAACCCCAACTGATCTCCAAAAAAGAAAAAAAAAAGAAATAAGTTTTAGTGTCAAGCTTGGAACTAGTTGTACTGTAAGGGCAAGCAAGTCATTGATCAGTGAACATTGAAAGCTCTTGGGATTGAGAGAGAGAACGAGCAGCTGGATTCAAAAGGGTATATCACTGTTAGAGAACACACCATTTCATCAGCCCCGGAATTTTATAAATGGATCTGCAGCACAGTAGGGCAGTGTCCCTACTAAGTGTGCCATACTGGGACAAAGTGCTAAAGCATGAGGAGTCAAAGAATCTAGTTTCAAATTTGGCTTCTGACACTGGTTTTGTGACCATGGTTGCCCAACCTCTCTGAACCTTAACTGTAAAATTGAGATAATACCTACTTGCAATACTTACCTGACAATGTTGCTGTATTAATTGAAGTAACATATGTAGAATGTTTTGCAAACTAGACAATGTTCTATGTATTTTTGTCATCTTCCTTTGCCTGTGCAGCTAGCCAGAGGAATTGAATATAAGCCCTGAGTCTTCATTCCCTGCCAGAAAACAGTTACATTTAGACAGCAAGGGCAGGTGGGCACTAGAGGAGTCTTCCCTTTTCAACCCTTATTTGAATAAGAATTTTTGAGCTACATAAAGTCTCTTCAAGGAAAGTTAACTAGAAGATTTATTAGGTACTATGTGCCATGCATTGTGATAAGTGCTGAGGATACAAAGAGAAGAAAAGAAGACAGTCCAAGCTATCAGAGAGCTCATATGTTTTTTTTTATGATGAAAAAAAAAACATAAAAGAGAGTTAGAAGAGGTTGGGTATGGGAGCTGTGGTGATGACAGTCTGGGTGAAGACGGAATGATATGTGGATGGGAGAGGAAGAAAATGGGGAAAGACAGAATAAGGACACAGAGTTTGAGAATAATAAAAATGTGTGTCTGGGGTGGGTAGGTGGCACAGTGCAAGATATGAAGAAACCAGGTCAAGAAGGGCTTTAAATGTCAAAAAGCATTTTATATTTAATCCTGGAAAAGCAAAAGGGAGAAGTCTTATGGTCGAATCTGTGCTTCAGGCAAATCACTTAGGCAATAAAGTAAAGGACAGATTGGACTGAAGAGAGACTGGAAACATGGAGGCCAATTAGTAGGCTACTGCAATAGTCCAGTCAAGAGGTAATAAAGGCCTAGACAAGGATGGTGCTGGATGGGGAAAAAAGATATATATGTGAGACATGCTGTAAAGGCAGAAATGACAAGGCCTTGCAACAGACTCAATACATAAGAATGAATACAAGTGAAAAAGTATATAGCACGGGGCGGCTAGGTGGCACAGTGAATAGAGCGCCGGCCCTGGAATCAGAAGGACCTGAGTTCGGAGCCAGCCTCCGACACTTAATCCACACAAACAAAAACCTAGCCGTGTAACCTTGGGCAAGTTACTTAACCCCAATTGCCCTAAAGGGGCGACTAGGTCAAGCAGTGAGTAAGAGCGCCGGCCTCGGAGTTTGGATGACCCGAGATCAGATCCGGCCTCAGAAAATAAGCACCCACGCATAAATAATGACTAGCCGTGTAACCTTGAGCAAGTTACTTAACCCCAATTGCTTAAAAAAAAAAAAAAGAAAGAAAGAAAAAGTATATAGTGAGAGAAAAGAGAGCCCAAGTGGGATCCTTGGTGGATGCCCATGGAGGAAGATCCAGCAAAGGAGACTGGATGGTCATTTAGAACCAAGAAAACAATGTCATGATAACCTAAAGAGGAGTGATCAACATCATTAAGACTACATGAGGACTATTCCTCATAAAAATTCATAAATACTAATTGAATATTTAGTAGTAGGAGTTGAATACTGGGCTAAGCATTATAGAGAGAAAACAGTATAATACCAGGTCCCTCTTTTCTGCCTCTCATCTTGGAGCCCTGGTGGTGCCCGCGGCAGAGATGAGGGAAACAACTACATCAATGCCAGCTTCATGGTGGTGGAGGAGGTCCTGCGGACCTACATCCTAACCCAGGGGCCCCTGCCTAACACGTGCAGCCACTTGTGGCTCATGGCCTGGCAGCAGAACAGGAGGGCCGTGATCATGCTCAACCAGTTGGTGAAGGACACGGTCAAGTGCTCCCAGTACTGGCCCCCCTGCCAGGGCCAGAGCCTCCTCTTTGAGGACCTGGGCGTAAGGGTGTGCATGCTGGGTGAGGAGGTGAGGCCCTCCCACACCATCTGCCTCCTGAGGCTGGAGAACATGCTGACCGGCATGTTCAGGGCCATCTCCCACTTCCAGTACACCAGCTGGCCCGACTTTGGGGTGCCCCAATCGCCTGCCTCCTTCCTGGCCTTCCTCTTCATGGTGTGGGAGTCGGGCTCCCTTAACTATGAGCAGGGGCCTGCGGTCATCCACTGCAACATGGGCATAGGTCGCTCAGACACCTTTGCCCTGATTGATGCTGGCCTGGCCCTGATGGAGAAGAGAGAGAACCCCTTTTCCCTGAACATCAGACAAGTTCTGGTGGGCCTGAGAAAGTACCGGATGGGACTTATTCAGACCCCAGAGCAGCTGAGATTCTCATACATGGCTGTCATTGAAGGGGCAAAACTCCTCGTGGGAGATGAAAACATCAAGAAAAAGTGGAAAGAACTTACCAATATAGGCCAAGGTCCCAGCTATTATGACGATGATGATCCACCACCTCAAAAATATAGAGAATATAGGCTGGTCTTAGATAAGGATAAAGTAGAAAGAGGTGAAGGTTTTTCAAACCTAGCTAGTAGAATGAAAAATAGTGGAGAAGGGAACAGTGAAAGTTCTCAGAAACGACTTAAAGAAGACATAAAAGCTAGTATAGAGGAGGAAGTGCTTCAAAATAGAGAAAACACATGTGAGGTAGAGTTTAAAAGAAAAAGGCTAAATCCTCAGAATATTTGAGGGCAAATAAGCCTGGTTTTGGAGGAAAAAAGCTTAATATCCAAGACTAGTAAATTTTTCATAGCTATTAGTTCTGAACCATTGATACTGAAAAATATCTCTGAGTTTTGATATATCTAAGCCATGTCTCACAATTATTGGTTTCCAACATTCAGTTTATGCCATAAGCACCCACTAACAAAAGTCTTTAACTTGATGTTTGAAGGATTTTTAAGTTTGCAAAGCCTACAAATTTAATTAGTTTTTAAATGTTTTTAAGAATCATAGAGGGGCGGCTAGGTGGCGCAATGAGTAGAGCGTCGGCCCTGGAGTCAGAAGGACCTGAGTTCAGATCTGGCCTCAGACATTTAACGCACACACAAACAAAAACCTAGCCGTGTGACCTTGGGCAAGTTACTTAAAACCCAATTGCCCTCCAAAAAAAAAAAAAAAGAATCATAGAAATGTTTAAGAAACAATAAGAATAGACTACTTTGTGTTTTGCCATGATTATTGTATTTTAAGGTGTTTTTGGTAGCATTAAAAGTTTTAAGTTTAAAAAAAGTTAATCTCAGAGCAATGCTTTCATAGAATAGTACTAAAAGTAATGATTCTAGGTCATCCCTCCCTCTCCTTGTACTATGAAGGGTCACTTACTGCAACCCAAAGATAGCCTATAGTTTCTGTGTAAGATAAGCAATAAATACAAGCTTAACTTAAATACTGTCTACTGCAACTTAAAATAATTTCCTATTGATCTGTCTTTAATGAATACCTCAGGTTCAGTAAATACTGAACTACTTTTAATAAGAACACAGCTTCTCCCTAGCTTTCTCTTCTGTAGATTATGGAACTATAATCCTTTAGTATTACCATGTAGGACTCATTTCCAATCCCTCTAATAATTTCTGTTCTCCACTGTGCCCATTCTACATCTTGCTTAAGTTGCAAAACCCCAAAATAGATTCTGTGCTTCAATAAAGACCTGGTCAAAGCTGAGGATAAAAGGGGGATTACCTTGAAGATCCTCTAAGAAAGAAAATCCTGCTGGCATTTCCTGAGGTTAACTAAAATTTTAGTTTACAATTCTAGGAGGGATTATATATAGCAATATATATTTACCACTTATCTGATAAGTTCTGTGATTTATAAAGCCTTGAAAACTGCTATTAAAAATTTCAGGTTTGTTGTAATAATTTAAGAAAAGCAGTCATTACCTCTTAAAACTAATATTAAATGTTAATTACCAACCTATTCACGTCCATCAACAATCAGCAAATTACTGGATTATACCTGTGTTTCTAAGGGATAGGGACCAGACCTGTTATTTCCTTTGTATAAGAAAATCCCAGATGAGGAAACTTCCTCTATCAATATGGGTTGGCACATTCTCTTTGCCTTACAGTCTTAGTTAATTGTCTAGAGCAAAGGTATCAAACAAGTAATCCACAACACTCCTGAATGTGGCTCAAACCATATTAAAATGTACTTGGGAAATAGTTAAGAAAACAAATAAAAATATAATGCAATAGTATCAATTAACATGGTTTTCTAAGTCAGTATGTGGCCTCAGAGGGATCCTTGCACATGGTTTAGAAGGTCCTCTTTCTATTTGAATTTGATACCACTGGTATAAAGCACTGAGGGTGAGCAATTTGCACATAACCATTTTGTATCAGAGAAAGATTTGAACCTAGGAATGCAGGACTCTGACATCAGGTGTCCTGACCCAATTAATAATTCCTCTCTGAGTTTATATATACCAGGTTCAATTTAGGCTCATGGCCCCACTCAGGGTTAGGGTTCCATGGAAGGAAAAAAGGAGGGGAAAGTCCTTCAGCTCCTGGGGTTATTCAATATTCTGATACCAAATAAAAGAGAAGCTTTATATAACTTAACCAAAAACATGCACGAATGATGCCCAAGCAAATAGAAAGTACAGACAAGATGGCAGAGACAAGATGACAGAGTAAAAGCAAGAACTTGCTTGAGCTCCTACTCTAACCACCTCTAATACCTGTTTAAAAATGACTCTAAACAAATTTTAAAGCTACAGAACCGAAAAGGTAACAGAGAGAAACAAACTTCCTACTGACAGCAGCCTGGAAGGCCAATGGGAAGGACCGATCACATGGTACTGGGAGTGGAGTACAATTCCACGTGAGCCACACTGGCCCAGACTTACAGCACAGACCCATCAAAGCAGACATCAGAAGAATAAATCATCAGCAGTTGTAGTGGTTTCCAGACTTCACAACCCATAAACACTAAAGAGAAAGTAAAAGGTCAGTAGGGAACTCTGTTGGAATTGGATGAGAGGAGAGCAATATACAGCCCCTGCTCCCTGGGTGGCTTCAGCTGCTGCCACATAGCTGCCTCCAGGGCTCCTGGTGTACAGATTATAGGCAAACCAAGGAACAATTCAAAGGGTAATTGCTCTTGCTTTGACCTGCTTGGATCTGGGTCTGAGTATTGGGTAGCAGTCCTGGGGTGAGGAACACTACCATGTCAGAGCTTGTGGAACTATAGAGAGATCGCCCTCATCATAGCTCTGAAAACAGCCATGTAAAACCCCAGAAATTTGGGACATAGCACTCTCCATTCTGGAAGCAGAGTTCCCACATGTCAAAGAGCTCAAAAGGCAGGTAACTGGCTATCAAGATGAGCAAACAGAGGAAGTACAATCAGACCACAGAATCTTTTTTTTGGAGACAAAAAATATCAAAACATAGAACTAGAAGAAGAAAACAAAGTCAAAACTCCTGCATCAAAATCGTCCAAGAAAATTATGAACCGGCCTCAGGTCATGGAGGAGCTCAAGGAGGATTTTGAAAAGCAAGAAAGAGAAGTGAAGGAAAAGTTGGGAAAAGAAATGAGAATGATGTAAGAAAATCAATAGTCTGCTAAAGGAGACCAAAAAAAACAAAAACACTGAAAATAACACCTGAAAAACGAATTAACTCAAATGGCAAAAGAAGTCCAAAAAGCCAATGATAAGAATACCCTAAAAACCAAATAGGCTAGATGGAAAAGGAATTTCAAAAATTCACTGAAGAGAATAATTCCTTCAAAATTAGATTGGCTCAATTGGAAGCTAATGACTTTATGAGAAATTGAGATACTATAAAACAGATCCAAACAAATTTAAAAATAGAAGGCAATGTGAAATATCTCACTGGAAAAACCACTGACCTGGAAAATAAATCCAGGAGAGATTATTTTAAAATTACTGGACTACCTGAAAGCCATGATCAAGAAAACAGACTAGAAATCACCCTTCAAGAAATTCTCAAGGAAAATTGCCCTGATATTCTAGAATCAGACGGCAAAATAGAAATTGAAAGAATTCACCTATCACCTCTTGAAAAAGATCCCAAAATGAAAACTCCTAGGAATATCATAGCCAATTTCTAGAGTTCCCATGTCAAGGACAAATATTAAAAGCAGTCAGGAAGAAACAATTTGAGTATGGTGCAAACACATTGAGGATAACACAAGATCTAGCAGTTTGCAATATGGTATTCCAGAGGTCATAGGAGCTAGGATTAAAACCAAGAATCACCTACCCAGCAAAACTAAGTATTAGACTTCAGGGAAAAATATGAACATTCAATGAAATAGAGGGCTTTCAAGCATTCTTTTTTTTTAAGCAACTGGGGTTAAGTAACTTGCTCAAGGTTACACAGCTAGTCATTATTTGTGTGTGGGTACTCATTTTCTGAGGCCGGATTCGATCTCGGGTCATCCCAACTCCGAGGCCGGTGCTCTTACTCACTGGGCCACCTAGCCGCCCCTTTTTTAGGGCAATTGGGGTTAAGTAACTTGCCCAAGGTCACACGACTAGGTTTTTCTTTGTGTGGATTAAGTGTCTGAGGCCGGATCCGAACTCAGGTCCTTCTGACTCCTGGGCCTGCGCTCTACTCACTGCGCCACCTAGCCACCCCCTCAAGCATTCTTGATGAAAAAAACAGAGCTGAAAACAAAACGCTACTTTCAAATATAAGAAGCAAGAGAAGCATGTGAAGGTAAACAGGAAAACGAAATCATAAGGAATTTATTAAAATTGAACTATTTACATTCCTACATGGAAAAATGATAATTGTAACGCATAATACTTTTCTCAGTATGAGGATAATTGAATGTGTAATGGACAATTGAGGCAGATACAGTACGACATCGCCAATCATAATTTGGTAGTGCTTTTATTAAGCTGGCGGCTATCTCCCAAAAGGGAAGGCATCCCTGAGCAGTCTGTCCAGCAAGCTTTTATACAGTAAAAAGTACTTCCTGAAACAAACAGTGGTCAGCAAGGCAACTATTGCTACAGAGGGAGGTAAACTAAGGGAGGGGGCTGCAAGCTAACAGGGCAGTTCTTTGTTTTGATTACATCTTGGTTACACGGCAGGTGAAGGACAAGGTTTCACAATGATCATACCTTTATGCTAGGTTTCTGGGGCCCCCTGAGGGGCCTTATGAGAGGCCTTGTGTAGAAGCTAGCATTATGGGAACCTAACTGCCACTCCACTCCCCCCTTTTCAAGGACATAACTAGAACTTGGACTCAACGGAGGCCAAGGGGCAAAAAGTTTGACAGCCTGAATCCATTTTCTAACATATATGGATAAGCAATTAATCAAGCAGGGGGCTATAGGGATTACTGAAAATAGCAAGGGGTAAAAAGACAAACAAAAACGACATCATGGCTGCCTCTTAAGTTTCAACTTCAAGTCTCCGATCGATTCAGCTGTCCACTGGTCTGGAATGGTGGTCACCTTGAAGTGGGCATGACGTCTCTTTTGGGAGATTCTGTGAAGCAGCTTTATAAATGGCACGAACTGCTTCCTGGACATTCCACAGAGCTTGGAGAGACTTAAGGCATCATCAGAAATATCATAGGACTGAGAAGCAGAATCAACTACTCAGAAACACAATTTTGCATATAAAGATCCACTTCTAGTCATGCAAGACTAGGTTCAAACAAATAATTCAGTTTTCTTAGCCATACAAGGCTAGGCTCAGTTAATACAAAAAGACACAATTACAGTAAGTCAGGTACATGTCACCAAGATAACCAAGGGAACTTACATACAAACAATATACCTGTTTCATTAAAGCAGCACTTTTATTTTTTTTTTACTTTAAAAATGCTTTATTAATTTCTGGTTTACATCATTTCTGCCAGATTTTGAGTTATAATTTTTCCCCATTTCTCTCTACCCACCACCCCAGAATAGCAGTCCCACAAGATATCCCATCATCCAATCTGCTCTCTCCCATATCTTCTCCCATACCCCCTTCGACTTTACCATTAGGGCGAGGTGTCTCTCTGCCCCAATGCCTAAACATCTTACCTTCCAGTTACACGCAAAATAGTATTAATAATAGTATTTATATATATTTGAAACATTTAATTTTAAAACCTCGAATTTCAGATCCATTCCCTTCCTCCCTTGGCACCCATTCCCTCTGGGAAGATAAGTAATTCAGTATATGCTGTACATGTATAGCTATGCAAAACATTATCATAGTAGATATATTGTAAAAGGCTGCTTATAAGATGCTGTTAAACAGATCCAAAGAAATGAAAGAATAGAAGGTAATGTGAAATATCTCATGGGAAAAACCACTGACCTGGAAAATAGATCCAGGAGAGACAATCTAAAATTATTGGACTACCTGAAAGTCATGATCAAAAAAAGAGTTTATACACCATCTTTCAAGAAAGGCATCTTAGAGGGAGGTCATCAAGTCCAATACCCTCATTTTATCAAAGAGAAAACAGACACAGAGTTTATGTGGCTTGCTGAGAGTCACACAAGAGCTTGAAGTGAGATCTGAACCCAGGTCTTCCTAAGTCCAGGTCCACTGCCCTTTCCACCATACTAAGCCTCCTCCTCTATTTGATTTTTGGCTTCATATCTCTAGTACCTAGTACAATACACACACAGCAAGTAATTAATGAATATCATTGGATTTAATAATGAGAAAGCATAAAACATATGTGACAACCACATCTGTAACCTGAACAAGGTTTCTTCTTGGAGAGAGCAATTAAATATGCCAAAAACAGGATTGGCCATTTGAAGGAACTTGGTTCTAAACGGGGAAGGATGGCTTTAAAAAGCAGAAAATGATGTGTTCATGATTACTTCTCTGGATGGTGTCTGACAGATACTACAACTTCCCTTGAACCCAAATTGCTTGTGATTTTATTACTTGCCTTGAGCCCTATTCCCACCCACATACTCTAGAGAGAAATGATGCTAGCCATCTGCTCAAGGAGGAAGGCATTGGGATTCAGTTTATCTGTCTGTCACTTTCAGATGTCTGTAAAGTAGATAAATATAATTTTAGGTTCAAGTATTTAGAAACATAAGTAAAATTAGTGAAACTGGATTTAGTACAAAACATTGTCAAATCAACTAAAAAATAAGTTTCACATATTCATCATTACACTAAGGTAGTTCACTTTTTTTAATATTCTGATTCTGTCACCAACTTTATTAGAAGTTGTTCTTTGTTGATTTTTGAGCTGTTAAAATGAGCAATATACTTAAGCCGTTTAGGGTTTTATTTCTAGTCTGTCCTTTCAGGCTACTTTTATCAATAGTATATATATGATATTATAAGAGAGAACTGCCATCTAGTGGTAACCTAAGTTAATAACAGCCAATAATTCCAGCTTCTAACACCCTAGCTAAATTTAGCACTGCAATTTTAAGTAATTAACTTGCCAATCCTACTGAGGGGAAAGAATAATTAATAACAAAAGATGTCAATGTTGAAAGGGCTGCCTCTTCTGGTAGTCCGTACAGATAGGTTACATATCAGAAAATGTCAAATACAGAAGGAAGGCAGGCAAACAGTAAGTGAGAATGACTATATGTTCTATATTTTAGATCAATTCAGATGTCTTCATTGTAGTTAGCCCTCAAGAACCCAGTGTGGCAGAGAATTAAGTTGTACCCAAGCTTTTACAAATTTGTGTAACATAAACTGAAGTAAAAGATGGGATGAGCCTTTTCTAACATCTTTGAGGGAGCCAGGAATCAGCTCGCTCACTCATTATAATTATTAGTTTTATTGAAAAAAAAAAAAGGAAGAAAGCTGGCTCACACCAAAAGTTACAATAGAACCTCCCGCATTCTGAATAACTATGGGGAAGACCTATTTGGATTCATAATGAAATTAAATTATTATAATATAGCCTACCACAGCAGAAGTAAGTGAAAAAAGCACAACCTAGAAATGTGGACAGTCAAAAGAAAACCTGAATCCCGTAAACACAGAGAGAAGCTATGGAATTTTCCAGGTATGGCTTGAGCAATAACAGTGACCAAAATTCATAGAAATAGGGAGTGAGTATATATGACTTCACGGTACTATCAAGAAGAAAAAAAATAACTGTTCTCCAAAGAGTGCTCCTCTCTGCCCAATAGTTAAGCTTCATTTGTAGTTAACATCACTTTTTTGCAGGTTAGCCCTTATGATCAAGTCCTTTAGAAGTCTGTTTTCTGGGGTGGCTAGGTGGCGCAGTGGTTAGAGCGTCGGCCCTGGAGTCAGAAGGACCTGAGTTCAGATCCGACCTCAGACCCTTAACACACACACACACACAAACAAAAACCTAGCCTTGTGACCTTGGGCAAGTTACTTAACCCCAATTACCCTCCCCCACCAAAAAAAGTTTGTTTTCTTTCTTTTGCTTTGGCTTTTTGGAGGGCAAATGGGGTTAAGTGACTTGCCCAAAGTCACAGGGCTAGTAAATGTGTCAAGTGACTGAGGCCAGATTTGAACTCAGGTCTTCCTGACTCCAAGGCTGGTGCTCTATTCACTGTGCCACCTAGCTGCCACAGAAGTCTGTTTTCTTGGGGAAGACATGCAGTACCTTGCCATCATAACAATAAAATTAGCCAACCTCTTCCTTCATAGCCAGTACAAAGTTAAGCATCAGCCCAGCTGATTCAATTCAATTAAACAAGCATTTCTTAGGCATCCATTACACAAGGCGTTATGTCAGGTGCTGAAGACACTAAGACAATGTACTGTATAATCACCGAATTTGCATCAATATTACCCAAATTAGGAGCAAGATCTGTTTCCTAGTAACACTAATGTCTTGCTGTCACATCAACATCCAGAGCCAGAAGGCATCTTGGCTTCAAACCTATTCCTTGAAGGATACTCCAACTTATGGAGTCATTCCAAAGTATAAAAGATTCAATATCATGACAATGCCCAAATCACTGTCTCCATACAATAACTAGAACACTGAAAAAGCATCATCCTAAGACCTGCATGTACACTGCTTTCATATTCTTGGTGACTTGCCAGCATGAATCACAGTTCTAGTCAGATAATGAAGACTTTAGCAATTTCATTATACACTGTAGCAATATAAATCTATCTTGGTATTCCATTAGAATTGACTGTATCAAAGAAGAAAGTTATACTTCTTAGAAGTCAGCTCTGAGTTGTAATAAAAGTTTTTTTTTTGCCTTGCCCCACCCCAATTTACTTTCCTAGTCTTAAACTGAAGAGTAGTGGTGTGAAAAACAACATATTTTGAACAAAATATATAATCCCAAACCATAGGAAGTCAAGTTTATAAACAGAAAAGATCTCAAGGCAAACTTTGGTCATGAAAGGCGATTTTCTACAAATATTCTTCAGTATCAAAATCCTCTCAATAAGATTCTTGTGAAGAGAATAATACCAAAGAAAAATAGATGGTTGACCTACCCCACAATTAGAAGGGAAATGTGGACATTGCAATATAATAATTTGAGCTTGTGGATGAGGATGTTGAGGTGGTAAGAAGAATCACAGAATCATGGCTTTAGAAGTGGAAGGGATATAAGAGGTCATCAAGTCCAAGCCTCATTTCATAGGTGAGGAAACAGCCCATGAGGCTAAATAATTTGGCTAATTCCACAAAAGTAAGTAAATGGGAAGAGCAAGATCTGAACCAAGCTAGGTCCTCTAACTCCAAATTCCACTGGTGATTTTATTCTATATTTAAAAAAAAAGGGACGGCTAGGTGGTGCAGTGAGTAGAGCGTCAGCCCTGGAGTCAGAAGGACCTGAGTTCGGATCCGGCCTCAGACACTTAATGCACACACAAACAAAAACCTAGCCGTGTGACCTTGGGCAAGTTACTTAAACTCAATTGCCCTCCAAAAAGCCAAAAAAAAAAAAAACAACAACCAACCAAACAAAAAAAACCAAATAATATGAAAAGCTGCCTGAAGAAGTTCAATGTGTGGAAATCAGAGGGTAAAAAATAAAAGTAGAAACCGGAACCAAAATAGACACAAGGAAAAAATACCCAACTTTTTGCAAAGTCTTAAAGATACAATTTGTTCATTGACAGGAGGAGAAACAGAAAAGTTTATAAAAGACTTATAAAGTAAGACAGGGCACACAAAACTTAAAACAAAGTTCTTTCTGACATATGATACACTGAAAGAAAGTAAAACAAAACATTTCACTAAGAAAAAAAACAACACTATGACAACCTAACCCAACAAGCATTTGTTAAGGCCCTACTAGGTGTAAGGCACCAATCTAGGCACTAGGGACACAAATATAAAAGAGAAAACAGTCCCTACTGTCCCTGTTCTCTAGACACTAGTGCTCTACTTATGTTCCATTTGCTACCCAAAGGTAAAAAAAGACTATGGCTGAGAAAGGAGTTGGACTAGATGGCCTGGGGTTCCCTCTAATTCTTCTGTGAAAGAAATCTAACTGGAGGACTGCACTGGTAATTCAGAAAGCTGAGACTTTATCACTTAGGATATTATCATCATTAAACTGAAAATATGCTGTCTATTCAACAAAGTACACAAATTAAATCAATAAGCTTTGCCTACTAATTATTCTTGCTATCTGATTATAATGAGTCCCAGGTGAGCTCAGCAGAACCACATCTTTGATTCCTTCACTACAGTGACAATCACCAGGTTCACCCCAGGAGCTGTACAATATCCAGAGTTTCACTGGCTTTTCAAGCTGTGCCTAATTACTGATCTCCTGTCTGAGAAATTTAAGGGGCTCTTCATTCCTGACCAATGCCAAATAGGGAGGGAGACATGCATTTCAGGCTATGTAAAAAGAACATGAATATTAAGCAGAAAACAGGAAAACCATCAACAATCTACTCAAAGCATATAAGTGGACCTGTCCAGAAGAGGACTGAAGAAGAAAAACACAAGTCAAACTTTCATAATAAAACTAAAATTGTTTGGGATATACGAGATCATAGAAGTGGGAGGAAGACCCATATGTACAAAAATATTTACAGCAGCTCTTTTCATGGTTGCAAAGAATTGGAAATTAAGGGGGTGCCCATCAATTGGGGAATGGCTATACAAGTTGTGGGACGTGCATGTAATAGAATACTATTGTGCTATAAGAAACGAGGAGCAGACTGACTTCATATTTACCTGGAGAGGCTTATGCAAACTGATACTGAGTAAGAAGAGTTGAAACAGGAGAAATTTATATACAATCACAGACATAACATATATGTGATGACCAACTATGACAGACTGGACTCTTCTCAGCAATGCAGTGATATAAGTCAATCCCAAAAGACTCAAGATGGAGAGAGATGCCAACATGCAGAGAAATAACTAGAAAGAACTGAGTCTGAATCCTGATGGATTATATAAGTCGATCACAAAACACTCAAGATGGAGAGAGATGCCAACATCCAGAGAAATAACTAGAAAGAACTGAGTTTGAATCCTGATGGAAGCAAACTACTTGATCTTTTTCTTTTCATTGTTTGGTTTTATTTCCTCTTTACCATTTTTCATTCCATCTAGTACAATATGCCTTTGTAATCTAATGTCTAAAGTGAAAGTATTTGCAGAACCTATACTGGACTATATGCCATCGTGGGGGGTGGGGGGAGGAAGGGAAAGGAAATTTGAAACTCATGGAAATATGGAATTGAATCTTATAAAATAAAAATAAATTAATTTAAAAAAAACTAAAGCTGACCACTAAAAACCTGATCCAGATTGCCTGTTATACTCCTAAAGATCTTATTTTAACACATAAGTATAACCAATATCATGGCTTTTCTTCATAAATAAATGGAGAACTCCAGGCCCCTGATGAAGGTCATATAGGCTAAGATCTTTATAATTTTTAATCTAGCTACAATTCAAAAACCAATTCACAAGGAAATACAATTGACAAGTGAATTACTGCACTCATATTTGTAAATCTCACTGCATCCTAGTCCTTTAGAAAAATTCTTTGACTTTAATATATATTTCTTAAAATGTCAGTGATGAAATTTAATTAAGTGGGGCCATCTGCAACTTGTGATATAAATTCAAAAGAATACTATTTTGGAACTCAGGTGTACATCTTAGAATCTTATAATATAGGCTCTTGGAGATTGGTGCTGAGTAAGCGATGTCCTCTGGCTAAGCAGAAAAGTAACATGCACTATAGCCAAACAGGTACCTAGGAATTTACTAAAACCTCCATGAGAGAGACCTCAACACTAAGGGACATCCATGCTTATGTAAATTACTGACATTTTTAAAAACACATACACAATAGTGGCATCAGAGTTATTTATCAAGTTTAGGGAATGTCAGAAGCAGAAAAAGCCTATCTTTTTTGCTTATTTTTAATTTTCAACATTCATTACCACAAGATTTTGAGTTACAAATTTTCTCCCTGTTTTTCCCCTATCCACCACTGCAAAACAGTGATCTCACTATATAACTCCTCCCCCAATCTATCCTCTTTTATATCCTCCTCCTTCCCCGTTCTCACTTTCTAGTAGGGCAAGATGAATTTCTATACCCCAGTGACTGTACATCTCATTTCACAGTTGCATGTAAAAAAATTATATATATTAACATTTGATTTTAAAACTTTGATTTCTAGATTCTTTCCCTTCTTCCCTGCTCACCAACCTCTACTTTGAGGAAAAGCAATTCAATATAGATTATACATGTGTAATAATGCAAAACATTTCCATAGTAGATATGTTGTGAAAAACTGACTAAACTTCCCTCCATCCTATCCGGCCCCCCACTTATTTTATTTTCTACTATGACCCTGTCCCTTTTCAAAAGTGTATACTTCTAACTACCATCCCCCCAATCTGCCCTTCCTTCTATCACCCCCCCTCTTATCCCCTTGCCCTCTACTTTCCAGTAGGGTAAGATACCCAATTTAGTGTGTATGTTATTCCCTCCTTAAGCCAAATTCCATGAGAGTATGGTTGACCCATTCCCTTCTGGATTCCTGTTCTTCCCCTCCACTGTAACAGTTTTGCCTTGCATATTCTATATGACATAATTTACTATATTCTGTCTCTCTCTATCCCCTCTCATTATATTCCTCTCTCACCTATTAATTTTATTTTTTAGATATCATCCCTTTCTATTCAACTCATCATGTACCCTCTATGTATACATGTACACATATACACACACTCACATATGTATTCATATGTACATATACCCTCCTATATAAACATATATAGATACACACACATACACACAAACACACATGTAAGCATATATACTCCCATCAACTATCCTCATACTGAGAAAAGTCTCATGAGTTACAATTATCACTTTTCCATGTAGGAATGTAAATAGTTCAATTTTAATAAGTTCCTTATGATTTCTTTCCCCTGTTTACCTTCTGTGCTTCTCTTGCTTCTTGTATCTGAATGTCAAATTTTCTATTCAACTGTTTTTTTTTTCATCAAGAATGCTTTTAAGTCTTCTATTTCATTGAATGACCATATTTTCCCCTGAAACATAATACTCAGTTTTGCTGGGTAGGTGATTCTTGATTTTAATCCTAGCTCCTTTGACCTCTGGAATATCCTATTCCAAGTCCTTTGATCCCTTAATGTAGATGCTGCTAGATCTTGTGTTACCTCAATGTGTTTGCACAATACTCAAATTGTTTCTGGCCCACTGGCCACACACCCCAGGACCTCCACCCAAGACAGCAATCCAGATACAAGCCAGTTAAAGCAAGACCAATTACCCTCTGAATTTTTGCTTAGTCCCCCTATGATTGGCAGGCCAGAAGCTCTGGAGGCAGCCATTCTAGGCAGCAGCTGCAGCCACTGAAACTCTACCAACCTCTCACCCTGGGGGCAGGGGTTGAGCCATGCCCTTCCTTTCCAACAAAGTTGAGACTGACCTTTGACTTGCTCTTTGGTGTTTATGGGTTGATGAGTCTGGAAAATGCCACAGCTGCTGGTGATTCACTCTCCTGAAGTCTTCTCTAGCAGTTACTGGTCAGGGCTGTCCTGAGGCTAAAACCATGCAGTTCATAGAGACTGAGCTCTGCTCCCAGCTCACTGTGATGGCCTTTCCTGTAGGCCTGCTGGGCTGCCTTCAGCAGGGGATTTATTGTTCTCTGTCACTTTGTGGGTTCTGTAGCTCTAAAATTTGTTTAGAGTCATATTTTATAGGTATTTGAGGTTGTTGGGGGAGCTCATGAAATTTCCTGCTTCAGTGCAGCCATCTTGGCTCTCCCCTATTTCTGTACTTTTAAAAACCAAATTTGTTGTGAATAAAGGTTTTCATATTTCATGCAGATAAGTTTTTAAATCTATTTATCTTTTTTAAATTTTAAAAAATTTGCTGGGGTGGCTAGGTGGTGCAATGATTAGAGCATCGGCCCTGAAGTCAGAAGGACCTGAGTTCGGATCCGGCCTCAGACACTTAACGCACAAACAAAAACCTAGCCATCTGACCTTGGGCAAGTTACTTAACCCCAATTGCCCTCCAAAAAGAAAAAAAATTTTGCTAATTTTGAAATTAACACCAACTGTAGCTATTATATTCAACTTGCTTTTCTTTAAAAATATATAATAAATTCAACACAGAACTTTCTTTTCAAAAAAAGTTTTTTGCTATTTTATTTTCCCCACTTACATGTAAAAACAATTTTTAACATTAAAAAAATTGAGTTCTAAATTCTCTCTTTCCCTCCCTTCTCCCTTCATCAAAAAGGCAAGTAGTTTGATATAGGTTATACATATGCAGTCATGCAAAACATAATTCCATATTCATGTTCTGAATAAAAACACAGACCCCCCCCAAAAAAAATTCCTGCCAAAATAAATTTAAATTATTTTTGAATCTGTATTTACACTCAGATCATTTAATTCTCTGGAGGTTGACAACATTTTTCATCATAAGTCCTTCAGAATTGTCTTGGGTCATTGTATTATCAAGAATCGCTAAGTCATCCACAGGTGATCATTGTTCAACATTGCTATTACTATGCACAGTGTTCTCCTGGTTCTGCTCACTTTACTTTGCATCATTTCATGTAAGTCTTTCCATGTTTTTCTGAAACCATCCTGTCTGTAATTTCTTATAGCACAATGGTATTCCATCAAAATCATGTACCATAACTTTTTAGCCATTCTGCAATTGATGGACATCCCCCCAATTTCCAGTTCTTTACCATCACAAAAAAGAGCTAACAGAAATATTTTGACCTCTTTGGAATACAGACACAGTAGTGGTATTGCTGGGGCTAAGGGTCTGCACAGTTCCATAGCTCTTTGGGTATAATTCTAAATTGCTCTCCAGAACGGTTGAATTAGTTTACAACTACATGCAATGGCAATGAAATTTAAAGATCCCTTTGTATTGGCTTGGTTTTCTGGTTAAGTGTTAAAACCCAGAACTTGTTGACCCCAGTTTTTGGGATAAGAATGCACTATTTGACAAAAACTGCTGGGAAAACTGGAATACAGTATGGCAGAAACTGGGCATAGATCACTATCTAACACCATATACCAAAATAAAGTCTAAATGGGTGCATGACCTAGGTGTAAAGGATGATACTGTAAGCAATTTGGGAAAGCAAGGAATAGTTTACCTGACAGATCTGTGGAGAGGGGAAGATTTTAGGACTAAACAAGAATTAGAGAGCATTATAAAATGCAAAATGGATAATTTTGATTACATTAAATTGAAAAGCTTCTGCACAAACAAAGCCAATGTAACCAAGATCAAGAGGGAGGTGGGAAATTGGGAAAGAATTTTTACAACCTGTGTCTCTGATAAAGGACTCATTTCTAAAATTTATAGAGAATTGAGCCAAATCTATATGAATACAAGTCATTCCCCAATTGAGAAATGGTCAAAGGATATGAATAGGAAGTTTTCAGAGAAAGAAATTAAAGATATCTATAAGCATATGAAGAAATGCTCTAAATCACTATTAATTAGAGAAATGCAAATCAAAACAACTCTGAGATACCACATCTCTCCAGTCAGATTGGCTAAGATGACAAAACAAGAAAGTGACAAATGCTGGAGAGGTTGTGGGCAAATTGGAACGCTAATACATTGCTGGTGGAGTTGTGAATTTATCCAACCATTCTGGAGAGCAATCTGGAATTATGCCCAAAGGATTATAAATAATTTCATACCCTTTGACCCAGCCATACCACTCCTAGGGTTATATCCCAAAGAGATCATAGTAGTGGGAGGAAGAACCATATGTACAAAAATATTTTTAGCAGCCCTTTTTGTGGTTGCAAAGAATTGGAAACTAAAGGGGTGCCCATCAATTGGGGAATGGCTAAACAAGTTGTGGTATATGAATGTAATGGAATTTTATTGTGCTATAAGAAACGAGGAGGTGACGGATTTCATAATTACCTGGAGAGACATACAAACTGATGCTGAGCGAGAAGAGTAGAATCAGAAGAAATTTGTATACAATCACAGACATACCATATCTGTGACGACCAACTATGACAGACTGGACTCTTTTCAGCAATGCAGTGATATAAGTTAATCCCGAATGACTCAAGAAAGTGAGAAATGTGCCATCCAGAGATATAACTAGAAAGAACTGAGCCTGAATCCTGATGGAAGCAAACTAAATGATCTTGTTCTTCTCATTGTTTGGTTGTACTTCTTCCTTACCATCTTTCATCCCACCTAGTACTATATGCCTTTGTAATTGGAATAATGTTTAATATGAATGCATTTGCAGACCCTATACTGTACTATATGATGTCATGAGGGGAGGGGGGAGGGAAGTAAAGGAAATTTGAAAATCAAAAAAAAAAAAAAAAACCCAGAACTTGTTAATCCCACTTGTGGAATGGACTTGCTGACATGAAGAGAGGGGGCTGAACTGGGAGAATCTGGTGCTGTGGATAGAGAGGCCCAAGCTGAGAGAGGCCAGTAGAACTTTTGGGAGAAGCATTGTGGAGGCAGAGATAGAGAGAACTGCTGGTGGCCAGAGTTGCAGAGAGAGAAAGGTGCCAGAAGAAGCCACCTGGACTGCCAAGGGCCAGTTGGAGCTGCCCAGGACTTTTGAGAACTGTCACCTGGAACTGCCCAGGACTGAGAAGGCATGACTGTGGTGCTGGTATTTTTTCTGTCTGTTTTGATGTTACTTTGCCCGATTTGTTGGCTGGTAAAGGACAGTGCTGTTACAGAGATCCTGAAACTTTGCTGTTGGTTCAGAAGCCCTGAAGGAGGATTTCCTTCTTGTATGTTTACAGAAATACTGGAAGAGGGTCTTGCTGATGTTTTGAGGGGTCCTGAGACTGCTCTGCAGGCAGACAGTGAATTTGTGAGGATTCTGGTAATGTATACTGTGGCTTTGTTAAGCTTTGTCTCCCCAGGAACAGAGATTACTGAGAACTTGCCTGGGGTCAAGTTGAAGAAATATTCTCTCCTTGGGTACTGAATGGTGTGATGATATCTAAACCTTGTTGTGGCTTAGGGGTACATGGTCTTTGTGCTCTCTACTGCCCCTGTGAGCAGGTGTTTGGTGGTAACTGATGATAATTGTAATTCAGTTGTGATCCAGGGGTGGAGTACATTGATTTTTGTGCTTTATGACTGACCAAATGAATGTACTTTATGATTGGAAACTAATCTCCAGTTGAATAGAGAGAAGACTTTGTGTTTGACTAAATGAATGTACTGCCCAGTGGTGGAGTACTTAGACCTTAGTACATTGAGAATGAATTGAAGACTTATTATACTATTGAGTTACACATGGTGAATGCTGTAGTTTGATTTTCTGTGAATATCTTGCCTTAATATGTCACTGAATAAATGGAGTTAGCTATCCTTGTAATCAGAACCTTGAAGTTGCTTGTATTTGGTGTTACACTCCACCAACAGTACATTAGTGTCCCAATTTTCCCATATTCTGTATAACATTTTCCCTTTTGATAATTTTAGCTTATTAATTCAGATGGACAGAATAAGCTATTTATAACAAATCTTAAAGCAGATCCCAAAATTGACTTGTGATTTTAAAATAAAATTTCATTTTTTTTTCTGTGCAGCTTGTCAGGGAAAAAGTCAAAATTGTTTGTTCTGAATGTTAAATATATTTCTAAGACATCTAGCCTTATATAAATAGTGGAGTTTGTGGCTTTCTAGAAGAATAAAGTAGAATGTTATTCAGTCTTCTCTGAAGAATTGTTCAGATGACAACCATAAAGCATTTCATCCCTTCATAGGCATGACAGTTTAAAGTAATTAGTTTCTTTATCTGTGCCAATAGAATTGTTAATGGATTAATTATTATAGTATAAAAAGCAACGTAATATAAATGTTAATTAAGCTTCTAAATGTTATTCAATGATCATTTG
Source organism: Gymnobelideus leadbeateri (assembly GCA_011680675.1). Taxonomy (NCBI): domain Eukaryota; kingdom Metazoa; phylum Chordata; class Mammalia; order Diprotodontia; family Petauridae; genus Gymnobelideus; species Gymnobelideus leadbeateri. Next base: position 100,805 of record WOXC01008282.1, on the reverse strand, counting down.
GCAGACCACAGTAATTTTTATAATTCTCTTAATTAACAGTTTTATTTTTGGATAGAGTATAATAGTCCATGTGAATTATTCCTTACATTAAAAATAATCATCAAGTTTTTATAAGGAGTATGAAGATTCCAAATGTTTAAAAGGTCCTCATCCGGGGGAAGCTGGATGAAACAGTTTTTGATACATTGAGCCTGAATCCTTCTTTGGTCTACATAAACCTGGGATTGATGACCACTGAGCCTTTAAATGGTCATTTAAGACTGACAGAACACACCCTTGTAACAGAGCTAAGTCAATCTATATTACTGGACATTGAGAAGCAACCCTAGGGCCTATGTTAAAATCCTGTATGGGTGACTAAAGGAAAGCTAGGAACCAGTTGCTGAGGGACATAACATAGTGACGATGGAGTGATAGTATGAATATCGGTCAGCTCTTAAGTGTGGCTTAACTCTGACCCATTCCCTTGTGGAGGGCACCAAGCTAGCTGCAAATAAGAAAAAAGGAGAATCACTGAATCACACAGGAATATAACCACTGTGACTTAGTATTCAATCTCTGCTGTCACATCAGCAATGTGCTCAGGCTGACACAAGCACAATCACCCAACATATACATACATAATTGTTTAAATACATGTACTGAGAAATATACACATGCATATACATCCTCTACCTACCACCACCACCAAAAAAAACCAGGGAGAAGGAAAAATAAAAATAGTTAATACCAAGATAGTCATGTATTTGTAACCTTGAGGCTGGGGCAAGAAAAGACAATAGCAACAAGATAAAGTGCAAAGACAACACTTACATTTAAATCTTATATCCAACACTTATGATTGTGTGATCATTGACAAGCTGTATTCTCCTCACTTGTAAAAGAGTGATAATAAAATCTATACTACTTCTCTCATAGGATTTTTATGCGGTTAAAAGGAGATGATCAACCACAAAGGTAAAGTACTTTGAAAACCTTAAAGCTTATAACAGCAATCTGTTATTATCATGATTAATACAAGGTAGATAAGAATAGGAAAGGATAAGAATGGATGGAGGAGAAAGTGAAGTTAGTAAAATAATTCCTAAAAGACATGTATAATTTAAAATAAAATAAAACTCAGGGGCTGCTAGGTGGCACAGTGAATAGAGCACCAGCTTTGGAGTCAGGAGGACCTGAGTTCTAATCTGGCCTCAGACACACACAATTGCTAGCTGTGTTACTTTGGGCAAGTCACTTAACCCCAATTGCCCTTCAAAAAAAAAAAGCAAAAAATAAAATAAAATACAACTCTCAGAGTAAAGAATGTTAAAAAGTTCAACCAAATTCTGTTCCACAATCCCAAAAAGATAAATGAACATAGATCTTTGAGAGTACCATATTATCTTTGGAGCTGCCAAACGGATACAGTAAATATGGTCTTTTCATTTGGCCAGATGGAGATTTCTTTCTTCTCCATACTTGCAAGGATTAGCAGCTACTCACCTCCTGAAAGTATAGAAGATAATTTCCTTCAGTAATTTGCTAGGTGTGGGTTCTGGCTTAGAAAACCTGCCCAGAGGGGGTGGGTAGGTGGTGCAGTGAATAAAGCACTAGCCCTGTAGTCAGGTCTGACAGGTATCAGAAGGATATCTTTCCTTTTCTTTCTTTTAATTTTAAATTTTTTTCATTTTTAGTTTTCCACAAGATTTTGAGTTACAATTTTTCTCCCCATCTTTCCCCTACCCCTCACAAAATAGCAAGCCTACTGAATACCCCTTCCCCCAACCTGTTCTCTCTTATATCCTCCCCCTTCACCCCCCTAACTTTTGGGTAGGGCAAGATAGGTTTTCATACCCCTGTACCTGTATATATTATTTCCCAGTTGTATATAAAAAACAATTTTTTAAACATTTGTTTTATAAAACTTTGAGTTCCAGATTTTTTTTTCCAGAAGGATATCTTTTCTAAACATGTCACACACCTCGGGAAGGTAACAGATGTTTCTGCTGTTCATGTCCAGTCAGCAAATAGTTACCTCACCATCTGCTGGCTGGGAGCTCCCAAACACTGTTACTTCTCTGCTTTTTCTTCTGACGTTTTTTTTTTTTCTTCTGCCATCCCAAAGTACAATGGGTTACTTTGAAAACAAGTGGCTGCCTTTTCTCTAGAGGACTTTATTCAAAGTCTGAATGACTTTCCCCCTTTTTCACATTCACATGGACATAAATTATGTTCCCTTATCTCCTTTTTTTTTTTCCTGAACTACTGCAAAATACAGTTTTGGTTGGTCTCCCTATCTCAAATCTCTTATCACTCCAGTACATCCTCCACTCAGCTGGCCATGTGGTACTTCTAAAGTACAGGTCTGATCATGTCACCTCCTCACCTTCCAGTAAATTCCTGTGGTTCTCTGTTCCCACCAGGGTAACATATAAGCTCCTCTTTGGAGTTTGAAATACAATCCTTCACGATTCGGCTCCAGCCTACTTTTTTTTTAAAGCAATTGGGTTTAAGTAACTTGCTCAAGGTTACACTGCCAGTCATTATTTATGTGTGGGTACTTTTTTTCTGAGGCCAGAACTGATCCTGGGTCCTGCCAACTCCAGGGCCAGCGCTCTTACTCACTGTGCAACCTAGCTGCCCCTCCAGCCTACTTTTTAAGGGTTATTATACATAGCATATGCTAAATGCATGGATCAAGAAGGAGTTTTATATGAATGAACAACAAGCAGGCCAAGTAGCATTTAGCATAAGCTATCCTTCATACTTGCTGTGTACCCCTTCCTAACCTTTGACTCTCAGGATTCTTTACCTAATTCAAAACCCAGATCAGGCACCATCTCCTATATGAGGTCTTTCCTAAATTCTTCAACTAATAGGATCTCCCTAAATTACTTTGCATTTATCTTGTATGTACGTTATAATTACCCACATGTGTGTATGTTCTTTTTCCTCAATAGAATTTAAACTTCCTTGAAGTAGTAACTATTTTGGTTTTGTCTTTGTATCACCAATGCCTACAACGGTACCTGGCCCATAGTAGTAGGAAGCTACTGATTTGATCAAGAAAAAATATCAAAATTAATATAAAGCTGTGAGATTAAAAATGAGAAAAAAAGGCATGGCATGCAAATAAGTTTAACCACAACCTTATTTATTGTAGTAAGTTGATTGCAAGGTAATGGGAAAAAATACGAAATGGAGAGGAAAAAAAGAATATTAATTAAGATTATAAGAACTTAATGTGGAAAATTTAACTGATGTACATCAGTTGCCCTATTATGGAGGATAAAAGAGCTGAAAAATCTCCTTAGCTAAAATTTAATTTACCAAACACAGAGGCAAGTAAGGACAACACCGTTTTAGATTACAGACTCATGCCTTTAAAATTATTTTTAAAAATAAATTTAATTTTTCCAGTTTTCCAAGCAGTTTTTGTCAAATAGTGCATTCTTATCCAATAAATTTCATTTATAACTTTTATTCTTATATCACCCAAACTTCTTCCAATATCTTTTTCCTACCCCTCCCCCAGAAAACTAGCCTATGTAATAAAGAATTTTTTTGAAGAAAAGGAAATGAGGAAGAAAAAATACATTGGAAAAAATAAGAAAATATATATGTGTGTGTATATATATATATATATATATATATATATATATATATATATATATATATATATATATATATAATTATCCAGACTTTCCATTTCTGCAAAATAACAGTATGGAAGAGGTATGTAGTACCACCTCTAAGTGGTTTCTTATGCCAGCTCTAAAATGACACACAAGGCCGTGGAAGTATGGAAAGCATGGGCCAGGTGAGATTCATCAATGCAGTCTGTTTACTGATAACATAAGGAAGATTTTCATAAGTAATGAAAGAAGGTAACTATAGGTCACTTAGTTTTCAAATACTGCTTTGTTCAGTTTCAAGATGCCAGATGGTGATGTCAAGTAGGCCTTGACGGTAACCAAGTCTTTGCTGATTCCATACCCAATGAACAGCATCTAAAAATGTATAATTATCATAAAAGGCAGCTAACATCTTCTGGTTAGGATCTCAGAACAGGGCAGAGCCCTGGATCTTAGGATATTGAGCAGGCTCTGATTTACAGCTGCATCACTGGAAAACCTGGAGCTAACTTATCAAGGGCAAGCCTAATTCCTGGATCAGATATTTTGACTCCCTTCATCTCCCAATTTTTATTAAATAATTTAAGAGCATGCACCTCATTGCATAAAACCTTAATATCCCAGGACATCATTCACATAAAACAATAGTACAAATATGCATAAGATCACTATAACAATATAGTAAGCAAATGCATACCCAGAGCCAGTATGTATTGAAATGGAAAAATTTTCTTCAATATGCCAATTATTGTCTTTGTTACTCCTTTTGGGTCAATCCCAAATGCTTTACTATTTCTGATATCTTAGATCATCTGATGCAAAACCTTTATTCCCATGGTGATATTGGAATCCTGCTAAGCTCTCAATAAGAGGGCTCTAATCCTGTCCCAGGTAATGTTGATCTGGGAGGAGTCATATAACCTGAGGGTGACACAAAAAGATGTATATCTATAATCACATCTTAGAGATAACCAAGTCTTAAGGATCTCTACCTCATCTCCTATATATAATATAGACTGTTCTGATAAATCAATTTTTTGTTTAGGTGTCCTGATTTTTTCCTGTACTTGAAGTGCTTCAAAAAAAAAAAGATAGGGGCAACTAGGTGGCACAGTAAATATAGCACCGGCCCTGTAGTCAGGAGGACCAGAGTTAATATCTGACCTCAGACACTTAACACTTATTAGCTCTGTGACTTTGGGCATGTCACTTAACCCTAATTGTCCTGCCCTCTCCCCTCCAAAATGACAGGTTTTTTTTACCAATTCTTCAGCATACTGGGCAGTATGAATTGTGGACTGGAAAGTCACAGGCAAAAGTGGATCAGTAGAAACTTAAATTAACTAAAGCTATGATTCCTAATAGTAGCCTTATGAAATGCCTTTTACATTTAAAAGCCTCACTGCTCAAAATCAAAATAAGCTATGATTTTCTGCAGATTGTTACGAGATGAATTAGTGGGGAAAACTTCTAATAATATATTTTGTGAGATTAAAATTTTTATAAGTAACATTTTTCCCCAAACGTTTTATTAACTTCTGGTTTACATCATTCATCTCCGCCAGATTTTGAGTTACAATATTTTCCCCATTTTGCCCCTACCCCAGAATAGCAGTCGCACAGGATATCCCCTCATACAATCTGCTCTCTCCCATCTCTTCTCCCATACCCCCTTTGACTACTCAAGTAGGGCAAGGTGAATCCCTGGGCTCCAATGCCTACACATCTTATCTCCCAATCATATGTAAAATAATATTAATAATTGTATATGTATGTATGTATGTATGTATGTATGTTTAAAACTTTGAATTCCAGATTCATTCCCTTCCTCCCTTGTCAAACACCATTACTGGGAATATAAGAAATTCTGTATATGTTGTACATGTGTAGCTGTGCAAAACATTACCATAGTATAGATAATGTAAAAGACTGACTATATTTCCCTCCCTCCTATGCCACCTCCCACCTGGTCCACTCCCCATTTTGATCCTGTCTCTTTTCAAAAGTGGGTGCTTCCAACTTCCCTCCCCCCAGCCTGCCCTCCCTTCCATCATCTCCTCCCCCATCCCCCTCCTCCCCACTCTCCTGTAGGGTGAGATATCCCATTTAGTATGTATGTCATTTTCTCCCTGAGCCAAATTCAATGAGGATAAGGTTTTGCCTTTTTGCCTTCCTGTTCTTCCCCTCCCCTGCAACCACTTTTGTATAAGACTCTCCACGTAAATATGAAGTCCATCTGCTCCTCCTTTCTTATAGCATAATGGTATTCCATTACATTCATATACCACAGCTTGTTTAGCCATTCCCCAATTGACGGGCACCCCCTTTAATTTCCAATTCTTTGCAACCATGAAAAGAGCTGCTATAAATATTTTTGTACATTTCGGTCTTTTTCCCACTTCTATGATCTCTTGGGGATACAACCCTAGAAGTGGTATTGCTGGGTCAAAGGGTATGAAATTATATATAGCCCTTTGGGCATAATTACAGATTGCTCTCCAGAATGGTTGGATAAGTTCACAACTCCACCAACAATGCATTAGTGTTCCAATTTGCCCACATCCTCTCCAGCATTTGTCATTTTCCTGTTTTGTCATCTTAGCCAATCTGACTGGAGAGACATGGTATCTCAGAGTTGTTCTGATTTATATTTCTCTAATCAAAAGTGATTTAGTGCATTTCTTCATATACTTATAGATATCTTCAATTTCTTTGTCTGAAAACTGCCTGTTCATATCCTTTGACCATTTATCAATTGGGGAATGACTTGTATTCTTATAGATTTGACTCAATTCTCTGTATATTTTAGAAATGAGACCTTTATCAGAGACATAGGTTGTAAAACTTCTTTCCCAATTTCCCACCTCCCTCTTGATCTTGGTTACAATGGCTTTCTTTGTACAGACACTTTTCAATTTAATGTAATCAAAATTATCCATTTTGCATTTCATAATGATCTCTAATTCTTGTTTGGTCCTAAAGTCTTCCACTCTCCACAAATATGACAGGTAAACTATTCCTTGCTTTCCCAGACTGCTTACAGTATCATCCTTTATACCTAGATCATGCACCCATTTAGACTTGATTTTGGTATATGGTGTTAGATAATGATCTATGCCCAGTTTCCGCCATACTGTATTCCAGTTTTCCCAGCAGTTTTTCTCAAATAGTGCATACTTATCCCAAAAATTGGGGTCTTTGGGTTTATCAGACAATAGATTACTATATTCATTAACTGCTGGGTCTCCTGCACCGAATCTATTCCATTGATCCACTATTCTACTCCTCTGCCAGGACCAAGCAGTTTTGAAGACTGCTGCTGTATAATACAGATTAAAATCTGGGATAGCTACGCCACCTTCCCTAGCATTTGTTTTCATTAATTCCCTTGATATTCTAGAATGTTTGCTTTTCCAAATAAATTTTGTTATTATTTTATCTAACTCTAAAAAGTAGTTTTTTGGTAAATTGATTGGTATGGCACTAAATATATAATTTAGTTTGGGTAAAATTGTCATTTTTATTATATTAGCTCTACCCAGCCACAATTGATATTTTTCCAATTAGTTAGGTCGGATTTTATTTGTGTGAGAAGTGTTTTGTAGTTGTGATCATATAGGTTCTGGATTTGTTTTGGCAGGTAGGTTGCCAAATATTTTATAATGTCTACAGTGACTTTCAATGGGATTTCTCTTTCTATCTCTTGCTATTGAGTTTTATTAGAGATATACAGGAATTCTGAGGATTTATGTGGGTTTATTTTATATCCTGCAACTTTGCCAAATTTATTTATTGTCTCAAGTAGGTTTTTTTCATTTGATTCTCTAGGATTCTTTAACTATAGTATCATATCATATGCAAATAGTGATAGCTTGGTCTCTTCTTTGCCTAATTTGATTCCTTTGATTTCTTTTTCTTTTCTAATTGCTACTACTAAGGTGTCTAGCACCAGATTGAATGAGAGGGGTGATAGTGGACACCCTTGTTTCACTCCTGATCTTATTGGAAATGATTCTAGTTTATCCCCATTGCATATAATATTTGCTGATGGTTTTAAATAGATGCTATCAACTATTTTAAAGAAGGTTCCCTTTATTCCTATACTTTCTAGTGTTTTTAATAAGAATGTAAGTTGTATTTTGTCTAAAGCCTTTTCTTCAGCTATTGAAATAATCTTGTTGTTTCTGCTAGTTTTGTTGTTGATATGCTCAATTATACTGATGGTGTTCCTAATATTAAGCCATCCTTGCATTCCTGGAATAAATCCTACCTGATCAAAATGTATTATTTTTGTAATAAGTTGTTACAGCCTTTTGGCTAATATTTTATTTTAAAAATTTGTATCTAAATTCATGAGGGAAATTGGTCTATAATATTCTTTCTCTGTTTTATCTCTTCCTGAGTTAGGAATCAGTACCATATTTGTGACATAGGAAGAATCTGGTAGGACTCCGTCACTAATTTTCCCAAACAGTTTGTCGAGTATTGGAATCAGTTGTTTTTTAAATGTTTGATAGAATTCACTAGTAAACCCAACTGGCCCTAGAGATTTTTCCTCGGGAGTTCATTGATGGCTTCTTTGATTTCTTTTTCTGAGATGGGGTTATTTAGGTAATTCACTTCCTCTTCAGTTAATCTAGGCAACTTGTATTTTTGTAAATGTTCATCCATTTCACTAAGATTGTCATATTTATTTGCATACAATTGGGAAAAATAATTCCTAATTAGTGTTTTGATTTCCTCTTCATTGGAGGTAGATTTACCCTTTTCATCTTTGATACTCATAATTTGGTTTTTTTCTTTCTTTTTTTTATCATATTGACCAAAGGTCTATCAATTTTATTGTTTTTTTTTTCATAAAACCAGCTCTTAGTTTTATTTATTAGTTTAATAGTTTTCTTAATTTCAGTTTTATTAATCTCTCCTTTGGTTTTCAATATTTCTAATTTCATACTAAATTAGGGATTTTCAATTTGTTCTTTTTGTAGCTTTTTCATCAATTGCATATCCAATTCATTGACCTCCCTTCTCTCTGCTTTATTCAAGTATGCACTCTGGGATATAAAACTTCACCTAAAAAATGCCTTTAATGCATGCCACAGATTTTGGTATGTTGTCTCCTTATTATCATTCTCTTGAATGAAAGTACTGATTGTTTCTATAATTTGTTGTTTGAACCACTCATTCTACAGAATTAAAGTGTTTAATTTCCAATTAGTTTTTAGTCTATCTTTCCATGGCCTTTATTGCATATAATTTTTATTCCATCATGATCTGAGAATGATGCATTTAATATTTCTGCCTTTCTGCACTGGATTGTGAGGTTTTTATGCCCTAGTACATGGTCTATTTTTGAGTATGTATCATGCACTGCTAAGAAGAAACTAAATTCCTTTTTATCCCCATTCAGTTTTATCCAGAGATCCATCATATCTAGTCTCTCTAAAATTCTATTCACCTCCTTAACTTCTTTCTTGTTTATTTTGAGGTTAGATTTATCAAGTTCAGAAAGGGGGAGAATAATGTTCCCCACTAATACAGTTTTGCTATCTATTTCTTCCTCTAATTCCTTTAACTTCTCCTCTAGGAATTTGGATGCTATACCACTTGATGCATATATATTAAGTAATGATATTGCTTCATTTTCGATGGTGCCTTTTAGCAGGATATAGTTTCCTTCCTTATCTGTTTTAATTAGATCTATTTTTGCTTTTGCTTTATCTAAGGTAAGTATTGCTACCCTTGTTTTGTTTTTTTGTTTTTTTTTTTTACTTTAGCTAAGGCATAATATATTCTACTCCAACCTTTTACCTTTACCCTGTGGGTATCCCTTTGTTTCAAATGTGTTTCTTGGAGATAGCATATTGTAGGATTGTGGTTCTTAATCCATTCTACTATCCATCTCTGTTTTTTGGGAGAGTTCATCCCATTCACATTCACAGTAATGATAACTATCTGTCTCTTCCCCTCCATCCTATTCCGTCCCCCATTTGTGTTTTTTTCTTCCTTACCCTTCCCCTCCTTGAAGTTTTTGCTTTTGATCACCCCCTCCCCCTCAGTGTTCCCACCCAGTGACCCCCTTTCTTAACCTACCCTCTCCCCTTAGTACTATTTCCCTCCGCGCTAATCCCCCCTTTAATCTCCTCCCTTTTAACCCCCTCACCATTGCCACTACCTATAGGATGCAATAAATTTTTATAATTATCAGAGTGAGTTACTTCCCGTTTGACTCCAAACCAATTAGAGTAAGTTTCAAACAGTGCTCCTATGCTTCCTTCCTTTGCCTCTATTTAATGAATTCATATGTCTATTCACATTAGAATCTTAAACTTCACTGATTAAGTCGATCCCTATTTGAACCAGAACCAGTGAGAATAGTGTTTAAATGATGTTCCTCTCCCTCTTTCTTTCCCCTCTACTATCGTGTGTTTTGATTCCTCTTTGAATGGCATATTTTACCTATTCCTATCACATCCTTTCCTTTTTCCCATTACATTCCCTTTGATAGTTTTTTTTTAAATCTTCAGGTTAGTGCATTCCTACCCCCACCCTCTAAGTATTACCCTTTTGAAGGTCATGATACTCATACAATTTTTAATATTGACAGTTATCAGCTCCTCATATAGGGATGCGAACATTTTGCCCTTGTTGCATACCAAGTAATGAGCAAGTTTGTATGGGTGTGGGTGTATGCATGTATGTATGTGTGAGTCTGTTTTATCCTTGTTTACTTTTTTATGTCTTTCTTGAGTCTTGTAATTGGAGATGCACACAGAGTAGTCTGTAGGAGTGGATGGATCTGACCACTTCAGATTTCTGCCTCTATATCCCTGGGCTATAAGCAGGCTTTTGTTGGTAAGATGAGGTGGGGCTTGTTACAAACCCTCTCTCTCTTCTCTTCAGAATACTTGCTGTCTCAGTTACACCTCCTTCTTGAAGACCTCCCAAGCCTGAGGTTATTTCCACTAACTTGGGAATTCAATCTGGGTGGGAGACTTAACTTTGGGTTTTCTACTTCAAGAAGGAGGGATGGGAGGATCAGAGCAAGTACAATTTATTTTGCCATTCTAGCCCCTGTATTATACAGGAAGGCAATTTCCAAACTTCCAGGGTGGGGGCTGAGTACTGCAGGAGAAGCTGCAGTCTCCTCTGGGGGCCCAACTCTCCTACCTGGCTCCAATAATTCCTCCTGTTCCCTCCTGAGATGACTGTGATTCCTCCCTGGTAAGCCTGCAGGCTGGGGCTTCTTCTCTCTCTGGTGTAGTCTGCTTGTCTGTTCTTAAGTCTAAGCTGTGCAGACCCTACATGCTCTGTGTGCTCACCCTGTCCAGATGCACTGGGCACTTTCCTGGGCTGGATTCTGCCATACTCCGCTTGTCACTCCAGAATCTGTTCATAGTCACTCTTTAAGGTTTATTGACGGAGGAGCTTAGCGAAGTTGCTGCTTCCTTTCTGAGACCTTGGCTCCACCCTCTAAATCACTTTTCATTAGAGAAATGCAAATCGAAATAACTCTGAGGTACCACATCTCACCAGTCAGATTGGCTAAGATGACAAAACAGGAAAATGACAAATGCTGGAGAGGATGTGGGCAAATGGGAACACTAATGCATTGCTGGTGGAGTTGTGAACTTATCCAACCATTCTGGAGAGTAATCTGGATTATGCCCAAAGGGCTATAAATAATTTCATACCCTTTGACCCAGCAATACCACTTCTAGGGTTATATCCCAAAGAGATCATAGAAGTGGGAGGAAGATCCATATGTACAAAAATATTTATAGCAGCTCTTTTCATAGTTGCAAAGAATTGGAAATTGAAGGGGTGCCCATCAATTGGGGAATGGCTAAACGAGTTGTGGTATATGAATGTAATAGAATACTATAGTGCTATAAAAACGAGGAGCAGATGAACTTCATATTTACCTGGAGAGGCTTATACAAAATGATGCTGAATGAGAACAGTAGAACTAGGAGAAATTTGTATACAATCACAGAAACAACAAATGTGTGATGACCAACTATGTCAGACTGGACTCTTCTCAACAATGCAGTGATATAAGTCAATCCTGAAAGACTCATGAAGGAGAGAGATGCCTACATCCAGAGAAAAGACTAGAAAGAACTGGGCTTGAGTCTTGATGAAACCAAACTCATTGAACTTTTTCTTTTCATCATTTGGTTTTGTTTCTTCTTTACCATTTTTAATCCCATCTAGTACAATTTGCCTTTGTAACTTGACTAATGGCTAATGTGAAAGTATTTGCAGATCCTATACTAGAACATATGCTGTAGTGGGGGGTGGGGGGAGGGAGGGAAGGGGAATTTGAAACTCAACGAACTATGGAATTGAATCTTGGTAAACTAAAAATAAACAAAAATTTGTTAATAAAAAAATCAAATTAACCAACAGTTTACCAATTTTTTTTCAAAAATGAAATCAGCTATTACTTCTATGTTTTCATTATATTCAATGCTATTATTCTCTCCTTTGAAATTCAGGTTTTTCTATTTTGATGTTTAATTTAAGATTTTTAACTTTCTCCCCTATTTTTAACTGCCTGTTATGGGAAGGGGAATTTACAATCTTCCCTGACTCTTGGCTAGGCTTAAGTGACTCTGAGAACCTTCCCTGATTTGAAAATACACTCTACCCCCTAAGAGGCTGAATGTGGTCATATGGAGCCTGTGATTGGAGGCTTGTTTTTCAGGAATGCCCACACCTGGTTGCTTTTTGATTGGGCAGTGCGTCAAGAGGGCTGTGACATTCTCATCCAGGAGAAGGCTATATATATCCTGATGTGAGGTTTTGTTTTGGGGCTCACTTTGAGAAGAGTTATGTGATTTGACCAGATGAGATTCTGCAGCCGTTGAGCCCCCTAGCTTGAAAACGCAGATGTTGGTGCTTCCTTCTCTGGTGCCTATGTATGGATGTAATGGAAGCCTCTCTGGTGATCTGTTTCTCCGTCTATATTTTTTGTCTGCTTGTAGCCTCTGTTTGTATTCTCTGAATTTCAGTCAGGGTGCTGACCTTCTTCCCCTGAACTAGGTAAATGGCATATATTTGATTAAAGCAAGATTGTTAACTATTTCGGGTTGCCTTCCTCTATAAAATCTGATCTAAGATCCTGTGTTGGCAGCCACCCTGGGTATGCTAGGGTGTTTGCTGCTATACTACCCTATGAAGATGAGCTCCCATTTTAGTCTGTTCCCAAAGGGGGGTATGCCACAGAGGAGGTGAAGTTCCTAAAGGAAACTGGATTGATAAGTTTCATGTATGGCCCTCTTTCCAGACCTGACATACCCTAAACCAGCCTGTCCCAAGGATAATTAGATAGTGCCTTCCTGGAGTGGGTGGATCAAGTGGTGATATATGAACAGGATATCAGGCCAGCTGTGATATGGGCAAATATTGCTTTCAATGCCAATAAATACTCTGGGAATGGAGGAAGAAAGACAGAACTCAGGACCTTGTTAGATGGACAGAGGCTGATGAGTGAGGCTTCTGAAATACAAGATTGGTAATAAAGAGATTGGAGGTCCATCTACTAAAAATGTTCAGTGAAATCCAACAATGAGGCACTAGGGGTCCTTCAGCACCATACAAGACTAAAGCATCACCTGGAGCCTTTGCCCCATTTGGCTTATCCATGGGGAATTCCAGAGAAAAGAATATGGAAGGGAGGGGTATGATCAGCTTTTGGGAACATCTGCTTGGGCCTTTTCTACAACTTCTATGCAAGTCACTATTGTGGATAGCACCAAACATTGGAAATGCCAAAACTATACTATATATTTAACACTAAACAATACCAAGTCCAGCAGGAAGATTTGTGTGGGGGGGGGGGGTGGTAGAGGTGAAAGATATTTTTTCTCTAGTGATGGTGATGAAGGAATCTGGAGTACTTTGTTATATTAGTTCTCTTTGCAACATCCCTGGGCTACCAGTGACAAAAGCAGATGGCACCTGGCAGCTGACAGTGTGAGAGAGCTAACAAAATCATCACATATATTCCTTATCTCATGTCATAGACTAGATAGTCCAGGCTCAGAGTGAGTGATACAGGGTTATGGACTTCAATGCTTTGTTCTCTATTCCTGTGCCTAAGACTAATCAAGAGCAGTTTAATCTCACCAAGGAAAATACTTCATCATTCTTTCCCAAGCCTGCCTGAAATCTCCCTCATACAGCCACATTCTGGTGGGGAAGAGATCTGAAAAGGCCTCCCTTCCTGAGGGTACTGATGTCCACAATTACATTGATAATATAATTTTGAACATGATGCCTGAGGCCATGGTGGCTGAGTCTCCATATCAGATGGTGGTCCATATGAAGGACAAGGGGTGGGAAATCAACTCTAAGAAAATCTAGGGTTCATTCCAGTAATTCAAGTTGGGGGATGGTGACAACCAAGATTACTCCAGGCAGAATTCAAATCAATCTATTGACCTATACTTCCCCTTTATCTAAGACGGAATTAATAAGCTAGAATTTATTAAACACCAGTTACTGAGGTAAAAAGAAAAGTTTAAAAATAGCCCCTGCTCTCAAAGATCTCACAGTCTAGGGGAGCCAACATACAAACACAAATACACACAAGAAACAGACAGGATAAAATGGGGTTAATATCAGAAGGAAAGTAATAAGATTACAGAGGACTGGGAAAGACTTCTTGGAGATGGAATGACTTTTTTTTGAAGACATAACCAAAACATTTATTCAAACCCCAGAAACCTGAATCACATCACCAGAAAACCAAATCAATCATAAGAACCAAGAAGTTGGCACACATTACCAATGCAGGGGGCACTGACATCCCCAAGCCTTCCCTCCATCAAACCTTCAAAACAAAAGTGGCCTACTTAAGCAAAAATGCCCCTTTCTCACTCATACTAGCTGTTCTACCTTAGTGGGTTGCAAAAAAGGTGGAACAAGAAGGAGCAGATAAGAGCAGGACTATCATGTTTCAGGGGAAAATATGGTCATTCAGTGGAATAGAGGATTTTCAAGCATTCTTGATGAAAAAAACAGAGTTGAATATAAAATCTGACATTCATATACTTAACAGTTACTAGCCATGTGACCTTGGGCATGCCACTTAACCCCAATTGCCCTGCCCTCCCCCCTCAAAAAATCAATAAAATGTGCATTTATGCCCCTCTGCAACAGAGCATGTAAATATTTTTAAAAGGATTCTTCGGGGGAAAAAGGTTTCCCAGAAAAAGGAATATTTCAAAAACCACTCATCATTTTCATAATACTAACAGACAAATAAAAGAGAAAAAAAGACTATGAAGTCAACAATCCTCTGAAAAAAAGATTTTAAAAATCTATTAATTTTAAAGAAATCATTTTTCCAATTATTATTCACTAATTTTTTTTACTAGTGCTATTATTTGCTTAAGCTTTAAAATGTGCACCTAAGATAAAACAAAGCTCAGCTATACTACAGAAATGCACAAAAGAATATGATGGAATCAGGCCAGAAAGGCCCACCCCTTTTAATTTCCTCAAAGCACCAAGAAAGCTCTGAGAGAGAAAAGATTAAGATTTTCGAGGTCCTTAATAGTTGTGATTAAAGGAAACAGATTGTAGTGAATGAGAACAAAGCAGTATTTGGATCATTTTTCATTCTGTGTTGGGTTTGTTTATTTTTTACGTATTTTGTGTCATGAGGTATCATGGGCATAAGGTATGCAACAAATAAAATTCAATTCATGAGGTTTGTGACAAATTCAGCAAACACAGACTTTGAACAAGACCTCATGTAAATGAACAGAGATCCATATAAACCTGAGCCATCATCTAAGCACAGGAACTTAATTAATCTATGTTAGTCAAATGATGAAAAGCAAAGAGAAAAATGACCCATCAAGTGCTGGCAAAGCAAGGGTGCAAAATGGGGGATTGTGTGGGGAGGGGCTTGTGGCTGAGAAAGTGATGGCTGCCATGAATGGAAGTGTCAAGTAAAGGACTGTCAAACTCGCACGACAAAATAATTTTTCTTTTTAGTGCCAAAATCCTATCTCCAAATGGCAAACTGCACTTACATGAATAAACAATTCATTTACAGAAGTACAGAGTTGAAATCTTAGAGGTGGAAGGATTAAGGTCTTTTTCAGCTTTAAACCTATGGTTCTAACAATCTGTAATCTTAGGGGCCATCCAACATATATATAAAAAGGAATCCCCTCTAGGGGCGGCTAGGTGGCGCAGTGAGTAGAGTGCTGGCCCTGGAGTCAGAAGGACCTGAGCTCGGATCGGGCCTCAGACACTTAACACACACAAACAAAAACCTAGCCATGTGACCTTGGGCAAGTTACTTAACCCCAACTGCCCTCCAAAAAGAAAAAAAAAGAATCCCCTCTAACATGTAACAGGAGTAATCAGTTCATATTTATTATTCAAATGGTTTAGTGTTTTATAGATATATGACATTATTACTAGAATGTAAAAATGTAGCAAAGACATTTTAGAAATGTGTTAAGAGAAAAATATGAGAAATGAAAATCCTTTGTTAAAGAGGTAGTATAAGCTATTTGGGGGAAATGATGGTACTTGTCAAATTCAAAACCTGTAAGAAAATCCTTTAGGTTATACTCTGTTCCCAAGGCAAAAAAAAAAGCTTACAGGTAAAGAAATCTGGGGGTAAGAAGCCCTTAGGGTGAATTGTCTTTTTGCTTCTCTGGACTTTTACATCCAGACTAAAGAGACTGATGGTATTCAACATGTTGGAGCTTTATAACTCCTGGACAGCTAGTCAATGCATAACTTCATCAAGAATAGCATCAGAATGGGTCACAGTACAAAACAATATAGAGAACCAGACATATTCTCTGATCCTTACAACCAGTCAAAGCTCCCCAAAACAAAACACATGCCACAAAGATAAAGCAAATTCAGTTGTCTCTGTTGTCCAAGACAGCGAGATCCCTAAATAAGGCAAAAAAACAAACTCCATAACTTTCCCCAGAAGAATGGGTGGATGAAAACAATATTTTCCAACAGTCATGAAGGTGGCTAAAGCAGGCACTGTGGAGAACTTAGATCATACTCAGGCATTGAAGACAACAAGGTCATCCACTGTGTCCCAGAACATCACCAGTCAGCTTGACATTTGTCCTGCCACTGGACTCTGATTACTCATAGAGAGAGTGAGGCTGACAACCTTCTGCCACTCTGCTTCACTAACAGCCAATTCATTCACAAGGGAAGACATCACCTGTGATGTCATTGACCCTCTTCAAAAATGAAGGATGAACAACACACACCACATACCTCCTCTCCCTCTCCCTTTTTTGTTATGTCATTTGTATACTTCTAAAGTAAAGACCCAAGCTCCAAACAGCGGAAATTTGCTAAGACCTAATAGTCAACACTTAGCCAACATTCTGTGCTGCAACAGAGCTCTGCAGGAGTGGAGAAGCAAAGGGAATAGGGCAAGACATGTGTCTGAGCTTGTAACAGAGCTCAGTTTTATACTCTTGGACAACTAGTTGGCACAGCAGTGGATCTAGAATCATAAAAATCCTTCTTCCCTAGTTCAAACCTGGCCTTTGACACTTCCTAGCTGTGTGGCCCTGGGTAAGTTACTTCACCCTGTTTGCCTCAGCTCCTGAACTGTAAAATGAGCCAGAGAAGGAAATAGCAAACCACTCTAGCATCTTTGCCAAGAAAACCCCAAAGAGGGTCAGGAAGAGTAATACATGACTGAAATATGACTAAATTACACCCTGATCCTCACCTCCTCCAAGTACCAAGGAAGACAGCCCTGTCTCCTTCCTAACTCTAGAAAATATTAGGATACAGCTGCCGTGTGTATGTGAGTCTGTGTGTTTGTATGTCTGTGTGTGTATCTGTATGTCCCTTCTTGGTACTAGATGAATGAAGTGTTCAAGTGGAAGAATCTAAATAACCTTATCAGTTCAGAAGATCCAAAAGTTCTGTCAAAGATCCCACTAACAATTAGGACTGAAAGGCAATAATAGCACAGAGGGTCAATCACAGACATTGGAAGTGCTTCCCTCCAGAAGAGAGAAGCCCACTAAGAATTACCAGATGAAAAACAATAGTCACTTGAGAAAAGGCAACTTTAGGGAATGTAAATTTTTGTGGCAGAGAGAAACACTGACTATATAGTCTAGAAAGTCACAGATCTTGGAAGCCTTACTGTAACACCCACCCAACAGACAGCTCTAACAAAGGGGAACTTAATGAGGGCTCGATGAATGGAGAAAAGGACTTCCACCACTAGAAGTTAGAAGTTATCCCTTTGCCACATTTACTACTGAACCCCATAGCGTTCATTCTTCCTGTAGACATTATGTGTGTTTATGAAAATGTAGCTCAGGTTTACAGGGCAATGTTTTGTACCAGGCGTTCTTACTATACCTTGTTACTAAATACTTCTCACAAAATCTAATACGGACTGGCTGATTTTACTGGGAGGCATATGGGTAGGAGCGTATGACCCACAGTTAGTAACTGTTTAAAATTGTTAGGAACCACTAGAATCTGAGGACCCCAACTTGTGTGTGTGAATGCAAACTGATGGAGCAATCTCTGAGCAGGAAGTACAAATTATTTTTTTTTAATGATAGAGAAGATTTTAGGTTTTTTTGTTTGTTTGTTTTTGCTTTTTGGAGGGCAATTGGGGTTAAGTAACTTGCCCAAGGTCACACGGCTAGGTTTTTGTTTGTGTGTGCATTAAGTGACTGAGGCTGATCCGAACTCAGGTCCTTCTGACTCCAGGGCCGACGCACTATTCACTGCGCCACCTAGCTGCCACAAGTACAAATTAATTTAACTAATTCTGACATATCATCACCACCATCATCAGAGATTTAGAACTCAAATGGACCTTGAAAAGGTCTAGTCCAAACTATGGTTTACAGAGGAGCAAAGTCAAGTTCAAAAAGGTTAAGCAACTTACCCCAGGTCACCTCAGAAGTAACAGACTCAGGACTCAAACCAATGTCCTTAAACTCGATACTCAGCAACTTCCACAACACAGAGGTACCACAAGTATATCATGATATCCAGGAAAAATACTCGGCAACTATTACTCTTTATCTCTTTCCACGAGTCTATGAAATTCACAGTAGAACTGAGATTTCACACTGATGGTCCACGGCTACATATAGCAAATGTTTCACCTCAAGATAATAAACCAAACCCTCTGATTCTATTGGATGATTATTCCATTGAGTTCAGTTTCCCAGATCCCAAGGACCTCCTTTTGGTCTTTAAATCTTTCTGAAGCAGTGGAGGCTCTTAGTCAATAAATGTACAATGACTGGTTTGAAGAAAATTCACCACATTCAGAGAAATACATCTCATTATCTCTGCATCTTCTAGTATACTGTTCACATGATGGTGACATTAGAAAACTTTCTTTTCTTTCTTATTTCTACTTATTTACTTCTTAAATTAAGTGTCCACCAATTCTCCTCTAGAGTTATTTTTTCAGCAAAATCTTTTGAACACCTACTATGTAAAAGTGCTAAGGGATGCAAGGAGAAACTGACCTACTTAAAATTCAGTAACAGCTCAGTCATTGAAGAGTCTTGAAGAGATTATTCCCAGGAGTTATTCAGGCATATGAAAAGGTGCCTAAATATGAAATGACTCATAAAAATTTTATACTACAGGGTTGTTTCGTATTCTTTTAAACTTAGCAATTTTTATACTCTCTCCTCCCTACCCAAAGTCTTTCATGATTAATCGGTCCATCACCCAAATATTCCTCTAAGATGAGTAGATTGCATTTCCCTCATTTCCTGGATGAAGAAAATAAATCACAAAGAATTAAAGTGATTTACCCAGGGCTCCTCATTTGGGAGTAGAGTTTAAGAGCTCACATTTTACACCTTCCTAGTGGCAGTTCTCTCAGAGACTGTTACTGAAGATCACTGATTGTTGATGAGAAGTGGTCAACATCTGCTTGAAAGAGGCCTCATTAGGTCAATTGTTTGTTGCTGCTGCCTCCTGAGTAAGAAATTGGAGGCAGGCTGGCCAAGGAGGCAACTAATGAGGTCACATACATTTTAGCACAGCATCCTTTTCCAGCAAGGGCGAGCAGTTGCTTAGGAGACAGGAACTTGGAAATAAAGCATATTGAGAGCTTGTTAAGCATAGACTCCCCTCAGAACTGAAGAAAAGACAAAATCAGAGACTGCAGAGAAAGAAATATTTTTTACTACTACTCTCCTGCCTCAGCATGGTCCATTCTACCTCCTGCTGAAAGCTGACATCTTGGGCTGGCTGAAGAATCAGACAGCTGCTTCAAAATGATAGTAATTAACAAATCTATTAAAGTTCACTCACTGGGCTGCATCTGAATCAGAGCTTCAGATGATGCTACCATTTTGCAATCTTAGCACCCAATGTAAGGGACCTTTTTTCCCTCAATGCCGCAGCTACTAGGCAGAAAGTAATACTGCTCCTTGCTGGGGTCTCATCTGTCCACCACTACAAAATTACTTAGAAGGAGCTTCAAATGTGGCCCTATAAATCTGTTCCATGAAGGGATAAAAAGAAGACACAATGGAAATTCAAGAGTTTCTATCTTTGGAGAGTAGAGAAAGACAGGCTAACAGGAATGTTCAGCACATTAAAAAAATCCAATTTGCAGGGGGGCGGAGTCAAGATGACTGAGTAAAAACATCACTTCCACTGAGCTCCAGCACACACCACTTCAAATTTACCAGATAGAAAAAGAATATCAAAAGCTCACTGAGGAGAATCATTCCTTTAGAAATAGACTGGAGCAAATGAAGTTAGTGACTTTATGAGAAAACAATATGCTGTTAAGCACATCCAAACAAATGAAAGAATAGAAGGCAATGTGAAATAGCTCATGGAAACAAACAGTGACCTGGAAAATAGATCCAGGAGAGATAATTTAAAAATCATTGGAATATTATAGACAGGTTCCAGAATTCCCATATCAAGGAGAAAATATTACAAGCAGCCAGGAAGAAACAATTTCAATATTGGGGAAACACAATCAGAATAGCACAGGACCTGGCAGCTTCTACACTGAGGGATTGAAGGGCATGGAATATGATATTCCAGAGGGCAAAGGAGCTGAGATTAAAACCAAGAATCACCTACCCAGCAAAACTGAGTATCTTGTTTCAGAGGAAAATATGGTCATTCAGTGAAATAGAGGACTTTCAGGCATTCTTGAAGAAAAAACCAGAGTTGAATAGAAAATCTGAAATTCAGACGTAAGAAGCAAAAGATACTTAAGAAGGTAACCAGGGAAAAGAAGTCAAAAGGAACTTATCAAAGTTGAACTATTTACATTCCTACATGGAAAAACTATAACTGTAACTGATGAAACCTTTCTCAATATGAAATCAGTTGAAGAAGGGTATATGGGTATATGAATATATATGTGAATGTGTGTATATGTTTACAGGTATACATGGATAGAGGGCACAGGTTCAATTTAATAGTAAGGGATTATACTTAAAAGGTAAAATTAAGAGGTGAGAGAGGAATATAGTGGAGGAGATGGAGACAGAAAGGGGTAAACAATCTCATATAGAAGAGGCAAGGGGAAGTGGTTGCAGAGGAGGGGAATAACAGGGAGGCAAAAAGGCAAAAACATATTCTAATTGAATTTGACTCAGGGAGAGAATGACATACACACTGAATGGGATAGCCTACCCTACAGGAGAGTAGGGGGGAGGGGCATGAGAGGGGGAATGATGGAAGGGAAGACATTCTGGGGGAGAGGGCAATTGGAAGCAACCACGATTGAAAAGGGACAGAATCGGGGGTGGAGTCAAGATGGCGGAATAGAAACCGCACTTCCAGGGAGCTCCAGCACACACCACTTCAAAATTATGTATAAGAGGGACTCTGAATGACCTCTGGAGCACCAAAACCACAAAATGACACAGAAACTAACCACCAGCTGAGGACAGGCCAGGCCAGACCAGCAGCCCACTGGATGGAGCCCAGAACACCAGCAGCTGTGCCGTTTCCAGAATTATCAACACATAGATGCCTAGGACAAAGTGAGAGGTCAGTGGCCTATGTACTTTGGGACTGGTTGGGAGAGCACTTTAGCTTCTTCCCGAGGGCATGAAGCTGCTGAAGGATAGGCACAGCTTGTGCCAACTTGCCAATTTGCAGCTTCAGCTCCCAGCCTGCAAACTGTAGGGGGATCCAGCAATCAGTCGCTCCTGCTTTACCCTTCTTGCATCTGGATTATGGTCTGGGGTGGAGGTCTTGGGGTGTGTGTCCAGCTTGCCAGAGTGTGTGGGGGCTTCAGGGAGGGCACCCAACTAATACCTCCAGCAATTGAGAAGCGTTTGGGACAGAAGCTCCCCTGGCTGATGGCAGAGTCCAACTAGAGTAACAAGTCCAAAAGTCAAGTAATTGAGTGGCAACATGCCTAGGAAAATGAAATAAAATAAACAGAAAAATTCAACATTAGACTCCTATTTTGGGGGCAGGGAGGATCAAAGCATGGAACAGGAGGAGGGCTGTGAGGTCAGAAAACCTGCACCAAAAGACCCAAATGAAAATATGAGCAGGTTACAGGCTATAGAGGACCTTGAGAAGCAGATAAGAGAAATGGGGGAAAAATGGGGAAGAGAAATGAGAAAGATAAAAGTATGGAATTAGAGTCAACAGCCTGACTGAGGGAAATAACATCTTAAAAAATAGACTAACTCAAATGGCAAAAAGGGGTCCAAAAGTCAATGATGAGAAGAATGCCTTAAAAAGCTGAATTTGCAAGATGGAAAAAGAATCTCAAAAGCTCACTGAGGAGAATCATTCCTTCAGAATTAGACTAGAGCAAATGGAATCTAGTGACTTTATGAGGAATCAAGATGCTATTAAGCAGATCCAAACAAATGGAAGAATAGAAGGCAATGTGAAATATTTCATGGGAAAAACCACTCGAAAAGAGATCCAGGATAGACAATATAAAAATTGTTGGACTACCTGAACACCATGATCAAAGAAAGAATCTAGAAACCGTCCTTCATAAAATTCTGAAGGAAATTTGCCCTGATGTTTTAGAACCAGAGGGCACAATAGAGGTTGAAAGAATGCACAGACCACCTTCTGAAAAATACCCCAAAAAGAAAACTCCTAGGAATATTGTAGCCAGGTTACAGAATTCCCAGGTCAAGGAGAGAATACTACAAGGAGCCAGGAATAAACAATTTCAATAATTGTGGAAACACAATCAGGATAGCACAGGATCTGGCAGCTTCTACACTGAGGGACTGAAGGGCATGAAATATGATGTTCCACAGGGCAAAGGAGCTGGGATTAAAACCAAGAATCACCTACCCAGCAAAACTATCATGTTTCAGGGGAAAATACTGTCATTCAGTGGAATAGATGATTTTTAAGCATTCTTGAAGAAAAAACCAGAGTTGAACAGAAAATTTGAAATTCGTACATAAGAAGCAAGAGATGCTTGAGAAGGTAAACAGGGAAAACAAATTACTATGAACTTATTAAAGTTGAACTATTTACATTTCTACAGGGAAAAACTATAACTGGAACTGATGAAATTTTGCTCAGTATGAAAATATTTGAAGAAGGGTATATGGGCATATGAACACATGTGAATGTGTGTGTATATATGTTTTCAGGTATACATAGATAGAGGGCACATTTAATTTAATAGGAAGGGATGATACTTAAGAGGTAAGGTTAAGAGGAGAGAGAGGAATGTGGTGAGGGGGAATGGGGAGAACTGTCTCTTTTAGAGGAGGTGGGGGAGGGTGGTTGCTGGATAGGGGAGGAACAGGAAGGCAAGAAGGCAAAACCTTATTCTCATTGGATTTGGACCAGGGAGAGAAAGACATGCATACTAAACAAGGTGTCCCACCCTACAGGAGCGTGGGGGTGACAGGAATGGGGGTAGGTGGTGGAGGACATGGAGGCCTAAGGGGGAGAGGGAAGTTGGAAGCACTCACTTTTGAAAATGGACAGGATCAAGATTGTGAGTGGACCAGATGGGAGGTGGGATGGGTCTGAGGGAAATATAGTCAGTCATTTATAATCTATCTACTATGGGTAATGTTTTGCATAGCTGCACATGTACTGAGCATATACTCAGCATATACTGAGTTCTTATCTTCCTTTTAAAATCTAACTTTTAAAAAATATGTAACTACTATATTCATACTATTTTGCATACAATTGGGAGATAAGATATGCAGGTATTGGGGTATGGGGATTCACCTCACTCTACTGGAAAAGTCGAAGGGGGTATTGGAGAAGAGATGGGAGAGAGCAGATTGGATGAGGGGATATCCTTTGGTACTGTTATTCTGGGGTGGTGGGTAGGGGAAAAATGGGGAAAAAATTGTAACTCAAATTCTGACAGAAATGAGTGATGTAAACCAGAAGCTAATAAAGCATTTGGAAAAAAAAAGAAGTGGTACAGGAACAAAGTAGGTAATGGACCAAGTGGGGGGTGGGATAGGTCGGAGGAGAAATATACCCAGTCTTTTACAATATATCTACTATGGTAATGATTTGCATACCTATACATGTACAACATATACTGAAATGCTTATCTTCCCAGCAAGAGTGGGTGACAAGGGAGGAAGGGAATGAATCTGGCATCCAAAGTTTTAAAATGAGATATTTTAAATATATATAAATACTCTTTTTAATACTATTTTGCATACAATTGGGAAATAAGATTTATAGGCATTAGGGCACAGAGATTCACCTTCTCCTGATGGAACAGGCGAAGGTGGTATGGGAGAAGATATGCGAGAGAGCAGATTGGATGAGGGTATATCCTATGGGACTGCTATTCTGGGGTGGTGGGTAGGGGGAAAATGGGGTGAAAAATTATAACTCAAAATTGGGCAGAAATGAATGATGTAAACCAGAAGTTAATAAAGCATTGGAAAAAAAGAACCACACACAATAAACTGATATCAATAATTTAAAAAAGAAAGCAGAATGGGTCAAATAGAAAAGAAGATAGAGAAAATCACTGAAGAAAATAATTCACTAAAAATAAGAATTGGACAAGTGGAACCTAATGACTCCATGAGAAATCAAGAAACCATAAAATAAACTCTAAAGAATAAAAAGTAGAGGGAAATGTGAATTATCTTTTTTTTTTTAAACAAATGCTTTATTAACTTCTGTTTTACATCATTCATTTCCGCCAGATTTTGAGTTACAATCATTTTCCCCTCATTATTCCCCTACCCAACCTCCCAGAATAGTAATCCCACAAGATAACGCTTCCTCCAATCTGCTCTCTCTCATACCTTCTCCCATACCACCATCGACTTTTCCATTAGAGGAAGGTGAGTCTTTGCCTGCACATCTTATCTCCCTATTACAAGCAAAAGAGTATTAATAATAGTATTTATATATATTTGAAACATTTAATGTTACGACCTCAAATTTCAGATCCATTTCCTTCCTCCCTTGTCACCCATTCCTTCTTGGGAGATAAGTAATTCAGTATATGTTGTACATGTCTAGCTATGCCAAACATTATCATAGTAGATATACTGTACAAGGCTGCTTATAATTCCCTCCCACTCATCCCACCCCCCCCACCTGGTCCATTCCCTACATGATCCTGTCCCTCTTTTATAGTGGGTACTTCCAACTTCCCCTCACCCCAAGGATGCCCTCCCATCCATCATCCCTCCTCCCATCCCCCTTCCCCCTATCCTGTTGCAGGTTGAGATATCCCATTTAGTTTGTATGTCATTTTCTCCCTGAACCAAATTCAGTGAGAATATGGTTTTGCCTTTTTAGCCTTCCTATTCTCCTCCTCCCTTGCAACCACTTCCCCTTGCTTCTTCTACATGAGATAGTTTATCCTACCCTGTCTCTCCCCATCTCCTCTTGCCACTTTCCTCTCTCACCTCATAATTTCATCCCTTGAGTATTCTCCCTTCCCAACAAATTCAACTTATGCCCTCTATCCATATATAACTGTAACCATATACACACACATTCACATATGTATTCATATGACCACACCCCCTTCTTCCATTATTTTCATAGTGAGAAAGATATCATCAGTCAGAGTTATTGCTTTTCCATATAGGAATGTAAATAGTTCAACTTTGATAAGTTCTTTTTGATTTCTTTTCCCTGACTACCTTCTCAGGCATCTCTTGCTTCTTGTGTCTGGATGTCAAATTTTCTATTCAATTCTGGTTTTTTCCTCAAGAATGCTTGAAAGTCCTCTATTCCACTGAATGACCATATTTTCCCCTGAAACAAAATACTCAGTTTTGCTGGGTAGGTGACCCTTGGGTTCATTCCCAGTTCTTTTGCCCTCTGGAATATCATATTCCATGCCCTTCGATCCCTCAGTGTAGAAGCTGCCAGGTCCTGGGCTATTCTGATTGTGTTTCCACAATATTGAAATTGTTTCTTCCTGGCTGCTTGTAGTATTTTCTCCTTGATCTGGGGATTCTGGAACCTGGCTATAATATACCTGGGAGTTTTCTTTTTGGGATCTTTTTCAGGAGGTGATCGGTGGATTCTTTCAACCTCTATTTTGCCCTCTGGATCTAAAACATCAGGGCAGTTTTCCTTGAGAATTTCTTGAAGGGTGATTTCTAGGTTCTTTCCTTGATCATGGCTTTCAGGTAGTCCAATAATTTTTAAATTGTCTCTCCTGGATCTATTCTCCAGGTCAGTGGTTTTTCCCATGAGATATTTCACATTGCCTTCTAATCTTTCATTTGTTTGGATCTGCTTAACAGCATCTTGATTTCTCATAAAGTCATTAGCTTCCATTTGCTCCAGTCTAACTCTGAAGGAATGAATCTCCTCAGTGAACTTTTGAGATTCTTTTTCCATCTGGCAAATTCGACTTTTTAAGGCATTCTTCTCCTCATTGCCCTTTTGGGCCTCCTTTGCCATTTGAGTTAGTCTATTTTTTAAGGTGTTGTTTTCCTCAGTCAGGCTGTTGACCCTCATTTCATACTTTTCCTGCATCCTTCTCATTTCTCTTTCCAATTTTTCCTCCACTTCTCTTATTTGATTTTTAAAGTCCTTCTTAAGGTCCTCTATGGCCTGCAACCTGCTCATGGTTTCCCCTGGGGCTTTTGGAGCAGGACTTCTGACCTCACAGTCCTTTTCCTGCTCTATGCCCCCAAAATAGGAGTCTAGGGTTGCATTTTTCTGTTTCCTTTGCCTTGGCATGTTGCCACTTAATTGCTTGACTTTTGGGCTTGTTGCCACACTATGGCTTTAAGGCCAGATAGAGGAATTTTCGTCCCGAACGTGTGGGGGGCAACTTCCGTTTCTGGCAAGCTGTAAACCCACCCACGACTTCCACCCTAGATCACAATCCAGATCCAGGGAGGTTAAAGCAAGAGCGATTACCCCCCAAGACTGATCGCTGGATCTCCCTACAAATTTGCAGGCTGGGAGCGGGAGCTGCCTCTGAAAACTACAAAATGGCGTTTGTCCTCAGCGGCTTCTAGCCCCCAGGGGAGGGAGCCGACGCATTCCCTAATACCAGTCCCAAATTCCATAGGACACTAACCTCTTTCTTTGTCCTAGGCAAGTCTATGTTGATAATTCTGGAGTCGCCACTGCTCCTGGTGTTCTGGGGTTCCTCCAGCTGGCTGCTGGCCCTGCTGCCCTGGGGCTAAAACCTCGGCTCATGTGGACCTGGGCTCGGCTCGGCTCCTGTGCTCTGCGCGCTGCCAGGTCCCAGACCACTGCGCTGGTCCTTCCTGCAGGGCTGCTGGGCTGTCCTCAGCGGGAGTTTAGCTTCTCTGTGTCGTTCTGTGGGTGCTGGGGCTCCAGAAGTTGTTCAGAGTCCCCTTTTACATCGTTTGGGGGGAATCGGGGGGCAGAGTGGCTTGGGTGAGCTGTTTCTACTCCGCCATCTTGGCTCCGCCTCAAAGATGAATCACAGTCATCTCTCGCAGAGGGAACGGATCATTGAAGCCAGGTAGGAGAGTCGGGCTCCCAGTGGAGAGAGTGGCTTCTCAGGCTGCATTGAGCCCCCATCCTGGAAGTTTAGAAACTGCCTGCCTGTATAATACAGGGGCTGGAATGATATGTGAATTATCTAATTGGAAAAAACAACTGGCCTCGAAAAGAGATTGAGAAGATAATTTTAAAATGATTGGGAGCAGCTAGGTGGTACAGTGAAGAGAGCACTGACCCTGGAGTCAGGAGGACCTGAGTTCAAATATGGCCTCAGACACTGAAGACACACTTATTACCTGTGTGATCTTGGGCAAATCACTTAACCTCAATTGCCTTGCCTCGCCCCCCCCCCAAAAAAAGAATTACTGGACTACCTAAAAACTATGATTTAAAAAATAACCTAGATATCATATCACAATCAATTATAAATGAAAACTATCCTGATATCCTGGAACTAGAGGGAAAAATAGAAACTTAAAGAATCTATCAATGAGCTGGAAGAGATCCCCAAATGAAAACTCCCAGAAATATTATAACCAAATTTCAGAGCTCTTGGGTCAAGGAGAAAACATTGCAGGCAGCCAGGAAGAACAAATTCAAATACTATGGAGTCAGAATCATACAAAAGCTCACAATTTCCATATTAAAGGTCTGAATGTCTGAAATATGATATTTCACAAGGCAAAGGACCTAGGATTACAACCAACTATTGAGGAAAAATGGATATTTAACAAAAGAAAGGATTTTTAAGTATTCCTGAAGACAACACTAGAGTTGAACAGAAAAACTCACATTCCAAAATTAGAAACAAGGAGCATAACAAGGTAAACATGAAAGAGAAATCATAACAGACTCAATAAAGTCAAATTATTTATATTCCTACATAGGAAGAGAATAGATGTAAGTTCTAAGAATTTTATCAACATAAGGAGAGTTAGAAGAAGTCTACATAGACATAGGGCAGGAATATGACTCAACTATGATGGATGATTTCAAAAAGAAATGAAAGGGTGAGTAAGAGGAAAACACTGGGAGAAAGCAAAAGGGAGAAGCAGAATGAGGGAAATCATCTCATAAAAGAGGACTTTTATATTGGAGGGGAAGTTTGGTAGGGCAACACTTGTACCTCACTCTCACCAGAATTGATTCAAAGATGAAAGAACACACATACACACACCATTCAGTAGGGTACAGTAATTTATCTTATCCAGCAGGTAAGTAGGAGGGGAAGGGAATAAGCAAAGGTGGTGATAAAAGGGAAGACAGATTAAGGGAAACAATAATCAGAAGCAAAACATTCTTTTCAGGAGGAACAGGGTAAAGAGAGATGGAGAGGGAAAGAGAAAGAGAGATGAATAAACCGAAGAAAATAAGATGGAGGGCAATACACAGTAATCATCAATGTAAATGTGAATGGGATGAGGTCACCCAGGAAATGGAAAAGGACAGCAGAACAGATTAAAAACCAGAATCCTGCAATATATTGTTTATGCACAGATATGACTGAAACAGAAACACACCATGTTAAAATAAAGGGCTGGCAAAGAATCTATTATTCTTAAACTGAAGTAAAAAAGGCAGGGATAACGATCATGATCTCAGACAAAACAAGAGCAAAATTAAAATTAACTAAAAGAGAAAATCACTGAAATTACATTTTGCGAACAAGTATCCAAGACTCCATATGGGGAGTGACAGTTTAAGAAGTGCTAAAGGGGTCATGAGTGGCAAAACTTCAAGAAGCCCTGCAATAGACAATGAAATAATGTCAAAAATCTTTACAAAAGTTTCTATAATAAAGTTCTTATTATTAAAATATATTAAGAACTGAATCAAATTTCTAGAAATAAGAGCGGTTGCTCAATTGATAAATGGTCAAAGGATATGAAGAATCAATTTTCAGAAGAACCAAAGTAATGTGTTATCATATTAAAATTTTTCTAAATCTCAACTGATCATAGAAATGCAAATTACAGAAATTCTGAGGTACATCCTCACATGTATCAGAAATGACAATTGCTGAAGTGTATACGAGAAAATAGTAGACAATGAACTATTGATAGAGTTGTGAAGAGGTCCAACCATTCTGGAAGACTCCATGTATTCCTATATTATCTAGTATTTTTAATAGGAATAGGGGTTATATTTTCTCAAAAGCCTTTTCTGTATCTATTAAAATAATCGGGGGCGGCTAGGTGGTGCAGTGAGTAGAGCGTCAGCCCTGGAATCAGAAGGACCTGAGTTCGGATCCGGCCTCAGACACTTAACACACACAAACAAAAACCTAGCCGTGTGACCTTGGGCAAGTTACTTAACCCCAATTGCCCTCCAAAAAAAAAAAAAAAGCAAAAAAAAAATAATCGTATGGTTTCTGGTAGTTTTGTTGTTGATATGATCAATTATACTGATAGTTTTCACAATACTGAAGCCTCCTTGCATTCCTGGAATAAATCCTACCTGATCAAAATGTATTATTATCATGGTAAGTTGCTGTAGTCTTTTTGCTAATATTTTATTTAAATTTTTTGGATCTATATTCATGAGGGAAATTAATCTATAATTTTCTTTTTTCTGTTTTGTCTCTTCCTGACTTGGGTATCAGTACCATATTTGTGTCATAAAAATAATTTGCAGGATTCCTTCTCCAATTTTCTGAAATAGTTGGTGAAGTATTGAAATTAATTATTCTTTAAATGTTTGATAGAATTCACTAGTAAATCCATCTAGCCATGGAGATTTTTTCCTAGGGAGTTCATTGATGGCTTGTTTGATTTCTTTTTCTGAGATGGTGTTATTTAAGTAATTTACTTCCTCTTGAGTTAATCTTAGAAATTTGTATTTTTGTAAATATTCATCCATTTCACTAAGAATATCAAATTTGTGTGCATAAAACTGGGTAAAACAATTCCTAAATACTGTTCTAATTTCCTCTCCATTAGAGAGAGATTCACCCTTTTCATTTGTGATACTCATAATTTGGTTTTCTTCTTTTTATCACATTGACTAAAAGTCTATCAATTTTATTGATTTTTTTAATGAAACCAGCTGTAAGTTTTATTTACTAATACAATAGTTTTCTTAATTTCAATTCCATTAATCTCTCCTTTGGTTTTCATTATTTTTAATTTAGTATTTAAATGCGGATTTTCAATTTGTTCTTTTTCCAGCTTTTTCAGGTGCATGCCCAATTTACTGACTTCCATTTTCTCTATTTTATTCATGTAATTGATTCAGATATATAAAACTTCCTCTAAGAACTGTGCCATATCCCACAAGTCTTAGTATGTTGTCTCATTATTATCATTCTCTTGAATGAAATTACTGTTATTTTCTATAATTTTTTGTTTGACCCACTCATTCTTTCAAATTAAATTATTTAGTTGCCAATTAGTTTTTAGTCTGTCCTTCCATGATCCTTTCCTACCTATCATTTTTATTGCATCATGTCAGAGAAGGACACATTTATTATTTCTGCCTTTCTGCACTGGATTGCGAGGTTTTTATGCCCTAGTAGATGGTCAATTTTTGTGTATGTGCCATGTACCACTGACAAGAAGGTATATTCCTTTTTATCTACATTCAATTTCCTCCAGAGGTCTATCATATCTACCCTCTCTAAAATTCTATTTACTTCCTTAACTTCTTTTTTGTTTATTCTGAGGTTAGATTTAGCAAGCTCGGAGAGGGGGAGATTGAGGTCCCCCACTACTATAGTTTTATTATCTATTTCTTCCTCTCTCTCAACTTTTCCTCTAAGAATTTAGATACTATACTACTTGGTACATATATGATTAGTAATTATATTGCTTCATTGTCTGTGGTGCTTTTTGGCAGGATATGCTTTCCTTCCTTGTATCTTTTAATGAGATCTATTTTTTTCTTTTGCTTTGTCTGAGATTAGGGTTGCTACTGCCTTTTTTTTTACTTTAGCTGAAGCATAATATATTCTACTCCCGCCTTTTACTTTTACCCTGTGTGAATCCCTCTATTTCACATGTGTTTCTTATAAACGGCATATTATAGAATTATCGTTTTTAATCCATTCTGCTACCCACCTCTGGTTTATGGGAGAGTTCATCCCATCCACATTCACAGTTATGATTACTATCTGTGTCTTTCTGTCCATGCTATTCCCTCCCTTCTTTATGCTTTTATTTCTCCCTTCCCATCCTTAAGAGTTTTCCTTTTGAGGTGGCTAGGTGGCACAGTGAATAGAGCATGAGCCCTGGAGTCAGGAGGACCTGAGTTCAAATCCAGCATCAGGCATTTAACATTTACTAGCTGTGTCACCTTGGGCAAGTCACTTAACCACAATTACTCTGTCATTCCCTCTCCAAAAAAAAAGTTTTCCTTTTACCCACTACCTCCCTCAGTATTCCCTCACTATGCACCCCCTTCCCTTTACCTACCCTTCCCCCTTATTACTTCTTCCCTCCCTTCTAACAATCCCCCTTTCCCCTCCTACTGCCTGTAGGGCAAAATAGATTTTTATACTTAATGGAATATGTTGTTCCCTCCTTGAACCCAAACCAATGACAATAAATTTCATACAGTGCTCCTCTCCCTCCCTCCTTTCACTCTACTATAATGAGTTTTTGTCTTTTCACAGTAGAATACTAAATTTAACTGATTATGTTAATCCCTCCTTGAACCAAAACCAGAGAGCTCATATGATGTTCATCTCCTTCCCTTCTTTCACTCTACTATACCAGTTTTTATATCTCTTTGTGTGGCATAATTTGTCCTTTTCTGACTCCTCCTATCCTTTTCTCCCATTACAATCCCCTTGCACCAATTAATACGTTTTTTTTATCATCAGATTAGCTCATTTATACCCACACCCTCTATTTATTTATATCCCTTTTAAATATTGTGATAATTTTACAATTCTCAATATTGACAGGTATCAGCTTCCCATGTAGGGATATAAATACGTTAATCCTATTGAATAACAAGTTATGTGCATGTGTGTGTGTGTGTGTGTTTTTCTTGTTTACCTTTTTATGTCTTTCTTGAGTCTTCCATTTAGAGATCAAATTTTCCATTGAGCTCTGGCTTTTTCATCAGGAAGGGCTGGAAGTCCCTTATTTCACTGAATAACAATCTCCTGTCCTGAAAGTCTGCGATCAGTTTTGCTGGATAGTTGATCCTTGGTTGCAGTCTAAGCTCTTTTGCCTTACAAAATACCATATTCCAATCCCTCTAAATCTTTTAAAGTAGAAGCTGGTTAGTACTGTGTAATCAGTGTACAACACTGAGACTCCTGCCTTAGCCTCAAACTAGACACCCAGAAGTTACAGCATTCAAAGTAAATGACCATGGGCTTAGCTTAAATCCTGAGAAATAAAGAAATAGGAAATTAAAATGGGAAGGAAGGAAGCTGAGAAGGAGAAGGGGAAGACAATAAAATCGATCAGAGCTTATTATGTTGGTCAAGAACAACCAAATACAGAGGACAACTTGGACTCTTTACTTGCACCTGAGACCACAGAAGGAAATATGAACTGGTCTCAAGCCCAAATAGCATTATTGGAGGAGCTCAAGAATGATTTTAAAGACCAAATCAGGGAGGCAGTGACCAAATTAGAAAAAAATTTCACTGGAGAAAACAAATCCTTAAAAAGTAAAATTACTTGGGGCGGCTAGGTGGCACAGTGAGTAGAGCGTCGGCCTTGGAGTCAGAAGGACCTGAGTTCAGATCCGGCCTCAGACACTTAACGCACACACAAACAAAAACTCAGCCGTGTGACCTTGGACAAGTTACTTAACCCCAATAGCCCTCAAAAAAAAGTAAAATTACTGAAGTAATTGGAGAAAATACCTCCCTAAAAAGGATGTTCAAAAACTAAAAGAAGAGTATAATTCGCTAAAAATTAGATTCAGTCAAATTGAAATTCAGAATTCTGTGATGCATCAAGAGTCAATCAAACAAAACATGAAGATTGAAAAATGGGAAGAAAGTGTAAAATAGTTCACTGGAAAAACAACTGACCTAGAGAACAGATCCAGGAGAGATAACTTAAAAATCATTGATGTACAGGAAAAATATGGTGAAAAAAGCAGCCTAGACAACAAGCTCCAAGAGATTGTCAAAGAAAACTGTCTTGAAGTCCTGGAATCAGAAGATAAAATAGTTATTGAAAGAATTGACAGAATCTCTCCTGAAAGAGAACCCCAACTGAAAACTCCAAAAAATATAGTAGCCAAATTCCAGAATTACCAGATTAAGGAAAAAAATCCTGCAAGCAGACAAAAAGTAACAATTCACATATCGTGGAACTACAGTCAGGATCACACAGGACCTAGCACCTTCTACATTAAAAGATTGGAGGGATTAGAATTTGATAATTTGTAGGGCAAGAGAGCTAGGACTACAACCAAGGATTAACTACTCAACAAAACTGAGCATATTCTTTCAGGCAAGGAGATGGTTGTTTAATAAAATAAGGGAATTCCAGACTTTCCTGATGAAAAAGACAGAGCTCGATGGAAAATCTGATCTCCAGTTACAAGATTCAAGAAAGACATAAAAACATAAACAAGGAAAACACAGACTTACATGTACATAGATGCGCACACACACACACACACACACACACACTCATGCACATATGCACATAACTTGGGATGAAACAAGAGCAAAACGTTTACATCCCTATATGAGAAGGTGATAACTGTCAATATTGAAATTTATATGATTACCATGACCTTAAAAAGGGTTATACATAGATAAAGGGTGTGCGTATGCATGAACTAACCTGAATATAAAAAGAAACCTTATTAAGGGGAACAAAGGGACTGTAATTGGATAAAAGGAAAGGTTGAGATAGAATAAATTAAGTATGCCATTGGAAGAGGCATAAAAACACACTATAGTAGAGAGAAAAGAAAGAGGGAAAGGAACATCATTTAAACACAATTCTCACTGGTTCTGGTTCAAAGAGGGATCAAGAGAATCAATTAAGTTTAAGATTCTAATGCGAATAGACACGAAAATTCATTAAATAGAGGGAAAGGAGGGAACAAGAGGAGCACTGTTTGAAATTTACTCTCATTGGTTTGTGTCAAACGGGGAGTAACATACTCTGATAAGTATAAAAATTTATTGTGTCCTATAGGCAGTGGGAGGGATGGAGGGGATAAAAAGGAAGAGAGTAAAGGGGGGATTAAAAGGGAGGAAAATAGTAGTAAGGGGACAGGGTAGGTAAACAAGGGGGGTAACCAGGTGGGAACCCTAAGGGAGGGGGTGGTCAAAAGGGAAAACATCAAGGAGGGGAAAGGAGAAGGAAGAAACAAAAACATAAGCAGGGGAGGGAATAGGATGAAGTGGAAGAGACATCATTAAAGTCATCACTACTGTGAATGTGAATGGGATGAACTCTCTGATAAAACAGAGGTAGATAGAAGAATGGATTAAAAACCATAATCCTACAATATGCTGTGTACAAAAAACACATTTGAAATAAAGGGATACCAACATGGTAAAGGAAAAAGGCTGGAGTATAATTTATTATGACTTAGCTAAAGTTAAAAAAAAGCAGGGGTAGCAATCCTTATTTCAGATAAAGCAAAAGCAAAACCATATCTAATTAAAAGAAATGAGGAAGAAAAGTATATACTACTAAAAGGCACCATCGAGAATGAAGCAATATCATCACTTAATATATATCCATCAAGTGGTATAGCATCCAAATTCCTAGAGGAGAAGTTAAAGGAATTAGAGGAAGAAATAGATAGCAAAACTATACTAGTGTGGGACCTTACTCTCCCCCTTTCTGAACTTGATAAATCTAACCTCAAAATAAACAAGAAGTTAAGGAGTGGAATGGAATTTTGGAGAGACTAGATATGATACATTTCTGGAGAAAAAGGAATGGGGATAAAAAGGAATTTAGTTTCTTCTCAGCAGTACATGGTACATACTGAAAAATAGATATGTACTAGGGCATAAAAACCTCCCAATTCGGTGTAGAAAGGTAGAAATATTAAATGCATCATTCTCAGATCATGATGCAATAAAAATTATATCCAATAAAGCGCCATGGAAAGAAAGACTAAAAACTAACTGGAAATTAAACAATTTAATCATAAAGAATGGGTGGGTCAAACAAGAAATTATAGAAACAATCAGTAATTTCACTCAAGAGAATTATAATAATGAGACAACATACCAAATTTTGTGGGATGCATTAAAGTCAGTTCTTTGGAGAAGTTTTATATCCCTGAGTGCATACATGAATAAATTAGAGAAAAGGGAGGTCAATGAATTAGGCATGCAATTGAAAAAGCTAGAAGAAGAATAAATTGAAAATCCCCAATTTAGTACTAAATTAGGAATATTGAAAACCAAAGGAGAGATTAATAAAATTGAAATTAAGAAAACTATAGAATTAATAAATAAAACTAAGAGCTGGTTTTATGAAAAAACCTATAAAATTGATAGACCCTTAGTCAATATGATAAAAAAGGAGAAAACCAAATTATGAGTATCAAAAATGAAAAGGGGAAATCTACCTCCAGTGAAGAGGAAATCAAAACAATAATTAGGAATTATTTTTCCCAATTGTATGCACATAAATTTGACAATCTTAGTGGAATGGATTAATATTTACAAAAATACAAATTGCCCAGATTAACTGAAGAGGAAGTAAATTACTTAAACAACCCCATCTCAGAAAAAGAAGTCAAACAAACCATCAGCCTATGTAAAAATCCCCAGGGCCAGATGGGTTTACAGTGAATTCTATCAAACATTTAAAGAACAATTGATTCCAATACTCTACAAACTATTTGGGGAAATTAGTGGAGGAGTCCTACAAAATTCTTTCTATGACACAAATATGATACTGATACCTAAATCAGGAAGACATAAAACCAAGAAAGAAAATTATAGACCAATTTCCCTCATGAATTCAGATACATAAAATACTAGCTAAAAGACTACAACAATTTATCACAAGAATAATATACTTTGATCAGGTAGGATTTATTACAGGAATAAAAGGATGGTTTAATATTAGGAAAACCATCAGTATAATCGAGCATATCAACAATAAAACTAGCAGAAAACACATGATTATCTCAATAGATGCAGAAAAGGCTTTTGACTAAGTAGAACATCCATTCCTATTAAAAACACTAGAAAGTATAAGAATTAATGGAGCCTTCCTTAAAATAGTAGATAGCATCTATTTAAAACCATCAGTAAGTATTATATGCAATGGGAATAAACTAGAAGCATTTCCAATAAGATCAGGAGTGAAACAAG
Source organism: Gymnobelideus leadbeateri (assembly GCA_011680675.1). Classification (NCBI taxonomy): domain Eukaryota; kingdom Metazoa; phylum Chordata; class Mammalia; order Diprotodontia; family Petauridae; genus Gymnobelideus; species Gymnobelideus leadbeateri. Next base: position 63,998 of record WOXC01008282.1, on the reverse strand, counting down.
GGTGTCCACTATCACACCTCTTATTCAATCTCATACTAGAAACATTAACAGTAGCAATTAGAGAAGAAAAATTAATCAAACGAATCAAATTAGGCAAGGAAGAGACTAAGCTATCACTCTTTTCAGATGATATGATGATATACTTAGAGAATCAAGTAAAAAACTACTTGAGACTATAAGTAAATCTGGCAAAGTTGCAGGGTATAAAATAAACCTACATAAATCATTGGCATTCCTATCTCTAATGAAGTTCACATCTCTATTCATATCTCTAATGAAGTTCAACAACAAGAGATATAAAAGAGAAATACCATTTAAAGTCACTGTAGACATTATAAAATATTTGGGAATCTCCTGCCAAAACAAACCCAGGACCTATATGATCATGACTACAAAACACTTCTCACACACATAAAGTCAGATCTAACTAATTGGAAAAACATCAATTGCTCATGGCTGGATTGAGATAATATAATAAAAATGACAATTTTACCCAAACTGAATTATATATTTAGTACCATACCAATCAATTTACCAAAAAAGTACTCTACAGAGTTAGACAACATATTAATAAAATTTATTTAGAAGAACTAACGGTCTAGAATATCAAGGGAATTAATGAAAAGAAATGCTAGGGAAAGTGGACTACCTATACCAGATTTTAATGTGTATTATACAGCAGTAGTCATCAAAGCTGTTGGTCCTGGCTGAGAAATACAGCAGTGGATCAATGGAATAGATTGGGCACATGTGATCCAGCAGTTAATGAATGTAGTAATCTATTATTTGATATACCCAAAGACCCCAGTTTTTTCGGATAAGAATGCATTATTTGACAAAAACTTTTGGGAAAACTAGAATATGGTATGGCACAAAATGGGCACAGTTGATTATCTAACACCACATACCAAAATCAAGTCTAAATGGCTGCATGATCTAGGTATAAAGGATGATACTGTAAACAATCTGGGAAAGCAAGGAATAGTATACCTGTCAGATTAGTGGAGAGGGAAAGACTTTAGGACAAAACAAGAATTAGAGATAATTATAAAATGCATAATGGATAATTTTGATTTCGTTAAATTGAAAAGCTTCTGTACAAACAAAGCCAATGTAACCAACACTGTAAGGGAGGTGGGAAACTGGGAAAGTATTTTTACAACCTATGTCTCTGATAAAGGTCTCATTTCTAAAATATACAGAGAATTGAGTCAAATCTATAACAATACAAGTCATTCCCCAATTGATAAATGGTCAAAGGATATGAACAGGCAGTTTTCAGACAAAGAAATTGAAGATATCTATAAGCATATGAAGAAATGCTCTAAATCACTTTTGATTAGAGAAATGCAAATCAAAACAACTCTGAGGTACGACATCTCTCTAGTCAGATTGGCTAAGATGACAAAACAGGAAAATGACAAATGGTGGAAAGGTTGTGGGCAAATTGGGACACTAATGCATTGCTGGTGGAGTTTTGAACTTATCCAACCATTCTGGAGAGCAATCTGGAATTATTCCCAAAGGGCTATAAATAATCTCATACCCTTTGACCCAGCAATAGCACTTCTAGGGTTATATCCCAAAGAGATCTTACAAGTGGGAAGAAGACCCATATGTACAAAAATATTTATAGCAGCTCTTTTTGTGTTTGCAAAGAACTGGAAATTAAGGGGGTGCCCATCAATTGGGGAATGGCTAAACAAGTTGTGGTATATGCATGTAATGGAATACTACTGTGCTATAAGAAACGAGGGGCAGACGGAATTTACCTGAAGAGCTTTATACAAACTGATGCTAAGTGAGAAGGGTAGAACCAGGAGAAATTTGTATACAATCACAGACACAACATATATATGATGACAAACTATGACAGACTGGTCTCTTCTCAGTAATGCAGTGATACAAGTCACCCCCAAAAGACTCATGAAGAAAAGAGATGCCTACATCCAGAGATAAAACTAGAAAGAACTGAGTTTGAATCCTGATGGAAGCAAACTACTTGATCTTTTTCTTTTTGTTGTTTGGTTTTATTTCCTCTTTACCATTTTTCATTCCATCTAATACAATACGCCTTTGTAACCTGACTAACGTCTAATGTGAAAGTATTTGCAGATCCTATATTGAACTATATGCTGTTGTGGGGGGGAGGAGGGAAGGGAAATCTGAAACTCAAGAAACTATGGAACTGAATCCTGTAAACTAAAAATAAACTAACAAATTAATAAAAAAAAAAGAATTGGCCAATTTATCTTCTACCTCTCTAATTTGATTTTGAAAACCTTTCTTGAGTGCCTCTAAGAATGCTTTTGGGGCTTGAGACCAGTTCATATTTTCTTCTGTGGTCTCAGGTTTATATATACAGTTAGTGGTGTCTCCTGAAAGTGATCCCTCTCATTCACAGTAATAGGATCCAATCATCTTTAGTCTTCTCTTTCCAAGTTGTTTATGGCCCATTGTGATTACCTATTTCCTGGCTTTTAAAGTGTATTTTTGCTTCGGGGGGTAAAAGGGGATCTGACCCACTCTTCCCAAGATGGGAGATAGGGGGCTGGTTGTTGACTTTGTGTACTGTAGCCTCTGGGTATCTAGACTGAGGCCAAAAGCCAGGGCTCCCAGTGTTTCTCCTGGGTTACTCTGAGGCTCACAGAGTAAGGGGTCAGGGAGGGGTGGTCTGGCCACTTCAGGTTTCCACTTATATGCCCCTGGGCTAGAGCTCAGGCAGGCTCAGCAGCTGGAAACTTGCCAAACTAGTGTCTGCAGATTCCCCTGGTGGTTCTAAGGCACTCCTGGGCTTCTGTTATTAGTGCTTGCTGGCTCCACCCCATGGGCTTCCACATCTCCAGATGGTCAGCTGAGATAGGGCTTGTTGGGACACCTCCTACCCTTCACCACAGGCTCAACAAGCCTCAGTCATATCCTTCATCTAGGACTCCTTAGCCTGCTGCTGCTTCTACTATTTCAGGATTTTATACTGGAGCAATAATCTCTGGGGTTTCAGCATCAGTGATGGGGGATTAGAGCAGCTAGGGTTTTCTCTACCATCTTGGCTCCCAGAAGCTCAAGTAGGTGATTTTTAAACATCCAGGTTGTGGGCTTATACACCCAGAAGAAGCTGTTGTCACTACCGCAGGCCCTTTTCTTTTTCTTACCTGGCTCTGACCAAACCTCTGTACCATGGTGAGATATCTGCAAACCACCCTTCTGGTGCATGAATTTACTGGCTGAGGCTCGCTCTTGCTCTGATGTGGTATGCTCTCAGGTGTGTACTGGTGCATTCCCTGTTTGCTCTGTGCTCCTCCTGCCCAGTCCTGCACTTTCCTGGACTGGGAATCTGGCACTCTCTGTTTCCAAATGGATTCTGTCACTCTAAAATCCGTTCAGATTTACTAAATTTAGAGGTTATTGATGAAATTCACTAAGAAGTTCAGGTAAGTGCCTGGTTGTGTTTGGCCATCTTGGTTCTGACTCAAAAAGAAAATCCAGGTCCAACCATTCTGGAGAACAGTTTGGTACCATGCTAAATAGTTACAGATAGAATTCACCAAGGACCTCAGATAAGTTCCTGCTTGTGCTTGGCCATCTTGGCTCTGCCTTGCAAAGAAAATCCAGGTCCAAAAATTCTGGAGAACAATTTGGTACTACGGCAAAGGGATACAAAACTGCATATATTTTGTCCCAGCAATACCTGTTCTACATCTGCTTCCCAAAGAAATAAAAGTCTGCTCTATCCCATATCTTCTCCCATACTCCCTTTGACTTTTCCATTAGGGCAAGGTGAATCTCTGCTCCCCAATGCCTGCACATCTTATCTCCCAATTACATGCAAAATAGTATTAATAATAGTATTTATATATTTAAAACATTTAACTTTAAAACTTTGAATTCCAAATCCATTCCCTTCCTGCCTTGTCACCCACTCCCACTGGATTAGCAATTCAGTATATATTGTACATGTATAGCTATGCAAAACATTACCATAGTAGATACATTGTAAAAGATTGGCTATATTTCTCCTTGATCTGGAAATTCCGGTACCTGACTATAATATGTGTAGGAGTTTACTTTTTGGGATCTTTTTCAGGAGATCATCGATGGATTCTTTCAACCTCTATTTCGCCCTCTGTGTCTAAAACATCAGGACAATTTTCCTGGAGAATTTCTTCAAGGAGGATTTCTAGGTTCTTTTTTGATCATGGCTTTCAAGTAGTCCAATATTTTTTTTAAATTATCTCTCCCAGATCTCTTTTCCAGGTCAGTGGTTTTTCCCATGAGATATTTCACATTGCCTCCTATTATTTCAATTGCTTGGATCTCTTCAACAGCATCTTGATTTCTCATAAATTCAGTAGCTTCTATTTGCTCCATTCAACTTTTTAAGGCATTCTTCTCCTCATTGCCTTTTTGAGCCTCTTTTGCCATTTGAGTTAGTCTATTTTTAAGGTGTTATTTTCCTCAGTCAGGCTGTTGACTCTCATTTCATACTTTTCCTGCATCTTTCTCATTTCGCTTCCCAATTTTTCCTCCACTTCTCTTATTTGGTTTTTAAAAGCCTTCTTACAGTCCTCTATGGCCTGTAACCTACTAGTATTTTCATTTGGGGCTTTTGGTTCGAGAGTTCTGACCTCACAGTCCTCCACCTGTTCCATGATTTGATCCTCTTTGCCCCCAAGAGAGGAGTCTAATGTTGCATTTTATGTTTATATTGTTTCCTTTGCCTAGGCATGTTGCCACTTAATTACTTGACTTTTGGGCTTGTTGCCACAGTAGGACTGGACTCTGCCACCAGACGAGGAGCTTCCATACCAAACGGGGTCTTCTCAACTGCCTGAGGTATTAGTTGGGTGCCCTCCCTGAAGGCCCCACACACTCTGGCAAGCTGGTCACACACCACAAGACCTCCACCCCAGACTGCAATCCAGATCCAAGAAAGCTAAAGCAAGAGAGATTACCCCCAAGAGTGATCACCAGATTCCCCTACAGTTTGCAACCCAGGAGCTGAAGCTGCAACTGAAGCTGCAAAACGTGGACTGTGCCATGGCTCCTCAGTGGCTTCTCACCCCCAGGGGAAGAAGCTGACGTGCTCTCAAATACTGGTCCCAAAGTCCATACAGCACTAACCTCTCACTTTGTCCTAGGCATCTATGTGTTGGTAATTCTGGAAATGTCACAGCTGCTGGTATTCTGGGGTCCCTCCTGTTGGCTGCTGGTCAGGCCACCATGGTGCTAAAACCTAAGACTCACTAGGGCCTGGCCTTGGCTTCCATAGCGCTGCGCTGGCCACTCCCTGCCAGGTTGCCAGGCTGTCCTCAGTGGGAGGTTAGCTTCTCTGTGTCATTCTGTGGGTTCTGGAGCTCCAAAGGTTGTCCAGAGTCTCCTTTTACATAATTTTGAAGTGGTGTGGGCTGGACTGCTGTAGAAGTACTATTTCTACTCTACAATCTTGGTTCCGACGCCCCTCTTCAAGAAATTCTCAAGGAAAACTGCCCTGATGTTTTAGAATCAGAGGGCAAAATAGAGGTTCAAAGAATCCACTGATCACCTCCTGAAAAAGCTGCCAAAAAGAAAACTCCTAGGAATATTGTACCCAGGTACCAGAATTCCCAGATAAAGGAGAGAATATTGCAAGCAGCCAGGAAGAAATAATTTCAATATTCTGGAAACACAATCAGAATAGCATAGGACCTGGCAGCTTCTACGATGAGGGACTGAAGGGCATGGAATATGATATTCTGGAGGGCAATGGAGGTGGGATTAAAACCAAGAATCACGGGGGTGGCTAGGTGGTGCAGTGAGTAGAGCTTCAACCCTAGGGTCAGAAGGACCTGAGTTCAGATTCGGCCTCAGACACTTAATACACACACAAACAAAAACCTAGCTGTGTGACCTTGGGCCAGTTACTCAACCCCAATTGTCCTCCAAAAAGTGAAAAACAAAAACCAAAACCAAAACAAAAGGAAAAAAAACCAAGAATCACCTAACCAGCAGAATTGAGTATCATGTGTCAGGGGAAAATATGGTGATTCAGTGGAATAGAGGACTTTCAAGCATTCTTGAGGAAAAAACCAGAGTTGAATAGAAAATCTGACATTCAGATACAAGAAGCAAGAGATGCTTGAGAAGGTAAAATGGGAAAAGAAATCATCATCAACTCATCAAAGTTGAACTATTTACATTCCTACAGGGAAAAACAGTAACTCTAACTTATGAAACTTTTCTCAGTATGAAAATAGTTGAAGAAGGGCATATAGGCATATGAATACATATGTGAATGTGTGTGTATATATGTTTACAGGTATACATAGAGAACACAGGTCGAATTTAATAGGAAGGGATGATACTTAAAAGGTGAAATTAAGAGGTGAGAAAAGAATACAATTAGAGGAGATGGGGAGAGACAGAATGGGGTGAACTATTTCATGTAAAAGAAGCAAGGGAAAATGGTTACTAGTGAGGGGAAGAACAGAAAGGCAAAAAGACAAAACCTTATCCTAAATGAATTTGGATCAGGGAGAGAATGACATACAGACTAAATAGGGTTTCTCACCCTATAGGAAAGTAGGGGAGAAGGGGATGAGAGAGGGGTCAATGGAAGGGAGTGCAGGCTGGAGAGGGAAGTTGGCAGCACCCACTTTTGAAAAGGGACAGGACCAAAGTTGGGAGTGGAGCAGGTGGGAGGTTGGATAGGAGGGAGGGAAATAAGTCAGTCTTTTACAATATATCTAAGGAGATGTTTTGAATAGCTACACGTGTATAGTATATACTGAGTTGCTTATCTTCCTTTTAAAATCAAATTTTAAAAAAATATATAAATATGATGTTTAATACTATTGTTCATCTAATTGGGAGATAAGATGTGCAGGCATTGGGGCACGAGGATTCACCTTGCCCTACTGGAAAAGTCGAAGGGGGTATGGGAGAAGAGATGGGACAGAGCAGATGGGGTGAGGGGATATCCTGTGGCACTGCTATTCTGGAGTGGTGGGTAGTAGAAAAATGTTCAAAAAATTATAACTTAAAATCTACCGGAAGTGAATCATGTAAACCAGAAGTTAATTAAGCATTTTTTAAAAAATCCAATTTGACCTACTGACATCTTATTCTTTTTCTTGTATTTGTCATAAGAATAGAGAGAAAACAAGGGCAGGGCAACGAGGGCTTGTTCGTATTCTACTGACAGTTTACCTAGATTTTTTTCTGTCCATTTTTTTATTGCTAACTCCTAAAAAGTTAAGAATTGTATCAATAAAATTCTCCACAGAACCTTGAACAGTCTGTGCCCAACAAGGGCTCTTGGGTAACTTTAGAGCTTTGGTCTTTTTGCTGAAAGTTTATAGTTTTCAAATTCACATATCCTATTGCTTTCATAAGCAAATTTGTTATGGTCTTATTTTCTACAATCTTTACACTGTATCTAAAAATGACAGTTGGGAATATCTCTGAAAACTTCCAGAGGAAGGAAATTAATATTTAATTACTCGTAATATGAGAAACTCTGAGAATCCAATTAGAATAAATTTAAGTCATTCTTCCTGGAGGACAATATAAATGACGTCTGAAAACTAATTATTGTAGTAAGTGATTCATATCAGTTGGTGATGTAAATTTTTAAGACTTAGGAAAGAATATTCCAGTTTGGCCCATGTTTTAAATCTATGTCTAAATTCTAAATTCTATGCCTCTGCCTGTCCCTACATGCCTAGAAAATACTCCCTTTTTCATTATCTAAGTTGTTTTGTAACACAGATTTAAAGTACGGATTTCACAATTATCTGAATAAAGAAATCAATGCAAATGGATTAATGCATAATTCAATACCCAAATGAGTTTACTGACCTGAATTATTTAGTTTGCCCCATCTATGTTGACCAAACAAGACAGAGCACATGTGACTATTTCCTTTGGGGTAGGATCAATGGCAACAAGTGGAATAAAAGGGCATGTGTTCTATTTCCACTGCTTGTGGTACTGGTTCAACTGGTTCAGTACAGTATTTCTTCGTTGCATTTGACACTCTTCGCTTTGCTTATGTTATATTTAAATGATTATGATGTCTAGCACAGAAGAAACACTACAGTGCAAAGTTATGAACAGAACTGTGATGTTTAAGATTCCAAATCAATACATAAATCACTTCATATCCCATTTTAGCACGTGGAATTGAGTTTTGACTGTTCTCTAGTGACTACTAGAGAAATATGTGAAAAAATATGAAAAAAATAATCATTTAGGTTTCAGTGAACGCTCCATAGATGTCCAGGTATATTCAAATGAAATACACAATGGAATTCAATAATCTTGAGAAGTACTTCAGTTACTATGAAACATGACACTGAATTTTCTCCTCTTCCTTATATCCTCACTTTTTCTAAATTCGAAAGAAAATATTAACTACATGATTCATATATTAAATTAATTGCACACATATATCCCAAATAGCATGTTACTGGTTTAAGGAAAATTATCATGAAACATAAAATTGTCTTTTACAAGAATGAATTCAAAAGCACAGCTTAAAATTCTAACTGCTCAAGATTATTTAATTCATTGTGTCGCATTTGGGAGAGAAGGAAAAGGCAATTAAATCCAATAGGCATGTAGCCTTACTACATTCAAGGCTCTATCCTAGACTCTAAGCACACAGGAAAACACCAAACAGTATTTGACCTCAAGGAACTTATATTACGCTAGGGTGATATACTAAGTTAGAATAAATATAATCTAATTTGAGAAGAGGAAAAACATTAACAATTATTAGACTACTAGGAAGAGGTGGGAGAAGGAATACAGAATTACAGGAATAAAAAGTAGCCTGAAATAGTCAGCCTAGATAACATGCATATCATGGGTTCAGATGCCACATGGGGAAATATTTTCAGTAGACAGGTAGACAAGGCATTTATTAAGCATTTACTGTGTGCCAAGTACTGTGCTAAGTATCGGGGATACAAATATAAGTAAGCAAGACAGACTCCTATCCTCAAGGAACTTCTAATGGTAACTGACTCATAAAAGGGAGCTGCCAGAGAGGAGGTGGAGAAGTCCAAAGAGAGAGTCAAGGCAGGAGTAAAATGAATCAGACTGAGACCCGTCTTGGAACGGCAATCTGATTATACTAAATTATCATGTTTCAAACAGAGCCAAATGGAGTATTGAAGCCTACCAGTCAGAGGTTAGAAGCAAGAAATCACTTACCACAATTTTAAAAATCACTATGGTGGGGGGCGGAGCCAAGATGGTGGAGTAGAAACAGCTCATCAAACCACTCTGCCCCAGATTCCCTCCAAACTATGTAAAAGGGGACTCTGAACAACTTCTGGAGCCCCAGCACCCACAGAACAACACAGAGAAGCTAACCTCCCACTGAGGACAGTCCAGCAGCCCTGCAGGAAGGCCCAGCAAAGCGGTCTGGGAGCAGGCAGTGCGCAGCGGCCAGAGCGCGGTGAGCCGAGCCCAGGTCCCCATGAGCTGAGGTTTCAGCCCCAGGGTGGCAGGGCCAGCAGCCGGCTGGAGGAACCCCAGACCACCAACAGCTGTGGAGATTCCAGAATTATTAACATAGACATGCCTAGGACAAAGTAAGAGGTTAGTGTCCTATGGACTTTGGAACCAGTATTTGGGGAATGCGTCGGCTTCCTCCCCTGGGGGCTAGAAGCCCGCTGAGGAGACATACCGTTTTGTAGTTTTCAGAGGCAGCTCAAGCTCCTGGCCTGCATGCTAACTGTAGGGAGATCCAGCGATCAGTCTTGGGGGGTAATCGCTCTTGCTATAACCTCCCTGGATCTGGATTGTGATCTGGGGTGGAAGTTGTGGGTGGGATTACAGCTTGCCAGAAAAGGAAGTTGCCCCCCACACGTTTGAGACGAAAATTCCTCTAGGTGGTCTTAAAGCCATAGTGTGGCAACAAGCCCAAAAGTCAAGTAATTAAGTGGCAACATGCCAAGGCAAAGGAAACAGAAAAATGCAACCCTAGACTCCTATTTGGGGGGCATAGAGCAGGAAAAGGACTGTGAGGTCAGAAGTCCTGCTCCAAAAGCCCCAGGGAAAACATGAGCGGGTTGCAGGCCATAGAGGACCTTAAGAAGGACTTTAAAAATCAAATAAGAGAAGTGGAGGAAAAATTGGAAAGAGAAATGAGAAGGATGCAGGAAAAGTATGAAATGAGGGTCAACAGCCTGACTGAGGAAAACAACACCTTAAATAATAGACTAACTCAAATGGCAAAGGAGGCCCAAAAGGGCAATGAGGAGAAGAATGCCTTAAAAAGTTGAATTTGCCAGATGGAAGAAGAATCTCAAAAGTTCACTGAGGAGATTCATTCCTTCAGAGTTAGACTGGAGAAAATGGAAGCTAATGACTTTATGAGAAATCAAGATGCGGTTAAGCAGATCCAAACAAATGCAAGATTAGAAGGCAATGTGAAAAATCTCATGGGAAAAACCACTGACCTGGAAAATAGATCCAGGAGAGACATTTTAAAAATTATTGGACTACCTGAAAGCCATGATCAAAGAAAGAACCTAGAAATCACCCTTCAAGAAATTCTCAAGGAAAATTGTCCTGTTTTAGATCCAGACAGCAAAATAGAGGTTGAAAGAATCCACAGATCACCTCCTGAAAAAGATCCCAAAAAGAAAACTCCCAGGAATATTATAGCCAGGTTCCAGAATCCCCAGATCAAGGAGAAAATACTACAAAAGCAGCCAGGAAGAAACAATTTCAATATTGTGGAAACACAATCAGAATAGCCCAGGACCTGGCAGCTTCTACACTGAGGGATCGAAGGGCATGGAATATAATATTCCAGAGGGCAAAAGAACTGGGAATGAACCCAAGGGTCACCTACCCAGCAAAACTGAGTATTTTGTTTCAGGGGAAAATATGGTCATCCAGTGGAATAGAGGACTTTCAAGCATTCTTGAGGAAAAAAACCAGACTTCAATAGAAAATTTGACATCCAGACACAAGAAGCAAGAGATGCCTGAGAAGGTAATCAGGGAAAAGAAATAAAAAGGAACTTATCAAAGTTGAACTATTTACATTCCTATATGGAAAAGCAATAACTGTGACTGATGATATCTTCTCACTATGAAAATAATGGAAGAAGGGTGTGTGGTCATATGAATACATATGTGAATGTGTGTGTATATGGTTACAGTTATATATGGATAGAGGGCATAAGTTGAATTTGTTGGGAAGGGAGAATACTCAAGGGATGAAATTGTGAGGTGAGAGAGGAAAGTGGCAAGAGGAGATGGGGAGAGACAGGGTAGGGTAAACTATCCCATGTAGAAGAAGCAAGGGGAAGGGGTTGCAAAGGAGGGGGAGAATAAGGAAGGCTAAAAAGACAAAACCACATTCCCATTGAATTTGGTTCAGGGAGAAAATGACATACATACTAAATGGGATCTCTCAACCTGCAGCAGGATAGGGGGAAGGGGGATGAGAGGAGGGATGATGGATGGGAGGGCATCCTTGGGGTGAGGGGAGGTTGGAAGTACCCACTATAGAAGAGGGACAGGATTATGTAGGAAATGGACCAGGTGGGGGGTGGGATGAGTGGGAGGGAATTATAAGCAGCCTTGTACAATATATCTACTATGATAATGTGTTGCATAGCTAGACATGTACAACATATACTGAATTGCTTATCTCCCAAGAAGGAATGGGTGACAATGGAGGAAGGAAATGGATCTGAAATTTGAGGTCATAACATTAAATGTTTCAAATATATATAAATATTATTAGTAATACTCTTTCGCTTGTAATAGTGAGATAAGATGTGCAGGCATTGGGACACAAAGATTCACCTTCCTCTAATGGAAAAGTCGATGGGGGTATGGGAGAAGGTATGGGAGAAAGCAGATTGGAGGAAGTGATATCTTGTGGGACTACTATTCTGGGAGGTTGGGTAGGGGAATAATGGGGGGAAAATGATTGTAACTCAAAATCTGGCAGAAATGAATGATGTAAAACAGAAGTTAATAAAGCATTTGTTTAAAATAAAAAAAAAAAAGAATCTACAGATCACCTCCTGAAAAAGATCCCAAAAAGTAAACTCCCAGAAATATTATAGCCAGGTTCCAGAATCCCCAGATCAAGGAGAAAATACTCCAAGCAGCCAGGAAGAAACAATTTCAATATTGTGGAAACACAATCAGAATAGCCCAGAGCCTGGCAGCTTCTACACTGAGGGATCGAAGGGCATGGAATATGATATTCCAGAGGGCAAAAGAGCTGGGAATGAACCCAAGGGTCACCCACCCAGCAAAACTGAGTATTTTGTTTCAGGGGAAAATATGGTCATTCAGTGGAATAGAGGACTTTCAAGCATTCTTGAGGAAAAATCCAGAGTTGAATAGAAAATTTGACATCCAGACACAAGAAGCAAGAGATGCCTGAGAAGGTAATCAGGAAAAGAAATCAAAAGGAACTTATCAAAGTTGAACTATTTACATTCCTATATGGAAAAACAATAACTGTGAGTGATGATATCTTTCTCACTATGAAAATAATGGAAGAAGGGTGTGTGGTCATATGAATACATATGTGAATGTGTGTGTAGATGGTTACAGTTATATATGGATAGAGGGAATAGGTTGAATTTGTTGGGAAGGAAGAATACTCAAGGGATGAAATTATGAGGTGGGAGAGGAAAGTGGCAAGAGGAGATGGGGAGAGACAGGGTAGGGTAAACTAGCTCATGTGGAAGAAGCAAGGGGAAGAGGCTGTAAGGTAGGGGAAGAATAGGAAGGCAAAAAGGCAAAACCACATTCTCATTGAATTTGGTTCAGGGAGAGAATGACATACATACTAAATGGGATATCTCAACCTGCAGCAGAATAGGGGGAAGGGGGATGAGAGGAGGGATGATGGATGGGAGGGCATCCTTGGGGTGAGGGGAGGTTGGAAGTACCCACTATAGAAGAGGGCCAGGATCATGTAGGGAATCGACCAGGTGGGGGGTGGGATGAGTGGGAGGGAATTATAAGCAGCCTTGTACAATATATCTACTATGACAATGTTTTGCATAGCTAGACATGTACAACGTATACTGTAAGTAATTACTTATCTCCCAAGAAGGAATGGGTGACAAGGGAGGAAGGAAATGGATCTGAAATTCGAGGTCGTAGCATTAAATGTTTCAAATATATATATATATATATATAAATACTATTATTAATACTCTTTTGCCTATAATTGGGAGATAAGATGTGCAGGCATTGGGACACAAAGATTCAACTTCCTCTAATGGAAAAGTCAATGGGGGTATGGGAGAAGGTATGGGAGAGAGCAGATTGGAGGAAGCGATATCTCGTGGGACTGCTATTCTGGGAGGTTGGGTAGGGGAATAATGGGGGGAAAATGATTGTAACTCAAAATCTGGCGGAAATTAATGATGTAAAACATAAGTTAATAAAGCATTTGTTTAAAAAAAATCAGTGTCAAAAATTGCCCTTACATGTAATTGGAAAAATAAAATACTATTAAAAAGCAAAAAAAAAAAAAGAAGCAGATAAGAGAAGTGGGGGAAAATTGGGAAGAGCAATGAGAAAGATGCAAGAAAAGTATGAAATGAGAGTCAACAGCCTGACTGAGGAAAATAACACCTTAAAAAATAGACTAACTCAGATGGCTAATGAGGCTCAAAAAGGCAATGAGGAGAAGAATGCCTTAAAAAACCAAATTTGCCAGATGGAAAAAGAATCTCAAAAGCTCACTGAGGAGAATCATTCCTTCAGAATTAGACTGGAGAAAATGGAAGCTAGTGACTTTATGAGAAATCAAGATGCTATTAAGCAGATGCAAACAAATGAAATAATAGAAGGCAATGTGAAATATCTCATGGGATAAACCACTGACCTGGAAAATAGATCCAGGAGAGGTTATTTAAAAGTTACTGGACTACCTGAAAACCACGATCAAAGAAAGAATCTAGAAATCATCCTTCAAGTAATTCTCCAGGAACATTGCCCTGATGTTTTAGAACCGGAGGACAAAATGGAGGCTGAAAGAATCCACCAATCACCTCCTGAAAAAGATCCCAAAAAGAAAACTCCCAGGAATATTGTAGCCAGGTTCCAGAATTCCCAGATCAAGGAGAGAATATTACAAGCAGCCAGGAAGAAACAATCTCAATATTGTGGAAACACAATCAGGATAACACAGGATCTGGCAGCTTCTACGCTGAGGGACTGAAGAGCATGGAATTTGATATTCCAGAGGTCAAAGGAGCTGGGATTAAAACCAAGAATCACCTATCCAGCAAAACTGAGTATCGTGTTTCAGGGGAAAATATGGCCACTCAGTGGAAGCATCAAGCATTCTAAAGGAAAAAGCCAGAGTTGAATCTAAAATTTGTTATTCATTCACAAGAAGGAAGAGATGCTTGAGAAAATAAACAAGGAAAATAAATGATAAGGAACTCATCAAAGTTGAACTATTTACATTTCTACAGGGAAAACGATAACTGTAACTGATGAAACCTTTCTCAGTATGAAAATAGCTAAAGAAAAGTATATGGGCATATGAATACACATAGGAATGTGTGTATATATGTTTACAGGTATACATCTATAGAGGGCACAGGTCGAATTTAATGGGAAGGGATGATACTTAAGGGGTGAAATTGAGATGTGAGGGAGGAACATAACTAGAGGAGATGGAGAGAGACAGAACAGGGTAAAATATCTCATATAGAAGAGGCAAGAGAAAATAGTTACAGGGGAGGGGAGGATCAGGAAGTCAAAAAGGCAAAACCTTATTCTCATTGAATTTGGCTCAGGGAGAGAATGACATACATACTAAATGGGATATCTCACCCTACAGGAGAGTGGGGGGAGGGGGATGGGGAGAAGATAATGGAAGGGAGGTCAGGATGGGTGGGGGGAGGGACGTTGGAAGCACCCATTTTTGAAAAGGGACAGGATCAAAGTAGGGAATGGACCAGGTGTGAGGTGAGATAGGAGTGAGGTTAATATAGTCAGTCTTTTACAATATATCCACTATGGAAATGTTTTGCATAGCTACACATGTACAACATATACTGAAGTGCTTATCTTCCCAGGAAAGGTGGGTGTCAAGGGACGAAGGGAATGAATTGGGAATTCGAAGTTTTAAAATTAAATGTTTTAAAAATATAGTAATACTATTATTAATATTATTTTACATATCATTGGGAGATAAGATGTATAGGCATTAGTGCATGGGGATTCACCTTGTCCTACTGGAAAAGTCGAGGGGGCTATGGGAGAAGAGATAGGAGAGAGCAGACTGAATGAGGGGACATCCTGTGGGACTATTATTCTGGGGTCGTGGGTAAGGGAAAAATGGGGGAAAAGTTGTAACTCCAAATCTGACAGAAATGATGTAAACCAGAAATTAATAAAACATTTGGGAAAAAAAGTGGATAAGGCTTTTTTACTCATGCCTCAAATAAACAGATAGCTAAAAGAGTTATTTCTACTTCCTTGTCTACCCAAAAGAATGAAATGTTTACTATTATGTCTTTTAAAAGGAACAATTTGAAACTTTTAACTTTTTATGTATAGTAAATATTGTTTTTATACTATAAAGAACATTGACACAGATTTCAATAATCCAGAGTTACATCAATTACTTTTACATTTGCAACAAGTGGTTAGAAATTTTAAAAAATCCTTTTTAGATTTCTCATGTTTACTCTCATACATCTCTGCCTAGGCCCATTCAACAAGGAAATGCTACAGGTGATAAATTAACAATACAAACTTATTCAATACTTCTTCCTTTATCTCCGCATTCAAAATGCAAGGATGTTAAGTAATTTCACATTTCCTGGAAAATAGCAGGAAAATAGTTAAATCATGTACAAAATGCCTTCCTCATATACCTCCCCTCTCTTCCACCAATGTTAATCCTATAAGTTTAAAACCTAATAGTTTTTGGCAAATGGATTTTACTCTTTATCCTACCTTTAAAAAAATTACAATATATCCATGTGACAATGAACACTTTTTCCTCATACACTTTTGTTTTGGTAACTTTGAAGGCTGGATAATCTTTGTTGTTTAAAGCTAAATAAGAATTGAGAAAAGCAACTACCAAATATTTACATTTATAAGAATTTGTACATACTGCTATTAAGAGTGAGATAAGCATTATCAAGTACAGTTTAAATTTGTGATCTAAGCAATTTGAACATGAAAGTTGAGTTTTCTTTAATCTAAAACTTAAATTTATTTTTTGAGCACTGTAGTTCTTATTATCATTGTAGTTCTTTTAAAATTGAAGGTTAACAATTTATCATAACTATGACTTACAAACCAATTTAAGGTGAAAGATAAATGGGAAAGAAAACTTTCAGTGCATTACTAGAAGCCACTAATTTAATTTTTATTATTGCTATTTCTTCAAGAGTTGACTTTTTTGGAATGATATTTTCTCCTAATATAAGATACTATGTAATAATGTATTTAAATAATGGAGAGACATCTCCCTATAACATCTCTCAGAAATGAAAAGGCAACAGTCAATGACTATATTTCCATTCAAAAAATGTAAAACTTAAAAACAGTTTAATCATTTTCTGTTTCTTTGCAACTGAGGAAACTCCCATTCATTTAACTTAATAAGGCTACATCATATAGACAGAGCTAAATTATCGTCCTTCAGTTTTATATGAGTACACATATAGCTACACTTCAGTAAAGAAAAGCATTGTTTTTCACTCCATTTCCATTGTGCTTCATTCTTAGGTGCCCCTAAAGAAATAAAAACTGACAATTCCCCTGCCTACACCAGAAAATCATGCCAACCTTTTATGTGAAACGTATTTACAAAAATAAAATGGGGGGGTTGGACCTATACACCACAAGGGCAATTAGCTATGGCCTTATACATCCTAAATTTTTAAGCATCCAGAAAAATGGGTATATACCAGCAGAATAACAATTTTAAAAGTATATATTCCCAAAGAGAGTAATGGAAAAAAACCTGCCCCTTAATTAGGTGGAGGCAAGCATATTTTCAGACCACTGAAGATGCCAACATGGAATGTCTCAGCCTATTCCATGGCTCACTTCCCAGATGCAGAAACAGAGAAGAGGATCAGAGGATCTCTCATAAAAGGACAACCAAAGAGGAAATGGCTTGGCATCCCACATTTTCACAGGATGAAACAGCCTTCTAATGGAACATTACACAATGACAGACTTGAGAGGAGCCTGCAGTTGAAGAAATATCTGATTCTCTAATAAGAATTTATTTTTGGAAATGGGGAAAAAATTGTAACTCAAAATCTGGCTGAAATGAATGATGTAAACCAAAAGATAATAAAGCATTTGTTTAAAAAAATTTATTTTTGGGCTGTTTAAATCACAGGACTAATTGCCTTCCTCTTTAATATCACAACCCTGTCTTCTATTTCTCTGCTAAGTGGAATACAAACTGCTCAATTTGTGAATGAATTGTCAAGGAATGTTACCTTGGCTTTGAAAACCCAAGACTCTATACATAAAACATATTGTATAAAATTTAAGTATTATAATATCAATCTGTTGGAAAAGTTAAAAACACTTAAAACCAGAATCCTCCAAAATAATTGTGTGTATGGACATCTATCTGTGTATGGATTGTTAATTGTATTGATTTACTCTTGTTTAGTGTATATCTAGGAGAGATCTTGTTGAACGACCTTTAGACCTTTATTTGCATTTTTCAATTAATTTCACTTATGCTTGGTATCAAACCTCAAGGGCATATGCATTACATCAAATTTATGATGTCTTAAAAGAAAAGGGGGAAAAAGGTCCAATTTCTTTTTACTAAATTCAATGCCTTAATATTTTTAATGGTTTCAACCACTGTGTTTGCAATCCAAACTGCACAACAGGTTAATGAATTGCCAAAAAATGTTTCTGTAGCCTTTAAGACACAACATGATATAGATAATGATTTTTTGGACAAGATCGATTTATTACAACAATTAGTATCATGTTTAGGTAATGAGTTAAAAGCATTAAAAACTCAACTGTTACTTAGATGTTTTTTATAAATATACATATATTTGGGTTACCCCTAGTTTATATAATTCCTCTCATCCCAACACCACATAGGACAGGATCAGTGCCTGCTAACTGGGTGTGTAGCATAATTCCAGTATCACCATGGAAATTAAAAAAAAAAAAACTTCCCA
Source organism: Gymnobelideus leadbeateri (assembly GCA_011680675.1). Lineage (NCBI taxonomy): Eukaryota > Metazoa > Chordata > Mammalia > Diprotodontia > Petauridae > Gymnobelideus > Gymnobelideus leadbeateri. Next base: position 45,823 of record WOXC01008282.1, on the reverse strand, counting down.
TCAGATTATTAAGATATTAAACAGAGTTAGATCCTTGGGATTGACTCAGGAGCTACAAAAACAATTATTGATACATTGAAAAAAAATCTCTCCATTTCAGAATATAGTAATTCTAAGAATTTATCTACTTCCTATATTAATCATTATAATAGTCTGTTGTATATTTGGACCTTGAATTATAAGAATAATGTCGTGTAATATTAAGGCTTTAGGGCCTGAATTACATGCCTTTAAACTTTTATCAAAAGCGGGGGGGGATTATGTGGAGAGTCAAATATAGCATATCCTCCAAGATTCCAGTGAAAGGGAAACTGAATTTCTAAAGTATCCTGTGGGGAGCCAAGGCAGCCTGATCCAGGACTCAAATAAAAATCTTAACAGTTTGCTCTAAAGGAAATCCTTTGAGATGATGCTTTCAAAAGCTTGTTCCTGGAACCTTTGAGATGGGCTGCATTTAAAAAGAGGTTATCTGAGTTTTGAGAGCAAAGGCTCTACCCTAAGATTTTAGTCACCTAGATGATAAATCCTTATTAAATTATCCATTCTGTGCTACATCCAGGACATGACAAACTATTATAAGCTAATGATAAGAAAACTTGAGTCATATTCCTTTGTCTCATTGATCTATAAAAACCTTGTTCAAAGAATTAATAAATGGAGTTCTTCCTTAAACTACCCCTGTGGCCTGGTTCATTCTTTTTCACATCTCTGACCACACTTAGTGCTGGACACTGAGTGGCTCACCATAGTATCCCATTTCACTTATGGATGCCTCTAATAGAAGCCTTCTAGAGTCTTCCGCCCACATAGTGCTTGAGTTTCTTTTATTTACTCCGCTGAACAGAACGTTTAGTGCCTGCTTCTAGGTTGAAAAGACTAGATCTCTGGTGGTTCTTAGTCTCCAACAGTAGTGGCCCTATATTGTCTCATATTCTAGGAGGCTAGCATTTGCTTGTATTTCTGAATTCCCTACAAGTACAGTCTAAAGTTCTAGCACTGAAAGCCTTCTAGTGTCTCCATCTCCAAGAGGGTCTGACTTGGTGCATTTTGAATCCCTAGTAGCACCGATATTCCACTGCCTTCAATTCAAAACACTGGGTCAGTCTCATCAGTGGTTCTCAATCTACCACGTCCACATGTCCCCTAGTTCCTCATGAGCTATAGTATAGATCACTGAGAGTTCTAATACAACAGTGACACAAAAGAGGCATTACTGCCTATTATTTCAGGAATAATTCTGAATATCCTACGCTATGGGCCCACTAATGCATCCAGTTTCACAAATGTCTACTGCACTGTCCCAGCACCACATTCTTTACTGCCTCTACCTAGAGAAGCCTGTGTTGTGGTGATCCTGCATCCATTCTTAGCATATGTTATTTCTGTTATTGGTCCTTCAGTTATGTCTGACTCTTCATGAACCTGTGGACCACAGCACACCAATACTGTCAGTGAGGTTGCCTTGGCAAAGATACTAGAGTAGTTTGGCAGTTTCTTCTCCAGTGGATTAAGGCAAACAGAGGTCAAGTGTCTTGCCCAGAGTCATACACCTATGATGTGTTTGTGGCTGAATTTGAACTCAGGTCTTATTGGCCCCAGGCCCAGCACTCTATCTACTACAGTGAGGTTTTAGCTCTCTGGTGGTCTTGGTGGGGCAGTAGCACAGGCCATGTAATGTCTCCAAATCCAGGATTCTCTTGTGATTCTGGATATCCTACAGCACAGGAGCTCTCCAATATGTTATGGATTCTATGAATTCTAAGTCTCTAGTAACAGAAGCTCTACATTACTCAACAGCTTTTTTGAGCTGGAGACAATCTTCTTCCTACTCCTGCCCTAGCTCTAGTTGATGGTCTGCCTATGGATGGGGCTTTTCAGGCTCTTCCCAAAGAGATCAAAGCCTCCAAAGAAATAAGCTTTGCTATAATGAAGGCACACATGACCACATAAAGGACCTGTTTATTCCAGGGCACCCTGAGAAGTAGGTAGGATAAGGCTGCCAAAGATGCCAGATTAGCTGCCAGTCAGAATCACATCTTCAATTCCAACTATATCACTTTTGGGAAATGGACACATGGACAATGGGAATAATACTATGAAAAAAAGGCTTCTGCTTATGGGAAGGCCCATGCCTAGATATGAAAAGCTTATGCTGAGACCTTTAGGCACATCAGAACCCAAGGGAACCCTTTTTCGAATCCATAATACTTGGGCACTGGTAAAGTGGCACAGATAACACCAATGTTATTATTCTAAATAAAAACCTAGTTCCAGGACTGCAAGCTGAAGCTAAACATCACAGCAGGAAGATGACCAGGACGGATAGTCATTGGCCTATGCACCTCTATAAGCCCCTGGAGTCAATATCTTCCATCCAGGCTCCAGGATTGTGTTACTGTATAGAGTAATGCTTTTTAAACCCACATATTGAAACCCACAGTTTAAGAAGCACCGAAGGGGTCTCAAGTGGAAAAAGTTTAAGAAACCCCGATATATAGAGTGCTGGACCTAGAATGAGGAAGACTTGAGTTCAAATCCAACCTCATACAATTACTAGCTCTGTGACCCTGGGTTAATCACTTAATTAATGCTTGCCTCAGTTCCCCAACTGTAAAATGGGGATAATGATAGCACTTACCAACATAGTTCCAAAGCTCTGGCCTCCAGTTCTCTCCCAATCCGACTCTGACTCTCCAGACTTTGCTACCATCCTCAACTCTCTTCCTACCATAGAACTTTCTCTTTTGTTCAAATATGTAACAATTCTCTTCTGCAACCTTCTCATCCCAGAGGTTCCATCTGCACCTATAGTTCACTTTTCCTCAGAGAAATACCATTTCTGAGCAAGGGTCCCAAGACCATTCATGTATCCATCCTCCATTCCTCTTCTGGTTCTCTTTCTAATTCTCTCAATTGCCTTCTCAACCTGGAGTTTCCCTAAGACCCTATAATTTTCTCATCCTGTATCATACTTCTACCCTTTGATCTTCTTGCCATAGTTACCCCCAACTACTCCCATTGTGTGTTGTCTTTTCCCCTTAGGCTGTGAATACCTTGAGGAAAGAGACTTTCTTTTTGCCTGTGTACTGTATCCCCAATGCTTAGCACAGTACTTGGCAGAGTAAACACATAATAAATGCTTGTTGACTGACTGATTAGGCCAGGAACCCTTCGATGCCTATCTGCTTTTCTCTCTTTTCAAATTACAAATATTTGAGCTCATTGAGGGAACGGACATCTTCTTTTTGTCTTTATAACTCTATTGCCTAACAGAGGGCTGTGCACATAGTAGGCACAACTAATCAATACTTGTTGAAATAAATTTAATTTGAAAAATGACCTACCTGAGATGCTAGACAGGCAAAAACACAATATCAAAATTCCTTCTGCCTAGTGTGACCTTGTAATTTAAGGAAAGCAAAGAGCTAAAGAAATCCTTAAGTCTTAATCTATTCATGGGAAATAGCTCCATGATAATATCTGATGATAATGTTAACTTTGAAGCTCCTAAATGACAGCAAGTAGATTAAGCAAAATGTCTTAAAATTTTTCTTTTGCTTTGGTGGTCCTTAAAAACCTTAGCAACAACACACTGCAAAATATTTCATACTCATGTTATTAAAAATGTACTGTCCATAGAAGAGGCAGATTCTTTCAATTGACTGGGATGTCAGCATCCTTATTTACTAACTCCACCTATTTATCAGAAACTTGCTTTTCAGCTTTCCTTAATCCAAATCCCTCTTATGTTCAATGCAACAGACATTTTAGTCTTCAAACTTTTACTGAGAAAGCTACCAAGACAACTAAGAGGAAATTGGAAATTCATTGTAATTTATAATATTATATGCTGCAATATAGGAATTTAATACCCTATACAATTCTGTCTTTAAAACTTCAGGATGACTAAATTGAATCAGAATTATTATAAAAGTCAATAAATGTGTAATGTCTATTTCTGTGTGTTGTATATATTTCACAATGTACAGTATTCCTTCCATAGTTTTCCTAAGAATTTGCAAATTGTATTTCAGCAGACACTATTGAATCAAAATTATGCATCATACAAAATAACAATATAAAGGCTCATCAATTTGATTTTTGTCCTGCATTAAAAATGGAAACATTAAATGACTTTCCTATTCCTCGCTGAAGACAAGATTGATATTTGATTATGTATAACAGAATTGTCCTACTAATCCCCTTATCCTTGGGTTTTGTTTATTTTATAGTGAATGTTCCTGGTGTGCTAAGAACTATTTATTTTTTTTTAAAGCAATTGGGGTTACGTAACTTGCTCAAGGTTATACGGCTAGTCATTTTTTATGTGTGAGTGCTCATTTTCTGAGGCCGGATTTGATCTCGGGTCATCCCAACTCTGAAGCCGGTGCTCTTACTCACTGCACCACCTAGCTGCCCCTTTTAGGGCAATTGGGGTTAAGTAACTTGGCCAAGGTCACATGGCTAGGTTTTTGTTTGTGTGGGTTAAGTGCCTGAGGCCGGATCTGAACTCAGGTCCTTCTGACTCCAGGGCCTGCGCTCTACTCACTGCGCCACCTAGCCACCCCGCTAAGAACTATTTAAAAGATAATTACTATTTGTCATTGTCCTTCCTTTAGATTCTACACTGACAAAATCTCATATACCAAGTTCCTCCTCACTACTCCAGGGGAAATCAGCTTCCTATTATTTCACACCTGGACTATTACAATGGCTTTCTAATTGGTCTACTTGCTTTCAGTCTCTCCCTTCACCAGTCCACCCTCCACAGGGCTGCCAAAGTCATCTTGGCAATGTGCAAGTCTGATTGTGTCAATCTCCTGTTGAGATAATCTGACTGCTTCCCTATCACTTCTAGAGCAAAATTTAAAGTTAACAGTCTAACATTTAGAAATCACTTCCCAGGGGTGGAGTCAAGATAGCAGAGTAGAAACATGACTTCAAAGCGAATCCAGCTTCCAGATTCACAAATCCATGTAAAAGGGAACTCTGAACAAACTTCAGAGGTAAAGAACCCAAAAAAATGACACAGAGAAGCTAACCTCCCGCTGAGAACAGCCTGGCAGCCCTGGCAGGAATGTGGGCAGCACAGCAATTTGGGAGCTGACCCCAGCCCTCATGAGCCAGAGGTTTTAAACCCAGGTTAGGCCTGACCAGCAGCTGGCTGAAGAGACTCCAGAACACCAGCAGCTGGGGCCGTTTCCAGAATTATCAACACATAGAGGCCAAGGACAAAGTGAGAGGTCAGGGCACTGTGGAATTTGGTACCAGTAGTGGGGAGAGCTTCGGCTTTTGCCCCCAGGGCAAAAAGCCACTGAGATGCTTAGGTGCAACCAATGCCACTTTGCAGCTTCAGCTCCTGGCCTGCTGACTGTAGGGAGACCGGCAACCAGTCTATGGGGAATAACTGCTCTTGCTTTAATCTTCTTGGATCTGGATTGCTGTCTGGGGTGGAGGTCCTGAGGTATGTGACCAGCTTGCTAGAGCATGTGGAGGCTTCAGAGAGGGCACCTAACTAATACATCCAGCAGCTGAGAAAACCCCAGCTTTTGGACAGAAGCTACCCTGGCTGGTGGCAGAATCCTACTGTGGCAACAAGCACAAAAGTCAAGTAATGGCGTGGCAACATGTCTAGGCAAAGGAAACAAAATAAACAGGAAAATTCAACATTAGACTCCTATTTAGGGGGCAAAGAGGATCAAAGCATGGAACAGGAAGAAGACAGTGAAGTCAGAACTCCCGCACCAAAAGCTTCAAATGAAAATGTGAGCCAGTTACAGGCCAGAGAGGACCTTAAGAGAAGCAGATAAGAGAAGTGGAGGAAAAATTAAGAAGAGAAATGAAATTGATGCAAGAAAATTATGAAAGGAGAATCAACAGCCTGAGTGAGGAAAATAACATCTTAAAAAATAGACTAACTCAAATGTCAAAAGAGCCTCAAAAAGGCAATGAGGAGAGGAATGCCTTAAAAAGCAGAATTTGCCAGATGGAAAAAGAATCTCAAAAGCTCACTGAGGACCATCTTTCCTTCAGATTTAGAATGGACCACAGGGAAGCTACTGACTTTTTGAGAAATCAAGATGCTCTTAAACAGATCAAAACAAATGAAAGAATAGAAGGAAATGTGAAATATCTCATGGGAAAAACCACTGACCTGGAAAATAGATCAAGGAGGGATAATTTAAAAATTATTGGACTGCCTGAAAGCCATGATCAAAGAAAGAACCTAGAAATCATCCTTAAATAAATTCTCAAGGAAAACTGCCCTGAAGTTTTAGACACAGAAGGGAAAATAGAGGTTGAAAGAATCTACCAATCACCTCCTGAAAAAGATTCCAAAAAGGAAACTCCTAGGAATATTGTAGCCAGGTTCCAGAATTCCCAGATCAAGGAGAGAATATTACAAGAAGCCAAGAAGAAACAATTTCAATATTGTGGAAACACAATCAGGATACACAGGATCTGGGAGCTTCTACATTGAGGGATCAATGGACTAGGAATATGATACTCCAGAGGTCAAAGGACATGGGATTAAAACAAAGAATCACCTACCAACCAAAACCGGGAATCATGTTTCAGGGGGAAATATGGTCATTCAGTGGAATAGAAGACTTTCAAGTATCCTTGAAGAACAAAACAGACTTGAATAGAAAATCTGGCATTCAGATACAAGAATCAAGAGAAGCATAAGAAGGTAAACAGGGAATAGAAATCATAACGAACTTATCAAAGTTGAATTATTTATATTCCTATGTGGAAAAACAATAATTGTAACTAATGAAATTTTTCTCAATATGAAAATAGTTGAAGGGAATAGAAATGTGTGTGTGTGTGTGTGTGTGTGTGTGTGTAGTTGCTAAACAAATCTGTGAAGTGTCTTATATGCAAGGAAGTAAAAAAAGGATATTAATAAAACAGTGTGATGGGGCAGCTAGGTAGTGCAGTAAATAGAGCACTAGCCCTGGAGTTAGTAAGACCTGAGTTCAAATCCTGCCTCAGACACAACACAAAAACTGTCCATGTGACCTTGGGCGAGTCACTTAATCCCCATTGCCCTCCAAAAAGCAAGCAAGAAAAAGAAAGAGAAGAGAAGAGAAGAGAAGAGAAGAGAAGAGAAGAGAAGAGAAGAGAAGAGAAGAGAAGAGAAAGCAAAAAAGAAAGCAGTGTGAGTCTCCTGGCAGAAAAGCTAGGAAAGACAGACCATGAGATTTGGAGAGTGATGTTTACGGGTTCCAAAATAATAAAGTAGTTTCAGAAGTTTTATGGGAAAGACTGAGAACAAGATGGGAGACACAAGATAAGAGAGACAAGGAACATTTTATAATCCAGGATGGGGAAGCAATATCATCAGTTCTGGGGAAGGAAGCAGGGAGAGAGAGAGACAGGATGAATACTTTATTTTAAGTAGTTCTGCCCATTCAGAACCGTTTTCCTGCATGTATGATGTTGTAAAACTGCCAAATCCCCTAGAAATTATCTCTATTATGCAAGTTCATTCAGCCTGGGAAAGAGAGTTTGTTTTAGTTAGGAAGCTCCTAAACAACAAATTTGACTTTCTGAGAAGCAGTAAAGTCTATGTACAAAAGACTAAAAGGGGTTTCTATCGATTGGGTTAGATTTGATAATAAGTTTTTTTTTTAATTAATTTATTAGTTTCAGTTAACAAGATTCAATTCCATAGTTCCTCGAATTTCAAATTTCATTTAGCTTCCTCCCCCCAACCCCCACAAAAGCATATACTCCAGTATAGGATCTGCAAATATATTCATATTAGACATTAGTCCAATTACAAAGGCGTATTGTACTAGGTGTGATGGAAAATGGTAAAGAAGAAATAAAATCAAACAATGAGAAGAAAAAGATCAATTATTTTGCTTCCATCAGGATTCAGGCTCAGTTCTTTCTAGTTATATCTCTGGATGTCCCATTTCTCTCCTTCATGAGTATTTCAGGATTGACCCATATCACTGCACTGCTGAAAAGAGTCCAGTCTGTCACAGTTGGTTATCACACTTATGATGTGTCTGTGATTGTATACAAATTTCTTTTAATTCTACTCTTCTCGCTCAGCATCAGTTTGTACAAGCCTCTTGAGGTAAATATGAAGTTCATCTCCTCCTCGTTTTTTATAGCACTATAGTATTCCATTACATGCACATACCACAACTTGTTTAGCCATTCCCCAATTGATGGGCACCCCTTTAATTGACAATTCTTTGCAACCATGAAAAGAGCTGCTATAAATATTTTGGTACATTTGGGTCTTCCTCCAACTTCTATGATCTCTTTGGGACATAACCCTAGAAGTGGTATTGCTGGGTCAAAGGGTATGAAATTATTTAAAGCACTTTGGGCATAATTCCAGATTGTTCTGCAGAATGGTTGGATAAGTTCTCAACTCCACCAGCAATGCATTAGTGATCCAATTTGCCCACATCCTCTCCTGCATTTGTCATTTTCTTGTTTTGTCATCTCAGCCAATCTGACTGGATAGATGTGGTATCTCAGAGTTGTTTTGATTTGCATTTCTCTAACCAATAGTGATTTAGAGCATTTCTTCATATGCTATATATATATATATATATATATATATATATATATATATATATATATATACACACACACACACACACACACACACACACACACACACACACACACATATCTTTAATTTCTTTGTCTGAAAACTACTCATATCCTTTGACCATTTATCAATTGGGGAAGGACTTGTATTCTTATAGATTTGACTCAGTTCAGTTCTCTGCATATTTTAGAAACGAATCCTTTATCAGAGACAGAGGTTGTAAAAATTCTTTCCCAATTTCTCACCTCCCTCTTGATCTTGGTTACATTGGCTTTGTTTGTACAGAAGCTTTTCAATTTAATGTAATCAAAATTAACCATTTTGCATTTTATAATGCTCTCTAATTCTTGTTTGGTCCTAAAGTCTTCCCCTCTCCACAAATCTGAAAGGTAAACTATTCCTTGCTTTCCCAGATTGCTTACAGCATCATCTTTTATACCTAGACCATACATGCATTTAGATTTGATTTTGGTATATGGTGTTAGGTAATAATCTATGCCCAGGTTCTGCAACACTGTATTCCAGTTTTCCCAGCAGTTTTTGTCAAATAGTGCATTCTTTTCACAAAAACTGGGGTCCTTGTGTTCATCAAACAATAGATTACTATATTCATTAACTGCTGGGTCTCCTGCGCCCAATCTATTCCATTGATCCACTACTCTACTCCTCTACCAGTACCAAGAAGTTTTGATGACTGCTGCTATATAACACAGATTGAAATATGGCATAGCTAGTCCACCTTCCCTAGCATTTCTTTTCATTAATTCCCTTGATATTCTAGACCGTTTGCTTTTCCAAATAAATTTTGTTATTATTTTGTCTAACTCTAAAAAGTAGCTTTTTGGTAAATTGATTGGAATGGCACTAATATTTAATTTGGGTAAAACTGTCATTTTTATTATATTACCTTGACCCAGCCATGAGCAATTGATATTTTTTCCAATTAATTAGATATGATTTTATTTGTGTGAGAAGTGTTTTGTAGTTGTGATCATATAGATTCTGGGTTTGTTTTGGAAGGTAGATTCCCAAGTATTTTATAATGTCTACAGTGACTTTAAATGGGATTTCTCTATCTCTTGCTGTTGAGTTTCATTAGAGATACACAGGAATGCCGAGGATTTATGTGGGTTTATTTTATATCCTGCAACTTTGCCAAATTTATTTATTGTCTCAAGTAGTTTTGTACTTGATTCTGTAGGATTCTTTAACTATATCATCATATCATCTGCAAAGAGTGATAGCTTGGTCTCTTCTTTGCCTAATTTGATTGCTTTGATTTCTTTTTCTTCTCTAATTGCTACTGCAAACGTTTCTGGTACCACATTGAATAAGAGGAGTGATAGTGGACACCCTTGTTTCACTTCTGATCTTACTGGAAATGCTTCTAGTTTTTCCCCATTGCATATAATACTTACTTATGGTTTTAAATAAATGCTATCTATTATGTTAAGGAAGGCTCCATTTATTCCTATACTTTCTACTGTTTTTAATAGGAATGGATGCTGTATTTTGTCAAAAGCCTTTTATATGTATCTATTGAGATAATCATGTGTTTTCTGCTAGTTTTATTGTTGATATGATCAATTATACAGATGGTTTTCCTAATATTAAACCATCCTTGCATTCCTGGAATAAATCCTACCTGATCAAAATGTATTATTCTTATGATAAGTTGCTGTAGTCTTTTTGTTAAGATTTTATTTAAAAATTTTACATCTATATTCATGAGGGAGATTGGTCTATAATTTTCCTTCTGTTTTACGTCTTCCTGATTGAGGTATTAGTACCATATTTGTGTCATAAAAAATTTTGGTAGAACTCTTTCTTTACTAATTTCCCCAAATAGTTTGTAGAGTATTGGAATCAATTGTTCTTTAAATGTTTGTTAGAATTCACTAGTAAATCCATCTGGCCCTGGAGATTTTTTCCTAAGGAGTTCACTGATGGCTTGTTTGATTTCTTTTTCTGAGATGGGCTTAAGTAATTTACTTCCTCTTCAGTTATTCTGGGCAACTTGTAATTTTGTAAATATTCATCCATTTCACTAAGATTGTCATATTTATGTGCATACAATTGGGAAAAATAATTCCTCATTATTTTTTTGATTTCCTCTTCATTGGAGGTAGATTCACCCTTTTCATTTTTGATACTTATAATTTGGTTTTCTTCTTTATTTGTTATCATATTGACTAAGGATCTATCAATTTTATTGTTTGTTTTTTTTTTCATAAAACCAGCTCTTAGTTTTATTTATTAATTCAATAGTTTTCTCAATTTCAATTTTATTAATCTCTCCTTTAGTTTTCAACATTTCTAATTTAGTACTGAATTAGGGATTTTCAATTTGTTCTATTTCTAGCTTTTTCAATTGCATACCCAATTCATTGACCTCCCTTCTAATTTATTCATGTAGGCACTCAGGGATATAAAACTTACCCTAAGAACTGCCTTTAATGCATCCCACAAATTTTGGTATGTTGTCTCATTATTATCATTCTCTTGAATGAAATTATTGATTGTTTCTATAATGTCTTGTTTGACCCACTCATTCTTGAGGCTTAATTTCCAATTAGTTTTTAGTCTATCTTCCAGGGCCCTTTATTGCATGTAATTTTTATTGCATCATGATATGAGGATGATGCATTTAATATTTCTGCCTTTCCGCACTGAATTTTGGGGCTTTTATGCCCTCGTACATGGTCTCTTTTTGTATATGTACCATGAACCACTGAGAAGAAAGTATATTCCTTTTTACCCAATTCAGTTTTCTCCAGAGATCTATCATATCTAGCCTCTCTAAAATTCTATTAGCCTCATTAACTTCTTTCTTGTTTATTTTAAGGTTAGATTTATCAAGTTCAGAGAGGGGGAGATTAAGGTTCCCCACTAGTATAGTTTTGCAACCTTTTTCTTCCTCTTATTCCCTTAAGTTCTCCTCTAGGAATCTGGACACTATAATACTTGGTGCATACATGTTAAGTAATGATATTGCTTCATTCTCAATGGTGCCTTTTAGCAGGATATAGTTTCCTTCCTTATCTCTTTTAACAGGTCTGAGATAAAGCAGGGTTAGGAATCCTTTTTTTTTTTTTTTTTACCTCAGCTGAGGCATAATATATTCTACTCCAGTCTTTTACTTTTATCCTTTGGGTAAACTTTTGTTTCAAATGTGTTTCTTGTAGACAGCATATTGTAGGATTATGGTTTTTAATCCATTCTTCTATCTGTCTCCATTTTATGGGAGAGTTCATCCCATGCACATTCACAGTAATGATGACTATCTGTTTCTTCCCCTCCATCCTATTCCCTCCCCTGCTTATGTTTTTGTTTCTTCCTTCTCCCTTCCCCTCCATAAGGGTTTCCCTTTTGACTACCCCCCTCCCTCAATATTCCCACTCGGTGACCCCCTTCTTTTTTTTTTTTTTTTTGCTTTTTGGAGGGCAATTGGGGTTAAGTAACTTGCCCAAGTCACATGGCTAGGTTTTTGTTTGTGTGTGCATTGTGTCTAAGGCCGGAACCACACTCAGGTCCTTCTGACTCCAGGGCCAACACTCTACTCACTGCGACACCTAGCTGCCCCCTTTTTTTGGTGGGCAATTGGGGTTAAGTAACTTGCCCAAGGTGACACGACTAGGTTTTTGTTTGTGTGTGTGTTAAGTGTCTGAGGCTGGATCTGAACTCAGTTCCTTCTGACTCCAGGACCGGCACTCTACTCACTTCGCCACACTAGGAATGGGTGAGTCTGTTGTCTGTGGCTCCATCATTCACTGCTGTAGTCCACCCTCTATTCTGAGCTGCTGCATCCCCCACTTGCTCCACGCCCCCCCTGTCTGGACCCATGTGGGCACTTTCCTGGGCTAGATTCTGCCACGATCTGTCTCCCAGTGTCACTCTGTCACTCCAAAATCCGTTCAGATTCACTTTTTAAAGTTTAGTGATGGGATTCATGGAGGAACTTAGCAAAGTTACTGCTTCCATTCTGCCATCTTGGCTCCACCCCTGCTCATCCAGTTTTAACAATACTTCAGTTAAACAGGAATGAGAGATACAATGGTCAATTATTTTTATCCATAAAGGAAGGCTGTGATCACAAATACCATCTAACACGCTCTAACAATCAGGGCCCTCTTAGTAAATAATCATCTCAGAATTTGAACTACATTGTTTAAATATCACACATTAGATCTGAACCCTAGGTTGGAAATATTATATTAAGTTGTCTTTGGCTATGCATTTTCTAGTCCTAGAAGCTGTTTTATAACCACTTCTCTATAGAAAGAGAAATGTATACAAACTACTACCAGTGGAATTAAGTGCAACCCAATAAGAAAAAGCAGTAAATCCAGATACGAAACACATTTATTTTTCATATCAATCTCACACAAAGATATACTGTCATGTAATGTTCTACATGTCATTTCTTCCTCTTTTTTTTAAATAACTGCATAGCAAATACAATATATTTAAAACATTCAGGGTACTAAGAAATCATTTGCTTGAGGCTAAGAAATTTGCAAATGTGAAAGAAAATAAATACCTACCTTTCAATTGTAAAATCCAGAAAGTTGGTAGAAAATAAATTTTAATTCATTTATTTCCTACCCAAGCCAATCCATTCCCACTCCTACCTCCAAAAGACAGGCACTTAATTTATTTCTTCTTAGGCCTTAGCAAAAAAGTAAATAGACTATCCATTAGGTTTGAAATTATATTTCACCAATTCCAAGGGACACATAAGACCTTATCATCACAATATTGGTTAAAGTATGGCATCAGTAAATGTCATGTCTGTCATCCTGAGCTGTGTTGAGCCAATCTATGTTAGATTTACTCTGAGTAAATGTCAGTGCCACTGAGGATGGATAAGGAAAGCACACTTTTCATACTGACAAGTACCTGACAATAAATTGTCTAGCTAGTACAATAGCAGCAAGCTAATGATTATATTTTTCTTCTTGTAAAGATATGAGGAACATAATGCAGTCCATTCTCTTTGTCAATAAGAGCTGCACATATTGTTTCTGTATACATACCTTGAATAGCTGTCCAATCTAGGCATTTTATTTATTTAAAAAATCAGGCTTTATGTGGCCTATTACATCATCATTTATTTAATCTCACAATGCTTATAATAGCAAATTCATTTTCTTTCATCTTCTCCATTTCCTCCATTGTCAAGAACAAAGGAGTGGGTACCACTGGGAACCTGGCCTCCTGCTTAATGCTACCTAGAGTCTGATGCAAGTACTCTAGCATTTTCCCTATCAGTCAGATATAAAGCTGTCAAGGAAAGATGGGGGACTGCAGATGGATGGAAAATATTGAAAAGGTTTCTTCTAGCAGGAAAAACACCACCAGTAAGGACTATCTGGGCCTTGAGAATATACCACTGGTCATAAGATAATAACAATAACTCATACATCTACAATAACTTACATGTGTATAGCACTTTATTAGTACAATTAAGGGATTCTCTAAATAATGCTGCTCAAGTCTCATTCTCTGTAGAGAAGCATTCACACTGCTATTATAACCAACAGTCAGGAGCTTCGAACACTGCTCTCAATGATAACAACTCATTTTAGTAACACCTGACTGTTTAACAAAATGTTTTCCTCAACAACAACACTGTAAGGCAGGTAGTACAAGTACTAGTGACTCCATTTTATTGATAAGGAAGCTGAGATTCTAGGAGGTCACATGGTTTGCCTAAAATCTCACAACTAGGAAGCAGCGGAGCTGAGAATGAAACCTAGCTCTCCCGACTCCAAATTCTGAGCTTTTACCACTAAACTATATTGAACAAATATAACATATCAAATATATAACTTTCTGTCATCCCAACAACAAATGGTAAATAATGCAACAATTTTTGGCAATATATACTTGTCTTTTGCTCTTATCTTCTCTGACAGAATGGTATGAACAATTCAATAGCTAAGGTGACTAGAAGGTAGGTAGGAAAAGCCAATGAACTTGCACACTTTTGGAGACTGTAAGATTTAGTCTTTTCTGGCTACAGTCTATCTGTTGTTTTTTTTGTTTTGTTTTGTTTTTGCCTAAACCCATTTGACACCCTTTCACACCAAATGCACTGTACAAAGTACTATCAACCTCTCTGTTCTAAGTATGGAATTTCTGATCTTAGACTTTCCCTACCTTTATGTATTCTCTTTGTTATTTCTGTGTTTTTTTTTTTCTGCCAAAGGGCACCTCCTTTAGTATGTTGGATTTTCACAACTTGGTTCCTCTCTACCTCCAACTGATTTTCTGAGGCCACTTGTCCCTGTGAAGTCTAATGGATGAATTTAAACCCACCATGAGAGATTCCTTCAAGGTAAAATATGAAAAAAATTGTCAATTTTGCTATGGCCAGATCTAACAAAAAAGGTGAACAGTTCCAAGGAGCAATAGAACTTTTCCAACATTAACATGGTTTGAATGGATCACTATGAAATTATGAGTGATTTTTGCACCAAAAAGAGGAAGAAATGCTAATCTTGTCATCATTCCCAGATGGTCACATGTAACATGACAGATTCACCCATGACTTTCAGTAACAGAAAATCAAAAGGTACACAGAGTAAAGTAAAATAGGTGACTGAGATTTCAACTCAACAATTCAAGAATATGTATAGTTCTCAAATCAGCTAGAGAATTGCACAAATTCTTCCAACTCTTGTCCCTTTGACACATTCAGCTTTGGAGAGCTTCATGGGCTATCCACCGTTAACCAAAATTTGGCATTCGTATTTGGACGGTATTAAATTTATAATATAAGTAAATCTTGGGCTAAACTATCTATGTTACTGTAATATATATAATCTGTGTGAGTTTTGCTTTCAGGAAGAAAAGAACAAAGCCAATGAAGAGTTTTATATGACATGACCTTCAAAACAGTGTTGTTTAAAAATACATTTCTACAAAGAGCATTTTGTCATAACACAAAAATCTACGAAAATTAATTGAATTATATCCTATCAAAATGGAATATAATGAGAAAAGCATAACTAGGATAGAGTGACTAGAGTTCTTCCTCCAAGGTGCCTAAATTTAGAGAATGCAAATATTTTATACTGTATTCATTTTGTAGAATAAAAATAGCAAGAATTTAGCACCTAGTTAGGAATAATAATGAGTTAAAATATAAAATCAAATTTGTTAATAATACCCATCTATGAGTCAGTATGTTAAGATCACTCATATAGTCCTTATTGCGTATTTTTATAACCTCTTTTGCTTCTGTTAAATCCCTATTTTTGTCTTTTATCATAACAAGTTTTGCATGAAATGTTCCCTTGATATCTCTGATTTTCTTGAAGAGATCTCCTGTCTTCACCATCCTATTGCTTTTTTTTTCTATTTCTTGCATTGCTTATTTAAGAAAACCTTCTTATCTCTCCTTCCTAATCTTTGGAATTCTATACTGAGTTGAGTATACCTTTCCATTTATCCTTTCTCTTTTGCTTTCCTTCTATCCTCAGCTATTTGTAAAGCCTCATTATACCAAAGGACTATACAAGAAAGATCTTAATATCACTGATAACCACAATGATGTGGTTATTGATCTATATACAGAAATCCTAGAGAATGAATTCAAGTGGCCCTTAGGAAGCATTGCTAACAATAAGTAAGTGGAGTTGATGGAATTCCAGCTGAGTTATTTAAAACCTTAAAATATTATGCTGCTAAAGTGTTGGACTGGATATGTCAAAAAGTTGGAAAACTCAATAGCAACCACTGCACTGGAAAAGGTCGGTTTAAGTCCCAACATGAAAGAAAGGCAATGCCAAGGAATCTTCAAATTACTGAAAAACTGTACTCATTTCACATGCCAACAAGGTTACGCTTAAGATTCTACAAGACAGTTTTCAGCAATATGTGAATTATCAGTAAGGACAGGCTAGTTTTTGAAGAGGCAGAGGAACCAGAGACCAAATTGCCAACATTCACTGGTTTATAGAGAAAGCAAGGGAGTTTCAAGGGGAAAAAAGAGCAAATATCTATTTTGCTTCATTGACTACACTAACAACTTTGACTATGTGGATCAAAAGAAAATGGGATAACTCCTCAAAGAGATAGGAGTACCATATTATCTTATTTGTCTCTTCATGAACCTGTATGTGTGCCAAGAAGCAATAGTTAGAACTGAACATGGTACAACTTGTTTAATGTTGGTTTAAGATTGGGAGAGGAATATAACAAGGCTGGATATTATCACCTTATTTAATTTATATGCAGAGTACATCATGCAAAATGCTAAGGGAGATGAATCAAAAGCTAGAATTAAAGTTGACTGGAGAAATATCATCAATCTCAGATCTGCAGAAAATACCACTTGATTGGCAAAAAGTGAAGAGGAAATAGCAAGCCCGTTGTTGAAGGTGAAATAAGAGGGTGTAAAAGCTGACTGGAAGTTTAACATTAAAAGAACCTAAGATCTTGGCAACTGATTCCATCACTTCCTGGCAAAGAGAGGGAAAAGAAATGGAAACAGTATCAGATTTTATATTATTGGCCTCAAAGATCACTGCAGATGGGGACTGCAGCCATGACATTAAAAGACATTTGCTTCTTGGATAGAAAACTACGGAAAATTCTGACAGCATGTGAAAAAGCAGATATTTACTTTGCCAGTAAATATCCATACAGTCAAGACTATAGTTTTCCTAGTCACAATATATGGCTGGGAGAGTTTGACCTATAAGGAAAGCTGAGTGCCACAGAATCGATGCTTTCGAATTTTTGTGCTAGGGAATATTTTTGAGAGTCTTTTGAACAGTAAGGAGATTGAATAAGTCAATACTTAAAGAAATCAATCCAGGTTGTTCACTGGAAGGTCAAATACTGAAGCTGAAGGTTAAACACTCTGGCCACATAATGAGAAAATGGGACATGGTGGAAAAGATCCTGATGTTGGCAAAGATTGAGCATAAGAGAAAAAGAGGATGGCAGAAGATGAGATGGATGGATAGAGTCATGTATACAATATACATGAGCTTTAACAGACTTCAAGAGGTAATGAAGGACAGAAGAGCATAGCTTGCCATGGTCTATGTGGTCAGAAAGTCAAATATGACTAAAGAGAACGTGAGTCAATATAATAACTAATCCCTCCTCCCATGTGTCTTAATTGTTTCTTTGATCAATTTTACATTATGATTTGCAGGGGCTTTTCCTGATATTTCCCAAAAACATAGATTTGCACAAGTGGAAACTGATATCATCACTATGTGCCTTTTTAAGGGGAGCATATATAATTCATTTAGATCCCAATTTCAGAAAAAAATTCCTCTACCACAACCAGACTTTTCCTCCAGTGAGCACTTAGCACAATCCCTAGAATATCATCATATTCTTAAGGGATGCATATCTATTATCCAGCAAAAAATGGGCCAATCCTTGTACTCTTATTTAAAAATTGATTGTATATTTTTGTTTTCATGTCTTCTTTTCTGGCATAAGGAGAGGATTTCCTTTGGACTGGCCAAGTCAGGTCCTACCCTTACGTTATATTTTATTATCTTGTTGTTTACCCACTAAAAGTATTTGTAATGATATATCACTCTACAGCATAGAATATTTTCTTGGAACTGACCCAACATAAACTAAATTCAATTCACTTTAAGGTTACTATGGAATCTGAGGAAATTGTACACTAACATAATTATTACTTGTTTATTTAGGACTCAACTGTAAGTGGAATCCAACCCTTCCTCTCCATAGGATGATTCAGAAAATGATTGAAATAGAATGAATATATAGCAAAAGAATCCACCACAAAACTACCCCATCTCCATGAACCTCTACAGAAAGACAAAGCCAATAAATCCAGAGTACAGTAAGTAATGTTCCTATATTTTAAAGTTCATCAGATTATAACCTGGGCTGCAGATGTAAATTTTAGTGGGTGCTATTAAAATGAAAGCATCATTGCCACATATTCTTATTTAGTGCGAAGGAAATAGTAAGAGAACATGAATAAATCTCAAGTTATACTGTATTGGCTTAGAGAACTACAAATACAAAATATAGGGAGACCTTTAGTCCAGACCACATCAGCCAAGTCCGTTACCCTATGGTACATATCTATGATTTTTTAGGTATGCCAAGAGATTGACACTTTTAAGCTGGCCCATCAGCTATAGCTCATCTGCTTACTCCCAGGGAACCATAAATGCTGGTTCTAACAAGTATGTCATTATGAAAAATCTTGACCACTTGGACTGATACTTCAGTTTCTACTTGATTCCACCTCACTGTTCAGAACAAGTCACTGCTTATATTTTACCCAGTCTAGCTTAGTGGAAGGCTGCCAGGGGGCACAGTGAATAGAGGGCCAGGGTTGAAGATCTGAATTAAAATCCAGCCTCAGACATTTACTACCTGTGTGACCCTGGGCAAGTCACTTGACTGTTTCCCTCAGTTCCTCATCTGCAAAATGAGCTGGAGAAGGAAATGGCAAACCACTTCACTATCTTTGCCAAGAAAATATGTAATGGGGTCACTTAAGAGTTGGGCATGACTGAAAAACAACTTAACCACAACACCAACAAAGTCATAGGATTTAAGTTAAAATCTCAGCTCTGTTACTTAAGAGGTGTGTGATCTTATGTATGGTAATCAACTTTTCTATGCCTCATTTCTTCAACTATAAAATGAAGGAGGATTAGATGCTCAGGGGTGGGTGTGAAGTTGGGATTCAGTCAAAGGGCTGTACTTGGGGACCTAGAAGGCCACATGTGGCCTCAAGGCTGCAAGTTCCCTACCCCTGTTTTATAAGGTCAGATGCCTTCCAGAAGAGTACCCTAAAGTCTACTTAGGGACATACATATAAAGATGAAGTCATTCTTCTATTTTATTCTGTGAGATGCTATCTTTTTTGGCTATTCCAAAGGTAAACTTGAAATTTCCTAGGAGTTTCCTAGTTCCCTACTTAAGTGGGATGGGAAGGAGAGAGAGATGAAACACAAATGAAACTTTAGCCTAAGCCAAAAAAGACTAGACCAGGTAAAAAAAGGGGGGGGGCAAAGGCTTCATATGCAAAATAGATGATTCTTTTCCTAGAAAGTGAAGGTTTGAGTCCGTTAACTACTGATTGACATGAAGAGGTCAAAAAGAGAGCAAGCCTGCTTTTGCAAGCTACTTATCTAAACAGAAGACTTCCAAAGGAACAGGGGAAATCAAAAATACCAATACCTCTATTTGTATACTAATACACTTCCACTGTATCCTCTCCAAGTCAGATGGCATCGGGAGAACTGTGTTCAGTCCTTAGCATATTCCTGGTTCTGAGCAAAACCAGTAGAACATCTACCACGGTAACTGTACTACTGTATGATGATCAAATGTGAAAGACAGCTATTCTGATCAATACAATGATCTAAGAAAATTCTGAAGAATTTATGATAAAAAATGCTATATACCTCCAGAGAAAGAACTGAGGGAAGCTGAATGCAGATCATTTTTTTACTTTATTTTCCTTGGGTTTTTTTTCTGGTCTGTGTTTTCTTTTGCAATATGGCTAATACAGAAATATGTTTTGTATAACTTTACATGTATAATCTACATCAAACTGTTTGCCTTTTCAAGGAGGAAGAGAGGTGAAATAGAGGAAGGAATTTGGAAATTAAAATTTTTAAAAAATGAATGTTAATATTTTTTACATGTAACTGAGAAAAAAATAAGTCAGAAAAAAACCTTCTGCAGTCCTCCATAATATTAGTTGTCTTCCAATTTATCTAGTTGTTTGCATTCATGTTTCAACATATCGTGAGCTCTTTGAGAACAAATATTTCCCCTTTTTTATATCTTCAGCATTTAGCATATTACCAAGCACATAGCAGGTATTTTGATTTATTTATTTTTAGTTTACAATATTCAGTTCCACAAGCTTTTGCATTTTAAATTTTCTCCCCCTCCTTCCTCTCCCCAAGACGGCATGCAATCTGAAATAGGCTCTACATATCCATTCATATTAAACATATTTTCACAGTAGTCATGTTGTAGAAAAGAATTATAAGCAATGGAATGAACCACAAGAAAGAAGAAAAAAGAACAAAACAAAAAAGAGAGAGAGCAAATGGTATGCGTCCATTTGAATTCAGACCCCACAGTTCTTTCTCTGGATGTGGATAGCCTTTTCCATCATAAGCCTTCTGGAGTTGTTTAGAACCTTATGTTGCTGAGAAGAGCCAAGTCTATCAAAGTCATTCATCACACAATGTGTCTGTAACTGTGTACAATGTTCTAGTTCTGCTCCCCTCACTTGGCATCAGTTCACATATGTTTTTCCAGGTTTTTCTGAAGTCTACCTGCTCATCATTTCCTATAGCACAATAGTATTCCTTTACATTTATATACCACAACTTCTTCATCCATTCCACAGTTGATGGGCATCCCCTAAATTTCCAATTCTTGAACACCACAAAAAGAGGTACTAGAAATATTTTTGTACATGGGGGACATAGCAGATATTTTAATAGTTGCTAGTTGACTGACTATAATCAAAAATCCTAACCCTTTCAAATTTGGCTGCCTATAAAATGTTTTTACTTTAGAATTTTTCTACTGGTTCTTCCCATTTCTACATCAATTCATACATGTCTTCCCAGGAATCAAAAAAACCATTATTTTTTATAGCACAAGAGTATTCCATCATCTTTATGTACCATAACTTGTTCAGCCTTCTCCCAACTAACAACACCCCCTGCTGTTTCTAATTCTTTAGTACCACAAAGCTGCCACAAATATTTTCATCCTTCTGGGTCCTTTTGCACTCTTTACTCTTTGTGGGGTACAGGTCTAGTCATGGTAGGACAGGGCCAAAAGATATGTTAAGTTTGGAAGTAGAACTCCAAATTTCTGTATAGAATGGTTGGAAAAGTTCCCGGCTTCACCAATCATGCATACCATTGCTCTTGTTTTCCCATAGCCCCTTCACCAGTTTATATTTTCCTTTTGTACCACCTTTGCAAATCTTGTGGGTGTGAGGTACCTCCATTATTTTAACTTTCATTTCTCTAACTATTAGTGACTTGGAGGATTTTTTTTCATATGGTTCTTGATAGCTTGGATTTCTCCCTCCGAGAATTACCTGTTCCATCTTTGACCATTTATCTACTAAAGACTTTTATTCTCATAAAGGCTCTTATTCTTATAAATTTCAGTTCCCTATATATCTTACAAATGTATCTTTATTAGAGAATGTTATTATAAACAATCATATCTACAGAAAGTAATTTTGTTTCCTCTTTGCCTGTGTTTATTCCCTCAAGTTTTTTCTGGTCTTATATTTAATAATAATGTTGATAATTAACATCTTTGCTTTACCCAAAATTTTACTGGAAAGGCCTCTAGTTTAGGCCCATTGTGGATAATATTAGCTCTTGGTTTTAGGTAGTTATTAACAACCACTTAACCCCAATTGCCCTGCCTTCCCACTCCAAAAAGCACAAAGAAAAAATTCTGGGTTCCAAATTCTCTCCCTCTCTCTCCCCCTCCCATTGAGAAGGTAAGCAATACAATACCCATTATACATGTGAAGTCCTGTAAAATATATTTCCATATTAGTCATGTTGTAAAAAAATAAGAAAAATAAAGTTCTTCCTATTGATTCAAGCTAGCTCACTCATTTATCAAGACACACAAGTTCCCAAAGTGGGCGATACCACCCATTAGGGGACGCCAGCCAGAACAATCCAGGGTGAGGTAGTAGTTTGAAATGCCGAAAATTTTAAAAAAAAGTTAAAGGGCTAAAGAAAGTCGATTTCCAGGGATCACTCGAGTAATTTTTTTTGAAAAGGGGCAGCAGGTCAAATAAGTTGGGGGACCATACTATGATTCTCACTTAGTGTGTGAGAGGTCCTGGGTTCAAATTACAAAACAGCCCCTTTGGAGCAGCTGCATGGCACAGTGGATAGAGCGTTGTACTTGGGGTCAGGAAGATTCATTTTCCTGAGTTCAAATCCAGCCTCAGAAACAAACTGTGTGACTTTGGACAAATCACTTCACCCTGTTTGCCTCAGTTTGCTCATCTATAAAATGAGCTGGAGAAGAAATGGCAAACTACTCTAGCATCTTTGCCAAGGAAATTCCAAATGAGGTCACCAAGTATCAGACACAACTGAAATGACTGTACAACAACATTAATTCAAGCAGACAATATGCTACACAATTTGTCATATGAAGTCATGTAAGTATATTTCCACATTAGGCAAGATATACAAAAAATGCAAGAAAAATAAAGTCTTCCTATTCATATTGAAGACACTACCATTCTCTCAGTAACCAAGGCTCACAAGATCAGTCATCCACAACTCCTCTCTCCCCATCCTTCCCACATCAAATATGTTGCTAAGCCCTGTAGATTTTTACATTACTTAACACCTGTCATATATTCCCTTCACTCTTCTAACACTGCCATTACTCTGGTGGATCATCACCTAACACATGGACTATTAAAACAGCCTTCTGGTTGGTCTCCCTACCACAAATCTCTTCTCAATCCAGTCCATCCTTGAACTACCTTCAATATCCTTGAACTACCAAAGTGATCTTCCTAAAGCATAGCTCCGACCATAAAGTTCTCTGACCATGAAGCAACACAAACCCACATTCAATAAACTCCAGGGACTCCCTATCACGTTAGGTAACAAATATAAAACCTCCTATTTGATTTTTAAAGTCCTTCATAACTTTGGCCCTTCATAACTTCCTGTCATCTTAAACCTTATGTATCTTCATGGCTTTGATTCTGTATTACCTGTTCCTTGATTTCAACATTCCATGCCCCAACTCTATGGTATTTTTACTTGTTTTCCATGCATGGAAATCTCTCCCTTCTCAACTCTGTGTCCCAGCTTCCTAGGGTACCTTAAAATCTCAGATAAAGCTCAACCTTCTGAAAGAAGACATTCCTGATCTCCCTTAATGCTAGTGTCTTCCCTCTGTTGAATATTTACAATTTATCCCATATATGACTTATTTGTAGATAGCCGTTTGAATTTAGTCTCCCCCATTAGATTGTCAGCTCTTTGAGAACAGGGACTGTCCTTGGCCTTTCTTTGGATCCTCATCACTTAGCACAGTGCCTGGCACATAGCAGGTGCTTAACAAATGCATATTTATTTGATTTGGGTAAACCTTAAAAGCTGAAAAAAACGGAACAAATCTGTTCATACAACTGAATATTATATAACTACACCTTTATATTATCTACTAATTGACCCAAATTTTTTCTTCCTGCTCTATATTTATATATTTATGTTTAATACTTATATTTATTATAATAATATCTATATTTATAATTATAATATATTTATAGATATAATATATATTTACATATATTATATCTATGAAACATGTTTCTGAGCTACAGCACTTGGATCATTAACATGATAAAATTTAAAATAGCTATTTTTTCGTAACTATTACTAAATTTTTAAACTATTATTTTTAATCAAATGCTTTATTCACTTCTAATTTACATCATTCATTTCTACAAGATTTTGAGGTTCAAATTTTCTCCTGGTTTTTCCCCTACCCATCATCCCAAAATAGCAATCCCACTGGATAACCTTTCCTCCAATCTGCTCTCTCCCAAATCTTCTCCCATACCCCTTCCAACTTTCCAGTAGGGCACGGTGGACTCTATGCCCCAGTGCCTGTAAGTCTTATTTCCCAGTAACATGTAAAAAAAAAAATTATATATATATATATATATATATATATATATATATATATATATATATATATAAACATTTGATTTTAAAACTTTGAATTCGACAAAACAGGAAAATGACAAATGCTGGAGAGGACGTGGACAAATTGGAACACTAATGCATTGTTGGTGGAGTTGTGAACTGATCCAACCATTCTGGAGAGCAATCTGGAATTATTGATTTTTTCTAGAGTTCATTATCTTTCTATGAAAGAAAAGAGAAACAATTATTTTGAATTAAGAGTTAAGCAGCTTGGTCTTCCCTGTATTGTCACTTGTCATCTTACCCTCAACTCTAAGCCGAGTTCTTCTCATATTGTCCTTTTTGCCTCAATATAGCCACAGTGCTTAGCTCTTATATAGCTGTAGCACCTGAGGTTACCTCCCCCCAACTTACAAGGTGAATTCCCCAGGGAATGGCAACTCTAAGTTCGAGGTACTGTCTCCATATCCTATGAAACTGTAGTTCACAAGGCCCCACTAATTTGTTTATATCGATCTGTTAAAAATTATTCAGAAGGGGCGGCTAGGTGGCACAATGAATAGAGCGTCGGCCCTGGAGTCAGGAGGACCTGAGTTCAAATCTGACCTCAGACACTTGACACAATCACTAGCCCTGTGACTTTGGGCAAGTCACTTAACCCCATATGCCCTCCAAAAAGCAAAAAAATAAAAATACTCAAGAAGACATAGTTTATAGTGTGTGGGCTACAGAGACCCTAACCCAAAATCGACTACTCGGAGACCTCTCAAACTGAAGGTAGAAAGTTTTATTAGAATCTTGCAAGAAGCAGGCAGTCCAGTCACTGGAAAATAAATCCAGGGAGAGGAGGCCACTGCACAGAAGCCAAAGCTGGGTTATATAGCCGAAAACCACACAAAAACCGCAACCCTCCCCCTTCCTCGTGTAATCTTTTAAACTGATTGGCTGTTCTGTTAACATTCCCTTATTTGGCAGGTGGGGTGACAAAGGGATTTCCAGAGCTTCATTTTCCCCCCAAACTGAGGCCTAAGGCTTCACATACTTTAGTAGATAGTCTCTGAGAAACCATATTACCTGTCACCCCCCCCCCACACACACACACACAATAGCAAAGGCATTTAATAAAATGACACAGTAAGAAAAGTGGCAATAAAACATTTCTCCCATCAACCTGAAGCACACTCTCCTGCAAATATATACAGCATCACTGGACAGATGTAAGGAATGTGTATAATTACAATAAACATGGAGTGAACATGTTGTTGGGGTACATATGAAGAGGAGTATGCACATAGGGAATACTTGTAGCCAATCACCTGTGGTCCTCCAACAATGCAGAATACTCATATCTTCCAGTGATGCCATCATACCCATTCCAACCAGTGCTGTTACTTGCTAGTTTTAGATACTGCTCTATTAGAAATTATCCAACTGAATATATAGGCTCTGCCAGACTCTATTCTCCTAGGCATGGAGTCTTAATGATCTCCAATTTGTAGTTCAATTTAAATTCTTTGCTACCTCCTCAATGAAGGAGTAATAGAATGTTTTCCTAGTTTAAACCCTGAAGGCTTTCTCTGCCACTTTTAGAAAAGGTGGAAAAGTCATTCCTGGAGAACAGCAAAAAGCATCCCCAATTTTAAATTGTTTCCTCACGATTCTGGCTCCTGAGGTCTCTTTCTCCCCAATGGGAGAGTTTCAGCCTTGGCTGCCAGTTGGGACAAAGATGACCTCAGGCATGATCTTTTCTTTCAATTAATTTTTATTGGTTCAGAGACTTTAGTCTTCTTACCAGATTTCACCTTGGTTTAAAATGAAGTTATTTATGCCTCCCAAAGTTTCATCTCTGAAGACTAAACAATAAGAAAGATAATGGCTACTTATCCAATAACTATTGAACAGCCTTGGGATTTATGGTTCCCAAGATTTTGAAACCTACCCCTGTGTCTCTGCCACAAGTTTATTTAGCTCATTCCTGGCCTTTTCATATGCGGATGTGGCCAAAGTTTTAAAGGGCTCTGAAGCGCCTCTGAAATACTTCTTTGGAAAAAAAAAAATCCCTTTTGATTGACCTTAGCTTTCTCTAAGAGCTTCAAATTATTCTGCACTTGAACAGTTCTGACACTATTTTTCAAGTAGAGATCACATTAATAACTCATACTTATACAACATACCAAGGCTTACAAAATGCTTTTCAAATAATATCTCATTTAAGCCTCATAATAACCCTATTGAGAGACGTGCTGTTGTACAAAGAAACTGAGGCTCTGAAGCTAAGAGAGATTAAGTGACTTTCTGAAGGTCACACATGTAGTAAGTATCCAAGGTATGATAGGAACCCAGATCTTCTTGATTCTAAGTCGAATGTTATATCTACCTGCCATGATACTATCAGGACCAAGTCAAGATTTTTGTACTGATCGTGTGTGTGTGTGTGTGTGTATCTCCACTCTCTCCACTTACAAAGAAACAACTTTAATATAAGGTCTCCCTTATCAGCAGTTCTTAAACTGTGGGTCAAGACCTAACAGTTTATGAACTGCTTGTGATAAATAAATTCACTAGGACATTCTAATCTTGCTCGATATGCCTGCAATCTGACTCTAACTAATCTTATTCTCAGTCAGATGTTGAAGTACTTTTTATTATATCTGCTACCAGGGAGGATTGGTCGCCCCTCCTGGAATCAGACATTCCTGAACAGAATTGCTCTCAAGGATGTTTTGAGAATAATTCCTTTCCCAGCAATCACACATTTAATTGGCAAAATGCCTCCTTGGTTAGAAGGAACTATTAAAGGCAGGAAGTCCTGAGACATCTTTGGGGAGTTTCCCTTGCAGAATGGACATGTAGCCCAGGCCCTTCCCTCCAGGACTCTGGAGGCTGACCTGAGACCCCCATCCACGTGATCCAATTGATCATTGGTGCTGATCTATTGTGGTAAGATTGTGACATACCGATTGAGACTTACTGATTATGACATACATACTGGGACCTACGGATTGTGACATACCTACTGGGACCTACGGATTGTGACATACCTACTGGGACTTACTGATTGTGACATACCTATTGGGACTTACTGATAGAGATCTTTATCATTATTATTATTATTATTAAAATGAATACTTGTACTATATATGTATATCAAACTTGAGACTTCGTCATTTATGAACCAATCCGAACCAAAACTAAATTAAGCTGCAGCAAAAAAGGTTGCTTCACAACAAAGCTCTGAAGGGGCTGTGAGTGGAAAAAGTTTAAGAAACCCTGATCTACTGCAATGACCTCCTAATTTGTTTCCCTAGTTTCTCCTCACTCCAGTCCTTCCTCCACACAGCTGCCAAAGTGATCTACCTAAATGTAAGTCTGATCATATCTGACCATATCACTCCCCAACTCTACTCAATAAACTCAAGAGTCTTTACTTTAAGGATAAAAATAAAGTCCTTTATTTAGTATTTAAACCTCTTTACAACCCAAATCCCTCTTACCTTTCCAGCCCCCTATAGTCTATCCCCTTAAACATCCTCTACAATCCAGCTATATTGGCCTACTTGTTATTTCTAATGTTGCTGCTGTTCATCCTTTGTTTTGGAAAGTGGACCAATGGCAACAAAGGATGTCTGGATATGTGTGTGAATATGATTTAAGGAAGAATAGCACAAAGACATCAGCCTCACTCTCTCTTCCAGAGTCATCAACATTCAGGGACAATACAGGAGTCAAGGTGCCCAGAAATGGCCTGGGAAGCAAAAGATGATTTTGGCATCTTTGATGTCTGACCACTCACTCAACAGCACCTGCTTCAGCCTCTATGACTTATGGAACAAACTGTTCTTATATGCCAGGGGGAGTCTTCATATGCTTGGGGAAGACACCTTGCTAACTCACCAATGGGTTTTGAGGCCTGTAAGTTACCCTCAGCCTGATTTAGCCCATCTGCTATCCCAATGCACAATACTCCATCTCCTGTGCCTATGCACTGGTTGTCCCCTACCCAGGACAACACAAATCATGAGTGTATATATTATACCAAAAAATCCTGCTTCCTACCCAAAGATAATTTCTTTATAAATGAAATATAGTGAAGAGCAATAAAACAATGAAATAAATACAGCAATTTAACTGGAATGAAAGTTGAAATGAAATAAAACATAGTTTTCAAACTTAAGAGGCTTATGGTGCTGGAGGCTTATGATTAATTTAATGATTATATAAAAATTAGAATTAGAACCGTTCTATAAGTAGGAAAAAAACAAAAATGCTAATCCAAGGTGGAAAGTCAATTACATTTTTAAAGTTAATTCTGTGCCATTTTTCAGCAATAATAACTGTTCCAGGACTTGATCTATTTAATACCCACTACTCTATAATGTTATGTCTACACAATGGATTTCAAATTCTTGGCTCAAAATGTCCTCCTTTGTATTTGATATCTTCACAGACTCAGAGCTGAAGGATCAAGCAGGTTATGAATTTGATAGTCAGTTAAGAGACACTGGCCAGAAAGCCCTGGATTCCTCAATAGACAGTGGCTTTGCAAAATTCAGAATTAAACACAACTTTCCAATTTGGTTATCTTCAATTATATAAGACAAACTGCCTGCTTTCAAGGTCAGTCAACTAATAAGCATCCATGTGGTCCCTACGATGTGGGCAGGCACTGTGCTAAGCAGTGGGGATACAAAGAAAATGCAGAAATAGTCACTACCCTTAAAGAGTTTCCAAGGGGAACAGACCATCATCTAGTGATTCATAATCTGGGGTCCATACACTGATTTTTTTAGAGGACAAAAAGGGCAAATGGGGTTAAGTGCCTTGCCCAAGGTCACACAGCTTGTGTCCTGTGACTGAGGCTGGATTTGAACTTAGGTTCTCCTGACTTGAGGACTGGTGCTCTATTCACTGCACCACCTAGCTGCCCCACACTATTTTTTTACAACTGTATTTCAATATAATTGGACTCCTTTCTAAACCAGTCACATGTATTTTAGTTTGTACATTTAAAATTTTTATTTTGAAAAGGGGTCCAAAGGGTATCCAAAAAGGTCTATGATGCAAAAAAGGCTAAAAACCCTTCATCTAGACCAGGAGTATGGAACCTATGGCTTTGAAGCCACACGTGGCCTTCTAGGTCCTCAGGTGCAACCTTTTAACTGAGTTCAAGTTTTAAGGAACAAATCCTTATACTAAGGGGATTTGTTCTGTGAAGTTTAGATTCAGTCAAAGGGTCACACCCAAGGACCTACAGGGGCATATGTGACCTTAAGGCCACAGGTTCCTCACCCCTGGACTAGACTCTCCTGATTTTGCTATTTCTCTGACCACATCTACTGAAACTTCACTGGCTAGATTGTCCCTCATGTTGGATAACCTATTTATGAGTATACCTGTACCCTAGGGTTCTATTCTGGGGCCTCTTTGAGACATATATCCCAAAGGCATACAATACAAAAGAATACAATATTCTAAAATGGAACTCTCTCTCTTTTCCCCTGTATCCATCTCTCTTCCTAATGTCTCTATTTCTGTTGAAGGCAGCACCATCTTTTCAGTCACACAGGTTTGATCATCCTTTCAGTCAACCTTGACTTGGCTGTCTCCTGAACCATTATCCAATCAATTGTCTATTCTTGGTTCTACCATCTTTCCCCAAATCTTTAAATAAAAGTTTCTGACAGATGAGAGGTAATTTTGCTATTTCACCAACCACCATCTCCATCATTCTTTATAGAAACTGACTATTCCCATAATTTTAGTTTTGTACCCACTAGGCAGAAGAATTTCTCCATCAAAAAGAGAATGCAAAACAGCTTGACAGATCAAGGAGGTTATGAATTTGATGGTCAGTTAAGAGACACTGGCCAGAAAGCCAACAGCTCTGGACTTCTCAACAGACTGTGGCTTTGCAAAAATCAGAATTAAACACAACTTTCCAATTTGCTTATCTTCAATTATATAAGACAAACTGCCTGCTTTCAGGGTCAATCAATAAAAATAACCTTCTGACAGAGTTCAAGTTTTAAGGAACAAATCATCGTATTAATCAATGTCTGACTAAGCACTCAACAACACCTGCTTCAGCCTTCATGGCCAATGGACAAACTGTTCTCATCTGCCCAATCTGCCACAGGGAGTCTTCACATGCTTGTGGAAGACTTGGGGAATAGTGATATGTACATACTAAAATGGGTATATTAAACAATCAATCATTTAATCAATTCAACACTTATTAAGGATATCATATGTACAAAAAAGGGTAAATATAAAGTATGCAAAAAGCAATGCTGACAGTAAAGGATAACAGCACATAATTCATCAAAACTAATTAGAAAACCTGCCAGCCCTTAAGAAATGTCTGAAATTTATTTCAGTCCTAATTTCTCCTGATAATTCAATCACAAGATTCTTTTATCAAACATTTTATACCAAAATGTGGTTAATATAAATTCATTTTACCTATGAAAATCATCACTAATCTTTACTACTTTTCAGTGTACAACATAATCTGAATTTGTGCTCAGTTGATGAGGTTACAGAGTAGTCTAGGCTGCATTATCCTTTCAAATGGGGTGAGCATGAAAATTCAATTGTGGTTTTGGCCAA
This sequence comes from Gymnobelideus leadbeateri, assembly GCA_011680675.1. NCBI lineage: Eukaryota > Metazoa > Chordata > Mammalia > Diprotodontia > Petauridae > Gymnobelideus > Gymnobelideus leadbeateri. The sequence goes on along the minus strand of WOXC01008282.1, from coordinate 14,923 downwards.
TAGCTAACAAAAAAAAGAGTCAGCCAGTATCCTCTGTGTAATCTTGATAATTGCCACCTGCCAGTGAATACAGGAAATACAGAAGTTTGGCCAGAAAAGGTAAGTGTCCACCAAGTAAGCAACTAAACAATTTCTGCAGAAAACAGAGCTTATGGAAAAATTTAAAAAGGTGATGGATGTCCTGTTCTGGCTACAAAGAAGAGCTTTCAACAAGTAGTCTAACTAAGTGTGTATACAAATGACTCCAAAAGAGAAACTCAACCTCTCTTTCCCTGGAGGAGGAATGAGAAATGTTATAGGACACAAGATGGAGAGAGAGAAGAAGCAGTAATTACAGCATCAGCTACCTATCTCCCCACCTGAGCTGCTGAACCTTGAGGAGACAAAGCAGATGCACTCTGGAGATGTGAGCTGCTGGCGCTATCCCAGAGACTATCTGCTATATCTAAGAGCTATCATAACAGTCATCATCACTACTAAATCTAGCATTTATTAAGCACTTGAAGTTTTACAAAGTACTTTACAAATATCTCATTTGATGCTCACAACAACCCTAGAAAGGAGGAGCTATTTTTTTTTTTACTTTTTGGAGGGGGAAGGTAGCACAATTGGGGTTAAGTGACTTGCCCAAGGTCACATGTCTAGGTGTGTGTATGTGCGCGCACGCATGCGTGCATGTGTGTGTGTGTGTGTGTGTGTGTGTGTGTGTGTGTGTGTGTTTTAAGTGTCTGAGGCCAGATCTGAACTCAAGTCCTTCTGACTCCAGGGTGGCCGGTGCTCTATTCACTGCGCCACCTAACCACCCCCTTCTAAGAGGTATTATTATCACCATTTGTAGATGAGGAAACTAAGGCAAACATAGGTTGAGTGACTTCCCTAGGGACACAGAGCTAGTACCTGAGGACAGACTTGAACTCAGGTCTTCCTGACTCCAGGCCCAGTTCTCTGTCAACTGTACCACCTATCTTTATAAATATGTGTGTATGTGTGTGTGTATATATATATATATATATATATATATATATATATATATGTATATATATATATGTAACCATATTTTAATGAATTATATATGTAGATACACATAGAAATATAAATTACAAGCAGTATTATATAGAAGATAGAGCCAGCCTGGAAGTCAAGAGCTGGGTTCAAGTCCTGCCTCTAAACACATCTTGGCTTTGTGACTCTGGGAAGTTATTGAATCTCTCAGTGTACCCGGCAACTCTCTAAAACTTTAAGTTGCAGAACAGGTGCTGAGATAGATAGACAGACAGAGATATATAGATATATGTATGTATAGAGAACTTCTGCATCAAGAATTCAATATACCAACCATATCATACATCTCAGGGGTAAGGAGAAAGGTGAGGAAGCTGTAAGCTATAACTAGAAACAAAAAAATCCCTGAAAACTTGGAAACCTAGAATGGAAGAGAATCAGGAACACCAAGGCTCAGTCTTAGTTCTGAAAGTCACTTTCATATGGAACTAAACCAGGGTCACCTCCACCCCATTTCCAGTTTACCCAAACTGAGTACTTGTATTTTGACAGTCACAATGTCAAGTAACTTCTTTATCGATCTTCATACTTTGCTCAGTCTTCAGACCCACATATCTCAAACAAACTACTTATATTCCAGAATATGATTTCTCCAATACAATGACTAGTAGCAATTTAGGGAGAATTCTATTCATAGAGATATATTCTGTTAAAGGTAATTTTTAACTGTCAACTAAAATGCTAATATATTTTTTTCATGGAGGTGACCCTAGTGGTCACCTAGTTCACTGGTAGTAAACACCAGTGGAGTGAGAGAGAGAGAGAGAGAGAGAGAGAGAGAGAGAGAGAGAGAGAGAGAGAGTGTGTGTGTGTGTGTGTGTGTGTGTGTGTGTGTGTGTGTGTGTGCGCGCGCGCGCACACCCCCTGTCCTGGTCCTGCAGTCTACTGGGCTGCTGAGGAAACAAAGCCTTGGCCCTCTAGGTTCCTCAAACACTGTTCCTATAAAATAAAAAAGGCTTTAAATACAGATTTGGTGATGTCTGCTGTCTGGCTTATCACCAGAGTGGCTAAAGGGCAATGCAGTTTTTGACAACATAACAACTTGAAGACCATCTTCTAAGTTTTAAAGGAGTCACATTTTCTGTAGGTAGAGAGAGTATCCACACCCACAAAGGTTCATAACAGAAATATTTAAGCGGTGTTTTCCAAGAGAATAGTATTAAATGCAGCCAAAAAGTCAGAGGTTGTTTCAATCTACACTTTGAATAGTATCATGGAAAAACAGGATTCAAAACCATCTTCTGCCTTGAAAGAGGCTCCATGTACTACAATATCTTGGGTAGAAGTAAATTACAATCCAAACAAGGAGATAAGGTGATGTGGTGATTGACTACCTTTTTTGACCTTGTTTATATGTTTGAAATTAATTTGAACAATAAAAGTAATTCCAGCTTAACTAGTAACATACACAAGTAGAGGCTTTTGACTGTGTTTTGAACAATCCTTCAGTTTCACTTCTTGCACACATGCACTGCACTGTGGACCTTGGAAAGGTAATCCTTCATCTAAACTAAGCCTTCAATAACACCGAATACAAAAGTCTATTTATTTGAAATGGGGCTATAAAGCAAAGAGACAACTGTCTAGTAGAATATAATGTGCTTAAGGTCTTTTTCTTTTTTATTCAGCCTCATCAAGTATATAGGAGACTAGAATTGATTTCAATAAAGCAGAAGAACAAACATAAGCTCTCTAAGTGTAAATCCTCTCAGATGGAAATAGTAATGGTTGATTTGGCCCATTCTAAAAGCCAAGTGACCTTTAAAAATCAAGAAATGCCACCCACTAGCAAGAAATTGTCATATAGATGACATAAATTAGATTACTGATTTAGGTCATTTGCTCCCTAAAACAACCAGAAGTTGAGGTCAAATGCAATTTAAGAGGGAACACATTCATTTGAACACAGATCATCATCTCTAGACTGTTACATAAATACTCTGATTTTTTAAAGTTCTGTTTAATATGTTTTGATTGAAAGATGAACTATAAAAAAGGACACGGGTGATGGTAGCATATGAAAAAGACAGGATCTCATAGTACTGATGAATCTTTTAGGGAGAGATGTAGGGAGAAAAGAACGGGGGGGGGGGGGTCTCTCTCTCTCTCTCTATTAAATGAGAAAAGGTTCTATGTTTTAATTCATTGGAGAATTGTGATACCTTTGTAAGGAGGCCAAAGTAAAAAAGCACACAGAAATCAGTATTTCAAGCACCTATGAATTCAAAAGGATGGACACTCTCAAATGATATAGCTTACAAGCTCTCTACAACTTTGTAGATGGTTTCTGGGAGTTGGGGTAGCCAAAACATTCATCACCTAGCAGCCTGACTGGTGAATGGATTTCTCTGAACTTAGGTAGGTGGTTATACAGATTACTTTTGTCCCCGGGCCCAAAGGAAAACAAAACATATTTGTGAGTGTGCTACAGTGGATAGAATACAAAAACTGGCATCAGGAAGACTTGGGCTCACATTTCACCTCTAATACTTCCTATCCTTATCCATAAAATGAGGATTTTGCTCTTGTGGTTCTTATTTCACAGGGCTGCTGGGAGGTTCAAACTCAATAACATAAGCAAAGCACTTTATAAACAGTAAAGTGCTATATAAATGCCAGTCACTTTTTATTAGTACTTATAAAAGCCACATATTTCTTTCATGGTTTGTCATGGTTAAAAAATTGACAATTTAGTATACAACCTACTGGTAATGATCCTATTTGTACTTAATTTAGGTCTTTGAATAGCAAACAACAAAAAAGAACTAATTTTCACAGCCTATTTCTTGACTTTGAACTTTATGTTAAAGTTGGGCTTGCTCATTTGGGAATGCAGATACTATGTCTCAAGATTAAGGCTTTTTCATGATATTGTTTTCAGAGCTAGTTCTGCAGGTCTGCAAGTTTTCAGTGCTTCTAAGATGGCATGACTTGGGGAAATGCACGTTCACTGCTCTGTGGTCTGTGCTCTGATATTTACCCAGGAAGGTTCCCTGCTCCCCTGCAGACTCAAACACTAACACTCCTATTGGCCCTGAATTGTGACTAGGGCCCTGGATTCCATGTGACTGACCACAAGCTCTCCTCTCTGCTCTAAAACTGTGACCCAGAAATGCATATGGGCACTAGAAGTACCAATCAATGCCAGCAAGGGGCCCCCTATAATTTCTTTCTGACCATTTTCCCACCCCATTCCCATTTCTGGGCTGAAAACTGCTGCTGAGGTCACAGTTGATACCAACGCATGTGTGGCTCCAGACAGGCCTCCATCCTATTGTCTGAGACTTCTTCTACAGATCTCTTAAGTTTTCTTAGGCAGAAAAATGTTTCATCCTAACCTTCTGCTGATTATGTTACTCCAAAATTTGATTTGAGATGTTATTTCAAAGCTGTTTGGAGGGAATATTGAGAAAGTTCAGCTGGGTCGCTGCCTCCAATCCATCATCTTGGCTCTAACTCACCTCCCCAACCCTAGTATAAACATCCTTAATTATGTTTTACCAAGAAGGAAAATTAAAATCAAAGAGGTTAAGTGATTTTTTTTTCCACACAGATAAATGGTGTCAGAGTCAAGAGCCAAACCTGAATCTTCCCCTTTTGAACTCAGTTTTAGAACTAAAATGTTTCCTCTCAACAAAGTTTAATCTCTACTTCCAAACCTTCATGGTAACACTATCCTATTTTAGCCTCATTCATTTATGAGGCTGCTAGGCTCCATTTTTTAAGTGTCATTTAACAGTTTATTTACCAAGTATGTAGGGATAATAGGTTTACTTTTTTTCACTTCTGGTTACCCTAAAAACCCAACCCTATGAATACTCTCCACTGCCCATGTTACAAGTTGCCAAACAAGAAAAATCTGTGAGGCGTTTTTGTTTGTTTTTAGTTAGTCTCAGTTATTTTCTTCCCATACTGGAGCAACAAAACAGATCAGATAACACAAACACAAAAACATCAAAAGGAAAAACTCACACTTTGCTGAAAGTAAACTTTTCTCTGCCTATTTCTTCTTCAAGAATTAATCACTTTAGGGGGCAGAGTCAAAATGGGAGAGTAGTAACAGCATTTCCTCATAGCTCTGGCTCCCACCACTTCAAAATTTATGTAAAAGGTGACTCTGAACAAACTATGGAGCTACAGAACTCACAAAATGACACAGAGAAGCTAACCTCCCACTGAGGACAGCCCAGCAGCCTGGCAGGGAGCAGCTAGCACAGCACTCTGGGAGCTAAGCCCAGGCCCACTTAAGTGAGAGGTTTTAACCCCAGGGCAGGCCTGACCAGCAGCTGCCTGGAGGGACACCAGAACACCAACAGCTGTGGCATTTCCAAAATTATCAAAACATAGATAACTAGGAAACAGTGAGAGGTCAGTGCCCTATGGACTTTCAGAATGATTGGGAGACCATGTCGGCCACTTTCCCTGGGGGCGAGAAGCCGCCGAGAAGCCCTGGCACAGTGAGCGCCATGTTGCAGCTTCAGTTCCTGGCCTGCTGACTGTAGGGGGATCTGGCAATCAGTCTGGGGTGGGGGTATTCGCTCTTGCTTTAACCTTGGATTTGAATTGCAGTCTGGGGTGGAGGTCTTAGGGTGTGTGACCAGCTTGGCAGAGTGAGTGGAGGCTTCAGAGAGGCCACCCAACTAATGACTCAGGCAGCTGAGAAAACCCCAGCTTTGGGGACAGAAGCTCCCCTGGCTGGTGGCAGAGTCCTACTGTGGCAACAAACCCAAAAGTCAAGTAATTAAGTGGCAACAAGCCTAGCAAAGGAAACCAAATAAACAGAAAAATTCAACATTATAATCCTATTTTGGGGGCAAAGAGGATCAAAGCATGGAACAGGAAGAGGACTGGGAGGTCAGAAATACTGCACCAAAAGCCCCAAATGAAAATACCAGCTGGTTACAGGCCACAGAGGACCTTAAGAAGCAAATAAGAGAGGTGGAGGAAAAAATTGGGAAGAGAAATAAGAAAGATGCAAGAAAAATATGGGGCGGAGCCAAGATGGCGGAGTAGAAACAGCTCTTCCAAGCCTCTCTGCCCCCAGATTCTCCACAAACTATGTAAAAAAGGACTCTGAAAATCTTCTGGAGCCCCAGCACCCACAGAACGACACAGAGAAGCTAACCTCCCGCTGAGGACAGCCCAGCACCCTGCAGGAAGGACCAGCGCAGTGGTCTGGGAGCCGGCAGCGCGCAGAGCGCAGGAGCCGAGCCGAGCCCAGGTCCACGTGAGCCGAGGTTTTAGCCCCAGGGCGGCAGGGCCAGCAGCCGGCTGGAGGAACCCCAGAACACCAGGAACTGTGGAGACGCCAGAATTATCAACATAGACTTGCCTAGGACAAAGTAAGAGGTTAGTGTCCTATGGACTTTGGGACCTGTATTTGGGGAATGCGTCAGCTCCCTCCCCTGGGGGCTAGAAGCTGCTGAGGAGACGCGCCACTGTGTAGTTTTCAGAGGCATTTCCGGCTCCCAGCCTACAAATCGTGGGGAGATCCAGCGATCAGTCTTGGGGGGTAATCGCTCTTGCTTTAACCTCCCTGGATCTGGATTGTGATCTAGGGTGGAAGTTGTGGGTGGGTTTACAGCTTGCCAGAAACGGAAGTTGCCCCCCACACGTTCGGGACGAAAATTCCTCTATCTGGCCTTAAAGCCATAGTGTGGCAACAAGCCCAAAAGTCAAGTAATTAAGTGGCAACATGCCAAGGCAAAGGAAACAGAAAAATGCAACCCTAGACTCCTATTTTGGGGGCATAGAGCAGGAAAAGGACTGTGAGGTCAGAAGTCCTGCTCCAAAAGCCCCAGGGGAAAACATGAGCGGGTTGCAGGCCATAGAGGACCTTAAGAAGGACTTTAAAAATCAAATAAGAGAAGTGGAGGAAAAATTGGAAAGAGAAATGAGAAGGATGCAGGAAAAGTATGAAATGAGGGTCAACAGCCTGACTGAGGAAAACAACACCTTAAAAAATAGACTAACTCAAATGGCAAAGGAGGCCCAAAAGGGCAATGAGGAGAAGAATGCCTTAAAAAGTCGAATTTGCCAGATGGAAAAGGAATCTCAAAAGTTCACTGAGGAGATTCATTCCTTCAGAGTTAGACTGGAGCAAATGGAAGCTAGTGACTTTATGAGAAATCAAGATGCTGTTAAGCAGATCCAAACAAAGAAAGATTAGAAGGCAATGTGAAATATCTCATGGGAAAAACCACTGACCTGGAAAATAGATCCAGGAGAGACAATTTAAAAATTATTGGACTACCTGAAAGCCATGATCAAGGAAAGAACCTAGAAATCACCCTTCAAGAAATTCTCAAGGAAAACTGCCCTGATGTTTTAGATCCAGAGGGCAAAATAGAGGTTGAAAGAATCCACGATCACCTCCTGAAAAAGATCCCAAAAAGAAAACTCCCAGAAATATTATAGCCAGGTTCCAGAATCCCCAGATCAAGGAGAAAATACTACAAGCGGCCAGGAAGAAACAATTTCAATATTGTGGAAACACAATCAGAATAGCCCAGGACCTGGCAGCTTCTACACTGAGGGATAGAAGGGCATGGAATATGATATTCCAGAGGGCAAAAGAACTGGGAATGAACCCAAGGGTCACCTACCCAGCAAAACTGAGTATTTTGTTTCAGGGGAAAATATGGTCATTCAGTGGAATAGAGGACTTTCAAGCATTCTTGAGGAAAAAACCAGAGTTGAATAGAAAATTTGACATCCAGACACAAGAAGCAAGAGATGCCTGAGAAGGTAATCAGGGAAAAGAAATCAAAAGGAACTTATCAAAGTTGAACTATTTACATTCCTATATGGAAAAGCAATATCTGTGACTGATGATATCTTTCTCACTATGAAAATAATGGAAGAAGGGGGTGTGGTCATATGAATACATATGTGAATGTGTGTGTATATGGTTACAGTTATATATGGATAGAGGGCATAGGTTGAATTTGTTGGGAAGGGAGAATACTCAAGGGATGAAATTATGAGGTGAGAGAGGAAAGTGGCAAGAGGAGATGGGGAGAGACATGGTAGGGTAAACTATCTCATGTAGGGAAGTGGTTGCAAAGGAGGGGAGAATAAGGAAGGCTAAAAAGGCAAAACCACATTCACATTGAATTTGGTTCAGGGAGAAAATGACATACATACTAAATGGGATATCTCAACCTGCAGCAGGATAGGGGGAAGGGGGATGAGAGGAGGGATGATGGATGGGAGGGCATCCTTGGGGTGAGGGGAGGTTGGAAGTACCCACTATAGAAGAGGGACAGGATCATGTAGGGAATGGACCGGGTGGGGGGTGGGATGAGTGGGAGGGAATTATGAGCAGCCTTGTACAATATATCTACTATGACAATGTTTTGCTTAGCTAGACATGTACAACATATACTGAATTACTTATATCCCAAGAAGGAATGGGTGACAAGGGAGGAAGGAAATGGATCTGAAATTCAAGGTCGTAACATTAAATGTTTCAAATATATATATATAATACTATTATTAATACTCTTTCGCCTATAATTGGGAGATAAGATGTGCAGGCATTGGGACACAAAGATTCATCTTCCTCTAATGGAAAAGTCGATGGGGGTATGGGAGAAGGTATGGGAGAGAGCAGATTGGAGGAAGCGATATCTTGTGGGACTGCTATTCTGGGAGGTTGGGTAGGGGAATAATGGGGGAAAATGATTGTAACTCAAAATCTGGCGGAAATGAATGATGTAAAACAGAAGTTAATAAAGTATTTGTTTAAAAAAAAAAAAAAAAAGAAAAATATGAAATCAGAGTCAGCCTGACTGAGGAAAATAACACCTTAAAAAATAGACTAACTCAAATGGCAAAAGAGGCTCAAAAAGGCAATGAGGAGAAGAATGCTTTAAAAAGTCGAATTTGCCAGATGGAAAAAAGAATATCTAAAGTTTACTGAGGAGAATCATTTCTTCAGAATTAGACTGGAGCAAATGGAAGCTAGTGACTTTATGAGAAATCAAAATGCTGTTAAGCAGATCCAAACAAATGAAAGAATAGAAGACAATGTAAAATATCTCATGGGAAAAACCAATGACATGGAAAATAGATCCAGGAGAGATATGGGAGAAGATATGGGAGAGAGCAGATGGGGGGAGGGGATATCCTGTGGGACTGCTATTCTGGGGTGGAGGGGTAGGAAAAAACTGTAACTCAAAATCTGATGGAAATGAATGATGTATAGAAGTTAATATAGTATCTTGGGAAAAAAAGAATAATCACTTTGGCAGTAGATTATATCCATAGGGCCAAAAACCTGATCTTTTTTGCTGGAATACTGGAGCAATGGACAACTACTAGCCTAATGTTTGATCCATGGCTGACATGATATTACTTCACCAAACATCACCTGAGTTAACATACAAGTATTCACACAAAATTGCTCTTTAGAGATCACAGGGGAAAAACACACTAATAAAACCAAAAGAACTGAGCCAGGAAAACAGAGACCTGGTCTGGAGCCCCAGACTTGCCACTCCCTGCTTGTAACACCTTCAAGGAAGCCTCTTAACAGCCTAAGTGACTGGCTCCCACAACCACTTTCAAAGGGAGCCACCCTTATATAGATGTGACTTTGCAGTTTCCTCTGTAGGTACTTCAGCTACTGAAGAACCAAAAAAGAAACTTCTTACCACCAAAGTCCTTGGAATCAAGTAGCTTAATATCAGAAACAGAAGTGGGGCAGAACCAAGATGGTGGAGTAGAAACAGCTCATCCAAGCCACTCTGCCCCCAGATTCCCCCCAAACATGTAAAAGGGGACTCTGAACAACTTCTGGAGCCCCAGCACGCACAGAACGACACAGAGAAGCTAACCTCCCGCTGAGAAGCTAACCTCCTGCTGAGGACAGCCCAGCAGCCCTGCAGGAAGGACCAGCGCAGCACTCTGGGAGCCGGCAGTGCACAGAGCGCGGGAAGCCGAGCCCAGCCCAGGTCCGCATGAGCCGAGGTTTTAGCCCCAGGGTGGCAGGGCCAGCAGCAGGCTGGAGAGACTCCAGAACACCAGCAGCTGTGGAGACTCCAGACTTATCAACACAGACATGCCTAGGACAAAGTAAAAGGTTAGTGCCCTATGGACTTTGGGACGAGTATTTGGGGAATGCGTTGGCTCCCTCCCCTGGGGGCTAGAAGCCTCTGAGGAGACATGCCATTTTGTAGTTTTCAGAGGCAGCTCAAGCTCCTGGCCTGCGAATTGTAGGGAGATCCAGCAATCAGTCTTGGGGGGTAATCGCTCTTGCTTTAACCTCCCTGGATCTGGATTGTGACCTAGGGTGGAAGTTGTGGGTGGGTTTACAGCTTGCCAGAAACGGAAGTTGCCCCCCACACGTTCTGTACGAAAATTCCTCTATCTGGCCTTAAAGCCATAGTGTGGCTACAAGCCCAAAAGTCAAGTAATTAAGTGGCAACATGCCAAGGCAAAGGAAACAGAAAAATGCAACCCTAGACTCCTATTTTGGGGGCATAGAGCAGGAAAAGGACTGTGAGGTCAGAAGTCCTGCTCCAAAAACCCAGGGGAAAACATGAGTGGGTTGCAGGCCATAGAGGACCTTAAGAAGGACTTTAAAAATCAAATAAGAGAAGTGGAGGAAAAATTGGAAAGAGAAATGAGAAGGATGCAGAAAAAATATGAAATGAGGGTCAACAGCCTGACTGAGGAAAACAACACCTTAAAAATAGACTAACTCAAATGGCAAAGGAGGCCCAAAAGGGCAATGAGGAGAAGAATGCCTTAAAAAGTCGAATTTGCCTTAAAAAGTCGAAAAAGAATCTCAAAAGCTCACTGAGGAGATTCATTCCTTCAGAGTTAGACTGGAGCAAATGGAAGCTAATGACTTTATGAGAAATCAAGATGCTGTTAAGCAGATCCAAACAAATGAAAGATTGTAAGCCAATGTGAAATATCTCATGGGAAAAACCACTGACCTGGAAAACAGATCCAGGAGAGACAATTTAAAAATTATTGGACTACCTGAAAGCCATGATCAAAGAAAGAACCTGGAAATCACCCTTCAAGAAATTCTCAAAGAAAACTGCCCTGATGTTTTAGATCCAGAGGGCAAAATAGAGGTTGAAAGAATCCACAGATCACCTCCTGAAAAAGATCCCCAAAAAGAAAACTCCCAGGAATATTATAGCCAGGTTCCAGAATCCCCAGATCAAGGAGAAAATACTACAAGCAGCCAGGAAGAAACAATTTCAATATTGTGGAAACACAATCAGAATAGCCAGGACCTGGCAGCTTCTACACTGAGGGATCGAAGGGCATGGAATATGATATTCCAGAGGGCAAAAGAACTGGGAATGAACCAAGGGTCACCTACCCAGCAAAACTGAGTATTTTGTTTCAGGGGAAAATATGGTCATTCAGTGGAATAGAGGACTTTCAAGCATTCTTGAGGAAAAAACCAGACTTCAATAGAAAATTTGACATCCAGACACAAGAAGCAAGAGATGCCTGAGAAGGTAATCAGGGAAAAGAAATCAAAAGGAACTTATCAAAGTTGAACTATTTACATTCCTATATGGAAAAGCAATAACTGGGACTGATGATGTCTTTCTCACTATGGAAATAATGGAAGAAGGGGGTGTGGTCATATGAATACATATGTGAATGTGTGTGTATATGGTTACAGTTATATATGGATAGAGGGCATAGGTTGAATCTGTTGGGAAGGGAGAATACTCAAGGTATGAAATTATGAGGTGAGAGAGGAAAGTGGCAAGAGGAGATGGGGAGAGATAGGGTAGGGTAAACTATTCCATGTAGAAGAAGCAAGGGGAAGTGGTTACAAAGGAGGGGAAGAATAGGAAGGCAAAAAGGCAAAACCACATTCACATTGAATTTGGTTCAGGGAGAGAATGACTTACATACTAAATGGGATATCTCAACCTGCAGCAGGATAGGGGGAAGGGGGATGAGAGGAGGGATGATGGATGGGAGGGCATCCTTGGGGTGAGGGGAGGTTGGAAGTACCCACTATAGAAGAGGGACAGGATCATGTAGGGAATGGACCAGGTGGGGGGTGGGATGAGTGGGAGGAAATTATAAGCAGCCTTGTACAATATATCTACCATGATAATATTTTGCATAGCTAGACATGTACAACATATACTGAATTACTTATCTCCCAAGAAGGAATGGGTGACAAGGGAGGAAGGAAATGGATCTGAAATTTGAGGTCGTAACATTAAATGTTTCAAATATATATAAATACTATTATTAATACTCTTTTGCCTATAATTGGGAGATAAAATGTGCCGGCATTGGGACACAAAGATTCACCTTCCTCTAATGGAAAAGTCGATGGGGGTATGGAAGAAGGTATGGGAGAGAACAGATTGGAGGAAGCGATATCTTGTGGGACTACTACTCTGGGAGGTTGGGTAGGGGAATAATGGGGGGAAAATGATTGTAACTCAAAATCTGGCGGAAATGAATGATGTAAAACAGAAGTTAATAAAGCATTTGTTTAAAAAAAATAAATAAACAGTACCAACAAAAAAAAAAACAGAAATGGTTTTATTAATGAAAATGACACAAACAAGGTTATTACCTTGTTCTGTACCCAAAGAAACACTGAGCCTTGCCATTTGACTTACAATGGAAATATCCTATATGTTATCTTCTCCCCATTTAGGTTGTGGACTTCTTGAAGGGACAAACCATCTCTTACAAATCTGTATCCTCATCACTTAGCATAGTGTTTTGCACATTGCAGGCATCTAATAAATGTTTTTCAATTAATGCTATATGTTCATGTCCTAGACTTTCTGTGACAAAATTTCAAGAAAAGATACTTTTAATGAAGAAATCCTTATTTTTGGTATAGATAATATTGTCCCTGTTGACTTAATCCCTCTGAAACTTAGTGTCCTCATTAGTAGAAATATTTTTTTCCATTACAGTCTGCCTCATGTGATTTTTGTGACGATCAAATGACATGATTACACCATATAATACTATAATGAGATGGGGATTGAACCCATAATTGAGCTGATACATGGAAGTACCAAATGAGGAATCTTCCTCTCTAGAGCAGGTTAACATCTTTGTAACTTATGGTCCCAGAGTGCTATGTAGAGCAGAGGTGTCAAACACATGGCCAAATGGTTGCATACAACCTACGACAGTCCCAAGTGTGGGCAAACCAGATTAAAACTAGGAAATAGTTGACAAAATAAATAAGAACACAATAAAACATAGATAATATTAATATGTAGTTCTCTGAGTCAATACCTGAGTGTGCAGGTATCCTTATGGAAACTTCATGACCCCATTTCTATTTGAGTTTGACACCACAGATCTGGAGTGTGGAGACATTCAGGGACTTGCTTGAGGTCATACAGTCAGCATGCGTCAAAAGTGGGACTTAACCCAGGTCTTCCTAGCTCCAAAGCTACGATGAAAAAAAGTGAGTGTGAGTGTGTAAGTGTGTGTGTGAGTGTGTGAGTGTTTAATGGGTTTTTTATATTAAATCATGTATTAATTATCTACATGTTATATATTGTGCTAGGTGCTTGGATACAAATATAAAATTGGAAAAATCTCCTATGCTCTAGGAACTTACATTCTGCTAGGAGGAAATAACATGTAATTGTCACTGTAATTACCACAGAGAATGTTGTTGGTGTTCACTTGTTTCAGTCATACCTGACTCCTCATGACCCCAATTTGCGGTATTCCTGGCAAAGATATCAGAGTGGTGTGGTGTGTCAATTTTCTTCTCCACTGAATGAGGAGAATCCTAAGAACTGGAGGAATAAGGAAATGTCTTTTAAAGGAGATGGTGTTTGATATGACCCTTAAAAGGAGTTAGGGATCTCAGGAAGCAGCTCATTCCAGGCATGCATAAAAGCACAAAGTAGGAGATATAATATCATATTGTACAGGTCGTGTCAAGTTGCCAGTTTGCCTGGAGTATAGAATTCATGAGAAGAAGCAGTATATAGTCAGCCTGGGAAGACAAACTGGAGTCAGATTGTGAAGGATTTTAGATACCAAACAATATTTTAATTCAAAAGTGATAACTCTTCAGCAGAGGCATAACAGTCATATCTAGGCTTTAGAAATATTAATCTGGCAGGCATGTGAAAGATGGACTATAGAGATGAGTTCTAAGGCAAAGAACCTAATTAGGCAGTAGTTGCAAAAATCTGGAAGAAAGATGATAAAGGCCTTAACTAGCGTGGTAGTTGTGAGCAGAGACAAGATAACATACATAAGAGTTATCACAGTGCTAAAAATAAGATTTAGTAAATGACTGCATAAATCTGGGCAACTAACTGATGGTGGTAACTTCAAGAGAAAGAGGAATGGGTTTGGGGGTAAAGATAAGTTTTGCTTTGGATCTGTTGAATTTGAGATGTCTATAGGACATCCATTTCAAAACACCCAATGGGTAGTCTCTGATGTAGCAAACTTCAATCTGCCTTTCTGCAACTTCCACCTGTCACTGAGTCCCACCTTAAGGGGTCAAAGAGAACAGTTTAGGCCCTCTTTCATGTGATAGCTCTTCACATACTTTAAAATAATAATAACGTACTACCTCTCCCCTCAATCTTCACTTTTCTAAGCAAAATATCCTTAATGCCTTCAGCCAGTCTGCATGTGGAATAATCCCAGGACTCTCTGACATCCTGTGAAGTGACTTCTTAAAGCTCTCTTCATTATCAGTCTTTCATAAAACTTATCACCTAGAACTGGTCACAATAATTCAGATGTTAACTTTTTGGATTACCATATCACACTAGGGACTCCTGAGATTATAATGCACTAACCCCCTACATACTGTAATCCACTAAACCCCCCCATACAGATGTACTTCTGCCTAATCACA
>WOXC01008281.1:0-303062 GCA_011680675.1 Gymnobelideus leadbeateri | reverse complement strand
AGTAGGAAGACAGTCATGTAGGCACAATAGGAAAAGTTCTGAAGTAATTTGGGAAGTTAAAGTATAATGCTAAATCAATTCAATTTACCCAAGAATCACCTACCCAGCAAAACTGAATATAATCTTTTGATGGAGAAAACATTTTTAATGAGAGGACTTCCAAGCATTCTTGATGAAAAGATGAGAGCTGAATAGAAAATTTGACATTTATACAGAAGACTAAAGAGAAGTATGAAAAGGTAAACATGAAAGAGTGATCCAAAGGGACCCAAGGGAGTGAAACTGTTTGCGTTCCTAAATGTGAACATGATCTATGTAACTCCAAAGAACTTTATTAGTATCAAGACACTTAGAAAGAATCTGCATAGATAGAAGGCATGGATGTGACTCAATTATGTTAGAATGATCTTTGAAAAAAGAATGTAGGGGTGAGAAAGAGGGATGCACTGGAAGAAGGGGGAAAGGAGAGGTAGAATGGAGAAAATTTTCTTAGATAAAGGAGGTGGGCAGAGAAGAGATTTTATAGTATAGGGGAAAATGGGGGGGAGCTGGCAGGCAATTCTTGAACCCCATTCCCATTGGAATTGACTCAAAGAAAGAACACACAGAAATGCATGCATGCACTCAGGCAAGCTCAGTTGGGTATGAAAATCTATCTTACCCAACAGGGTGTCTCCTTATTACCCAATAGGGGAAGGGAATAATACACATAGGGTAGAGGGGGATGATAATAGGAGTGGTGGATTGGGAGAGGCAGTGATTGGAAGCAAGAGAGACTTTTGAGGAGGGACAGAATAAAAAAAGTAAAAGAAGGATAAAAGAGGAAAATGGAAGGGTGGAAAATGTACAGTGATTCTAACTGAGAATGTGAATGAGATGAGTTAACACATAGAGCAGAATTGGATAGCAGAGCGGTTTGGAAATCATAACCTAGCAATACATTATATACAAGAGACACATTTGGAACAGAAAGACAGAGAGTTGAAATGAGGGGCAGAAGCAGAACTTACTATACTTCAGCTGAAGCGAAGAGCGCAGGTGTGGCAGTGATGATCTCAGACAAAGGAAAAGCAAAATTAGGCTTAATTGAAAGAGATACTCAGGAAAATAACATTTGATAGAAGGTACCATAGACAGTGAAGTAACATTTTTTTTTTTAATTAGGGGCGGCTAGGTGGCGCAGTGAGTAGAGCATCGGCCCTGGAGTCAGAAGGACCTGAGTTCAAATCCGGCCCCAGACACTTAACACACACAAACAAAAACCTAGCCCTGTGACCTTGGGCAAGTTACTTAACCCCAATTGCCCTCCAAAAAGCAAAAAAAAAAAAAATTACAGAAAGTTTCTCTGCTAAACACCTCATTTCTCAAATACATAAGCAACTGAGTCAAATTTATAAGAGCAAGAGCCATTCTCCAGTTAATAAATGGTCAAAGGAATAAACAATTTCTCGAAGAAATCAAAGCTATGTATAGTCATATGATTGATTAGAGAAAGTCAAAGTAAAACAACTCTGAGGTACCACCTCACACCTATAAAAAAATCAGAAATTACAAATGCTGGAGAGGATGAGGGAAAATAGGTATGTTAATGAATTGTTGATGGAGTAATGAACTGGTCCAACCATTCTGGAGAACAATCTGGAACTATGCCCAAAAGGGTATAAAACTGTGCATACTCTTTGATCCAACAATAGTCCTACTAGGTCTGTATCCCAACACCAGCAAATTTTTAAAAAGGACCTACATGTACAAAAATATTTCCTCCAGCAGCTATTTTTGTGGTGACAAAGAATCAGAAATTGAAAGGATGCCCATCAGTTGGGGAATGGCTGAACAAGTTGTGGCATAGGATTGTTACAGAATACAATTGTGCTATAGGAAATGAGGAGAGGGGAGGGAAAAAAAAAACATGGCAAGATCTATTATGAGCTGATAAAAAGTGAAATGAGTTCATGGCGTATTGTAACAGCAATGCCATAACAATGATCAGTGTGAAAGACTTGGCTGTCCTGATAAACAAATGATTTGAGACAATTCCAAAGGACTCATCATGAAAAAACGTGGCATCCACTTTGAGAGAGAGAACTGATGAAATCA
Source organism: Gymnobelideus leadbeateri (assembly GCA_011680675.1). Taxonomy (NCBI): domain Eukaryota; kingdom Metazoa; phylum Chordata; class Mammalia; order Diprotodontia; family Petauridae; genus Gymnobelideus; species Gymnobelideus leadbeateri. The sequence continues at coordinate 300,965 of WOXC01008281.1, read as the reverse complement.
AAGCACAAATGGAAGCATAATTTTCCTGTTTTAATTTTTTTTTGCAATATGGCTAATATCAAAATGTTTTGCAGGATTTCGCATGTATATATGGCTTGCCTTTTCCCTGGGTAAGGGAAAATTGGGAGAGAAAGAATCTGGAACTCAAAGTTTGAAAAGAAAATAGTATTTTAAATAAATAATAAACATGAAAAAGTAAATTTAACTGGGTTGGTTTTGTTTATGGTTTGATAACTCAACATTGTGCATTTTCTTTTCTGTGATCCTCTCCATCCCGTTTGGTCATGAATTCTTCCCTTATCCATAGTTCCAACAGGTCACTTCTTCCTTATTCCTCTAATTTGCTTACCATGTGTCTATATCTAAGTCACATATGCATTAAAAGCCTATCCTGGTAAATGGTGTGAAGATGTTGGCCTGTATTTAATTTCTTCCAGATTGATGTACAGTTTTCACAGTGGTTTTTACTGGGGTCTTTGGGTTTTTCAGAAACTCAGCCACTAGGTTCATTTGCTTTTGTACATTATATCTCTAATATGCTTTTCTGCATTTTTGAAAATCAGTACAAAGAAGTTTTGATGACTACTGCCTTTTAGTTTAATGGTACTGCTAGGCCCTTCTCATTTCCTGTTTTTTTCCCCTCCACTATTTCTTTTGAAATTCATTACATTTTGTTCCTCCGGATTTATTTTATATTTTTTTCCCTAGCTCTCTAAAGTAATTCTTTGGTATTTTGATTGGTATGACACCAAGAAAGTAAATTACTTTTGGTAGTGCGGTCATTTTTTTTATATATTGGCTTAGGATAAATATGAGTACACTTTGCCCAAATATTTAGGTTTATCTTTAGTTCTGTAAAGAATATTTTATAGTTACATTCCTATATCCTGTATCTTGATAAGGTAAACTCCTTAGCATTTTATAAATTCTGTAGGTCTTTTAAGCGGAATTTGCATTTTTATCTCCTTCTGCTTGGTTTTATTACATATTTCCCTCTAATTGGCTTTTATTGCTCACAGAAATGCTAAGCATTTGTGTGGATTTCTCAGACATCACAGACTCAAACTGTCCAAATCTGAACTTAACAGCTTTCCCTCAAAACTCATACCTCTTCCTAACGTACCATTTCTTCCTTTCTTTGGTTGTTGATGACCTTTGGACAGTTCTTCAGGGACCCAATTTGCGGTTTTCTTGGCAGATACTGGACTGGTTTGTCCTTTCCTCCTCCAGCAGTTAATGCACAAGTTAAGGCAGACATTTAGCCACTCTGAAGACACAGCAGCCCAGAACTGGGAGCCAAGCACGGGCTGGGGTGTGGCTTCGCGCGCTCCAGGTGCCCGCTCTGAGAAGTGAGGGGGGCGGGCTGAGGTAGGTGACGTCACGTGATCGAGGGCCCTTTTAACAAGCTCAATTTCACCCCGGCCCTCAGGGATTCTCAGCGGGGGAGTAAGTAAGTGAACTTGGCAGAAGATACATCTTTATTTCCACATAACTAGACTTCGTCACATGGAAAGCTCTGTGGCGTTCGCACCGCCAGGCCAGCCGGGAGGTGGATTCGAACTCACAAATTCCGCTCGTTTCCCAGCGGGAGCCCGGACAGTGAGCCAGAACGAGCCCCCAGAGTTGCGCGCGCAGCCCGCCCCCGGCCGGCGTCGAAGCGCTCCCCCTAAGCCCCGCCTCCTCCCTTCCCTCGTCGCTGCTGTTGCGTCACCGGAGGCCGCTTCTTGTGACGCGACGTCGGCGCCCTCCTCGCGCTGGGCGCCGGAAGCGGAACGGAAGTGCATGCGAGCCCTGCTTCCGGGCCCCGGCGCCATTTGTAGCTGTTGCCGGTCCCTGCCTGGGGGCTTTTTCTCTGTCCAGAAGATGAGCTACGAGCACCGCCAGAACTGGGGCCGCGATGGCGGCGGGCCCCGCGGCTCGAGCGGCGGCGGCTACGGGGGAAGCCGCGGCGGGGGCGGAGGCCGGGGCGGCGGCGGCGGCGGCGGCGGAGGAGGAGGAGGAGGAGGCCGGGGCCGGCATCCTGGCCACCTGAAGGGCCGCGACATCGGCCTGTGGTACGCGCGGAAGCAGGGCCAAAAGAGCAAGGACGTCGAGCGCCAGGAGGTGAGCGCCCGGGCCCGCGCCCCCTCCCCTGCCAGTGTAGTCATGCCCCGATCCCTCCCTGATGGAGTCAGCATGGGGAGCCCTCCCGGCAGCCTCCAGGAAGGGGGGCGGGGTCTGCACGCTTGGCCGAGCCACTGTCCAAGCTCCCTTTGCAGGAGCTCCCAGTGTAGACCTGCCCGCCCCACGTTTCTCGTCCCCCACGCCGAGGCAGTCTCCAGCCTTCGCCCCTGCCAGATAAGCTGCCGCTAGTCGGGATTCGAACCCAGACCCTAGCCAGTGTTGGCTGCGGACAGCCGGCCATCTGTCTGACACAAAGAAGCCGGGGGGCGGGGGAGCCTCGGGTGTGTGTTCCCTCCGAGTCAGAAATCTAGCCCCGGAGAGGACTCGGAGATGGCTGGGACAGGGACGGGAGCGCCTCGTCCGCTCTCCCTCCCCTTCGGGTCTCTATTAGACCTTCTGTGCGCGAGGTGATTCTCTGTTTTGTGTTGTCAGTGTCACGGAGACCATCTGCTCACGTGCAGAGAGAGCCCCTAAGTGTATGCTGCCACATCAGATGCTTTTTTGGTGTCACGATCTATGTAGCGCTTTTAAGGCTTGCAGAGCATTTTATTGGGCACCCATCTCTGCACCTTTCAGTCACCTGGGGCCCGGATATGTGCTACAGAAGATTTGTTTTCTCTTTTTTCCCTCATGGATGTCTTCAATACCTAGGTTAATGAGTTTCCTAAAGGTTTTGTTGAAGTGAGAAAAATAGGCTTTTTGGTGAATAATTATTACTATTCTCTCCGTCCTTACCATCCGAGGTTTCTTCTACTCTTGCTGTCTCCCTCTCTTTCCCCCCTCTACATTTTTTGTTGTCTTTCAAAAAGCATGGGACTTGATCCTTTTATTCCCTCAAAATTGTGTCTCCGAAAAGGATCCTCCAAAAAGCATGGTGTGTCTTCTTTTGTTGTTTTTAGTTTCTCTGGTGCCATTTCTACTTCATTATGCCCCTAGCTTAGGGCTGTAATATAACTCGCACAAACATGGTGGCCCTGCTGTATAGGAGATCCTTGACGACTCTTCCTTTTATGTGCATGTACCTGTGAGTGCGTTTGGGGTTTGTTTTTGTTTGTTGTTTGTTTTTGGTCTGTTGTTTCTTCTTTCGCCTTTAAGTGCTCTTGGGATGATTTCACTTTTAATTGAGTCATAAACCAAGTTTTCCTAAACTTTTTTTTCCTCACTTGTTCCCACTGTTCTATGAGGTGATACTGTTATACTTTCCCACTCATCTCTTCTTCCAGTCTTGACAGTCATATGTTTTCTTGGCAGAGACATCTATCTGTCTTTTGCTGCCTGAGGTGGATTCTTAGCTCTTTTGACTTCCTTTCTAGGCTGTTGGATTGAATGAGTCAATCTGCCACAGGTATTGGTGATAGGTCATGTTGAGGATTTGCTTCATTTTTGGTCCCCCCAAAACAGGTTTGACTCTATCGGGTTGGATCAGTTTTAGTTTTAAATGCTCTCTTTTTATGTTTGCTTTTATAAATTGATGGCATCACTACACAGCTGATCCTGACAATCTCATCCATAATCAGCATTTCCTCAGATGTAGTCAGTTTCATTTTTATGACTATCCAACAGTCTCCCAACTATTATTGAAGAATACATTTGTGTTACATGCTCCATCTCTTCTCTCTCTGCCTTTGTCCTCAGTGTCTGGAATGTTTCCCACTTTGATCTCTTGATTTCCTGGTTTCCTTCAAGAGTCATCTCAAATCCTATCCTCTATAGGAGCTCCTTTCTATATTTTTTGTGGGCCACCCAAAATCCTTTGACATGTCTCAAGCTGCCTGCGGGCAGAAGACTATTTTTGCCTTTCTTTTTCTCCTCTGTTTAGCCCAGAGAAAGCACTTAAGAAATCCTTATTGACTTAATGAGCTCCAGATGATTTTTCACAAGGTTTCTAAACCTTGGGCTTCTTCCTTTTTTTTTTTTTTTTTGCAGGGGGGAAACCAGGGCAATTGGGGTTAAGTGACTTGCCCAAGGTCACACGGCTAGTTTTTTTTGTGTGTTAAGTGTCTCTGAGGCTGGATTTGAACTCTCATCCTTCTGACTCCAGGGCTGGTGCTCTATTCACTGTGCTACCTAGCCTCCCCAAGGCTTTTTGCTTTCTTACCCCCCTCAGTCATATCTTCTAACATTTTTTGCCAGTCTCACTTCTTTGCATTGGGTAGAGGAGTGGATTGAATCTCCTTCAGGAGATGGAATTTGAACCGTCTCAGCAGAAGCCATATATGTTAGGACCTAGAGGGGAGAGCAGCACAGAGCTGAGAGATGGGCGTGCTTGTCACCAACTGCAGGAATGCCCATGAACTGGATCTTGGAGGGGAGTAATTAATGTGTCAGAATACTAAAAAGATAGGGAGGGGCTTTAAATACCCATCAGAAGGTTTTCTGTGTGTTTGTTTATGTTTGATCTTAGTGCTCATAAGGAAAAGTTATTGACTAGTGGAGTGATGTGGTTAAACCTGCCCTTTGGCAGCTGAGTGAGTAGAGTCTGAATAGGAAGAAGATAAATCATGGTGGTTCCGTGTTTGAGAAAAGTTCATAGAAGAAGAGATTTGCCTGGCCCATAGAGGGCACTTAATACATGCTGATCGACTGATGGGACTTCTGTGGTTGGAAAGGTTCCTGAAGATCTAGGACAATAAAGTGAATAAAGCAATAGAAGTTGGAAAACTTCAGTTTTTGTCCAGTTTTTGTTTTTAAAAGATCCTCACTCTTCTTAGGCTCTTTTGCTGGATCATAGTTTTGTCCTGGCCTCTCTTCTCTGTCAGTACTCTTGGGTCATCCTTGGTAATCTGGTGAACTCATGACAGAATCATCTTTATGCTTGTGACTCTCGGATCTATATTTCTAGCCCTAGTCTCACTCATGATATTCAGTCCTTCCAGGGCTCCCCATATTAGTGCCGGACTCAGTGTAGTCATCCCGCGGCTGCTCAAAACCTGGAACTCAAACGATCCACCAGCTTTGGCTTCCCTGAGTAGCAGGGATTACACTTGTTCATTATTGTGCTGCCTTGGATAATTTTTCTATTTCGTGTTTGTCCAGTAATTTTTATATTGCAGTAGTTCGGTGTTATCAGTATAGGACTTAGCTGAAGGTAGATGGCACCCAATCCATGTACTCCATCCTAGACATTTTATTTTTCATTAGAACTAATTTAAACTTGGTTCATGAATTCCCTAGTCACAACAGCAAATTAAAAAGCGGATATACATGCATGTATATGTGTGTTTGTGTGACATTTCCCAGAAATCATAATAATAACAACAGTTGATACCAAGGGAAGAGAGAGAAAATTTATAAGAAACCCAGTGGTCTGGGACCATCTTATGTAGGGGTTAGTAATCCTAATCTCAGTAAGCCTTGAGCCTCAGTAACATTGTGCAGTGATTGACATTCATAATTATGAGCCAGATAATCAAAAAGACTAGCATATGGAATGCATTTTTGGAGTATCTTCAAAGCAAATTGATGAAATTTTTTTAAAAGTTGTGCTTAAAGCATTAAGTCTTCAGCTATTCAAAATGATTCCTTTTCCCAGATAGATTGGAATTTTACTTTATTGTGATTCATTTGTTACCTTCATTGAACATGTAAATGACTATAAAAGAATTATCAACTAAAAAGCTTCTACAATTCTCCCCATTATCAGTGCAGTCTCTCCTGGAATATTTTCATTGTGCAATTAATCTGACAGTCTAAGAATGTTAATTTTCCATGAGAATTGGTGACTATAAGTGGATGCTACCAAGATGAAAAAGAAACCTGAGCCTTCAAAAACTTTATGAAAAGGAATAGAAGACACTTTTAATTGTACACCTCATTTAAAGTCATGTGAAGGGGCAGCTAGGTGGTGCAGTGGATAGAGCACCGGCCCTAGAATCAGGAGGACCCGAGTTCAAATCTGGCCTCAGATGCTTAACACACAAAAACTAGTCGTGTGACCTTGGGCAAGTCACTTAACCCCAATTGCCCCCCCAAAAAAGCAAAAAAAAATAATAAAATAAAATTATGTGAAAAGCTCCCATTTACAGAGCATTTGAGGGGTTACAAAATGCTTTTCTCACTGGGAGCTAAATAGTTGTAAGTATTATCACCATTTTATTCATATAAATAAGGAAACTAAGACTGACTCTGCCTTGCCCAGACTCTCGTTGCTAATAAGTTTTGGGTGCAAGACTGAAAAGTCTAGGCCTCTTGATTCTAGTTCCAGTGCTTTTAGAGTTTGAAAATCGGCAGTCTGTTTGGGTAGACCTGCCTCAGTGCAGTATCTTGTCAGATCAGCTGGCGGGATGGGATGAAGCACTCTTGGGTCATTGAGGGTTTATTTAGCCCGTTGCACAGAAAGGGTATGCAATAAGGATACTGTAGCACTTAACTTGGGAAGTTGCACGTCCCCCTTCTTGCTCTGGCTAAAAAGCACAGACTACAGTGTCTCACATGTGATCTTGAGTCAAGTCTGACCTAAGCTGACCTTCTATGACTAGACCTTTTCATCCCCATGGGTGGCCAAAGTCAGTAGATCAGGAAGCTGGCTCAAGGCAGATGCAGTTTGAGCCTTGCCCCCTTTCTGAACTAATCCTATCCTTGCTTTGTTAACCTTTTGGTAACAAAAGCCAATCTATTGGGCAATAAGTGGGAGAGGTGAAGTAGAGGGAGGAAGAAACCCTATTAGATATTGGTCCCATCACACCATCTAATCTAAACCATACAGAAAACTAGTGTTTATAATGACATACTTGACAAGAAGTCATCTGGCCTGTGTTTGAAGACCTTCAGCAGGGAGAACCCCCACCTCTCTAGATGTCCCAGGCCTTTTTGGCAGCTCTTATTGTTAGGGCATTTTTCTTGGCATTAAGGCAAAATTTACCTTTTCCCAATTTCCACATTTTACTTCTGGTTCTGCCGTCTTGGGTCTAATTCATCCATCATGTGATAGCTCTTGAAATATTTTGAAGACACCTATCATGTTCCTCCTAAGTCTTCAGTTGATAACTCATGACAGACTGAAAGCCCTTTACCTTCCTTGGTGTACTCCTGGACATCTAGCTTATCAATAGCTTTCTTAAACTGGCACTCTTGAGATTTATTTACAAGGTACTGTGAGAGATCATGGGGAGAGAGAATACTTTAAGCAAGGGGCAGGTGGGCATGAGGATCAGGAAAAGCTTCAGAGAGGGAGGAGGTGATAGTGAACTGTGCTTTTGGTTCTAGAAGCAGTAGTTTAACTTTTATCCTTCTTTGCACTTTCACACTTTTCCACACTGTTTTTGTCTTTTGTCCTCACTGCTGTGTTCACATTGTTATCAGCTTTTTATATCGTGGCTCCTGACTCTGGGTCCTATTTGCCAGATCTGGTGGTGTTTCTCAATCAACAGACATTTCTGTACTCCATTCTGCACTCTTCCCCACTCTACTCTGCCCTTCTTGATACTCTTAAGGCTATTGCCATTCCCTCTTTTCTCCTACTTTTTCAGTTGTTCAAGTGTACCACTGACAGAGTTTCCAGTAGTAACAGACACAACACTTCCTTAACCAGAAATTCTTTTCTTTGATTCCTACTGCCTCTGGATTGTTAAGATTCCCTACAAAAGGTGAAAGGAAATGAACTTTTCTGTTCACTGACAACAGAGGTCTTTTCTTCCAGTGATGGACTAGCTTCCCTTCCAACTTGTCTATTGATTAATGTTTTTGGCGCTAACCTTGGGAAATGACCCTTTTCAGTTTAGGACTAGATATTTGGGTAAAGTCTCCTTATGTTTAGGAAAGTAGGGGAGATTAACAAAAAAAAAATTTATAGGACAAATAAAGTAAACCTTATAAATTGACTTAATTGTTGGGATTTTTGAACATCTTAAGAACATAAAAGAATAGAAACTATAGAAGAAGGTATGAGGAGAAAAGGGCTTCAGGGGATGGGGTGTCTTAATGTCTCAGTTTGTGACTATAATTTAAGAGAAATGAAAAGTTTTGTCGTTGTTTGAAATTAGTTGAATTTGCATAAGTGTTAGTGACAAATTTTTTTTCTTCCCATAATTAAGAGAGCTGTAGTACGTATGGATGAACGTCGAGAAGAACAAATTGTACAACTGTTGAATTCTGTCCAAACTAAGAATGACAAAGATTCTCAGCCGCAAATATCCTGGTTTTCTCCTGAGGATCATGGGTAAAAAAATTTACTTTTTTGAAAAATGGGTAGAAAACAACAGGCCTTTAGTAGCATTGACCTGACAAGAATTACAGTTTAAAAGTGCTGGTTTTCATTATTCCATACTATGGTTCAGAGACAATCAAAATTGCTCTTTCCTTCAAAGACTGATTCTTAACATTGCCAATGAATTTTCTTGCATAGATCAGGGACTACATCAGGTGAGAAATTTTTCTAACAACTGAGCTGTACCTTTTTTTTTTTTTTTTGCTTTTTGGCAGGCAATTGGGGTTAAGTGACTTGCCCAAAGTCACATAGCTAGTAAGTGTGTTAAGTGTCTGAGACTGGATTTGAATTCAGGTTCTTCTGACTCCAGGGCCAGTGTTTTATTCACTGCACCACCTAGCCACCCCCTATACATTTTTTTTTTAAGTATCATTTTCAGCATTTTTGATAAAGTGTTTTTTGTGAAGTCTTAAGGCTTTTTTAGGCATATACTAAGGGCATGATTTTTAGAGGACAAGTTAAATGATTGTAAATTTTTGAAGAACACATATTAAGGCACCATTGTTGTATAGGCAGAGAGTGTGTGTGTGTGTGTGTGTGTGTGTGTGTGTGTGCGCGCGCATATATACATACCCTCACAGCACATGCATATGAGAGTATGATTGTAACACAGTTTGCTACTTTTTACTTTGTTATTTTATGTTTTTGTAGGCCACAGAGATTATAGATCCATAATTCCGTTAAACTTTTTCATTCTTTTTTTTTTTTTTTTTAAAGCAGTTGGGGTTAAGTAACTTGCTCAAGGTTACACAGCTAGTCATTTGATTTATGCATGGGTGCTCATTTTCTGAGGCCGGATCTGATCTCGGGTCATCCAAACTCTGAGGCCGGCACTCTTACTCACTGCGCCACCTAGCCGCCCCTTTAGGGCAATTGGGGTTAAGTAACTTGCCCAAGGTTACACGGCTAGGTTTTTGTTTGTGCGGATTAAGTGTCAGAGGCCGGCTCCGAACTCAGGTCCTTCTGATTCCAGGGCCGGCGCTCTATTCACTGCGCCACTTAGCCGCCCCTAAACTTTTTCATTCTTGCAACTTTTGTCTGTGTTCTACAATAAACACTCCAAACAAAGGACAACTTACAAATACAGCTTAATTTTAAAGAACACTGTCTTTGTGGATTGGATAGAGAGGAGGCAGGGGCTCTCTGTATTACTGACCAAGAATAACTCATTTGATGTTCAAAAGAAACTCAGATATTCCTTCATGTTTAAATTTGATGTTGTTGAAGTATATGTCTCAATTGCATTCCTTTGAGAATAAGTGAAAGGCCTTGAGTTGTGCGTTTATTAAATGTTTTAAAAGAAGTTGTAGTTTTGGGTTTTTTCCCCAAGTTTCAAGTGACTCATTGAACTCTGCAATTTATTTCAAAACAGATATGGGACTGAAATTCCTGTCCAGAACAAACCAACTTCAGAAAAAAAAATTTTGGAAAAAGAAAAGAAAACTTTGGACCAAGAAAAGAAGTTCATAGACCAGGGGAAGAAATTGACTGACAGGGCAAAGTCATTTGCAAATAGAGATTCTGAATATCTCTTGCAAGAGAATGAACCAGATGTGGATTTAGACCAGCAACTTAAGGAAGACCTAAAAAGAAAGAAGTCTGATCCCCGTTACATTGAAATGCAGGTAATGGAGAATATAACCCTTTTTGAGTACTTTTTTATCCTTAAGGTTCCTTTTGTATATAACCTTGACTCTCCCTTCTCCCCACCTCCAACAACAACAAAGAAATAAAAAGGAACAGTTTGTGATTAAGTTTGGCAGCAAAATACTGTGTAAAAGAACTGGGAAACCTATTGGATAAGTCTCTTTATCTTACTGGGCCTGCCAAGGTCTTTATCTCTCTGGGGATAGAGGTCTTCCGGTCTTAAGAGTCTATGTCTCATGGTGGAAAGGTGACATAGATGTGATAAAATGTTCGTGTGAATTTTAAAACTCCTAAGGTACACAGTGTACCTTTTCCTTCTAGGCCTGGTGACTGACTGTCTGTAATGCCAAGCACAAGCAGCTTTCCAGAAAAATGCTACTGTGGACAGCTTTTAAGGTTCTTTCCATAACAAATCAAAGCAAAACTTTAACAGAAAATCAAGGTACAGCATTCACAGTATTACAGCTTATCACAGAAAATCACAATAGTCAAAGTCTTCCACTCATGGGGCATACTTGATTAACTCAATCAGTCACTTATTCAGCAATCAATTACTCAGTATCATACACAAAACCCTCCACCCCTTAGGTCACTAGTAAACTACAATTCCATAATTACTCAGTACCCAAGGAGAGGTCTTTTCATTTTGACCTGGGGCCTGTTCTCAGATTGCCTGGATCCCCTTCCATGGTCCCAGATTCTTTCTTTCTTTCTTTCTTTCTGTCTGTCTATCTATCTATCTATCTATCTATCTATCTATAGATACACACACATATACATATTAGGCCCCTCTTAGGTCTTATTATCATTCTCCAGCCAAAGAATACCCTGTCTACTCTCTTTCTCAAACTCAGGGCTGATTTCTATGCCTGGATCCCTTGATGTCATGTTCTGGTTAGTTCCCCGTCCCTGAATCCTAATCTAATGCTGTGTGTATATAAGAAAAGCCCCAGAGGGGCACAGTCAGAATTTCTTGAGACCAGGATCTGGTGGCAGGGCAGCTACAGAAGAGAGAATGGAGAACTGAGCCAGAATTTCCTGAGAACCTGTGGTGGTGGAGCTTCTTCTGAACAGGAGCCCAGGTGACTAAGGAAGCATGACCAGGAAGCTGAGACTTTATTTGTGGCTTGGTTGAGCCTTGAATTTCCTGGAGCAGAAATGAAGGTGAAGGGTCTGACATGGACCAGACCCTGTGAACTTCAGTGTGGAGCAGGACCTGCCCAGAGAGCTGGACAAGGTTATATACAAAAGAAACCTTAAGGATAGATAGATAAGGGGACTGGCTGTTCATCGAGAACCATAGGGTCCTAGTTCTAGAGCTAGAAAAGACCCTGACCCTTTTACTCCTTTTTAGAGAGGGATGACACTGGGTGGCCAATAGGACTTCCCTAAGGAGACACAGTCAGCATCTGAAGTAGAATTTAAACCCAGATCTTCTTGGTTCCAGAGCTAGTACACTTTCCATTTTACCACACTGCCTTCAAATACATCTGATTGTACCATTGTCTAGCCTATATATTTTCATCTTTCCCAAAAGAACATGAAATTTTGTCATGTTCTTTTGCTGAAATATAGATAAAACTGCTCATGGCTTTTCTTGGATCTGCCTGTCTAGAAGCTCAAAAAAGAGACTAGGTGAGTCTTCTGTGATCTATTTGTGGTGAAGCTGGCTCTTGGGATTACTCCTTTCTTTTTTAAAAGGGCAGATTGGAGGTTCCCAGCTGTAGGTCCTCTGCCTTCAGATTCCAGGGTCTTTCCCTTGTATCACAGTGTATCTATGAGTGGAATAAAAACTGGGAACTGTGGGGATGGTATTGAAGACAGGTTAAATACCATCAACCCCAAGGAGCTGTCCATATCTTTGTCATACTAGCGTGTTCTGGTGTTTACGTTAATGAAACTGCTACTTGCATTAAGAATTGTTTTGTGAGACTTAACCTCTTATTACAAAAACACTGTTGCTTAAATTTTTCTGTGTATTCCAGCTGGCTTTTTTCATGCTATACTTAGTAGGTTGCTTTGGTTGTGTTTTTTTAAGCTACATCTGTTCTGTTCTCATTTCAGCATTTCCGGGAGAAGCTGCCATCGTATGGAATGAAAAAGGTAAATTATTTACTACACGTTTAATTTACAAAGGTCTTTTAAAAAAAAAAAAAAGCATAAAAAATAATCAGTAAGAATTGACATGACATTATAGAGCCTTTTGCTTATAAGATTCCTAGGGAAATAGGATTATTTTTCATTAAATAAACTTATTTCTTAAAATAACTTCAAATACAGCTGTTGAATTTGCATTGAAGTCTATGTACAATTCTTGTTCTATCCCAAACATTGAGGTTTAACAACTGATATTGTTATAAAACAGCAAAATATTGCATTTTAAATTGTCAGTTGTATTAGAGCTCAATAGTTAACTATGAACTGTAATTAATTTCTGGAGAATTCCAGATCAGTGATGTTGAGTCTGCTCTCTCTTTCTCCCTCTAATTTGAACTCCCTTATTTCAAAAAAACAGATCAGATTATTTGCTGTTCTTTAGTATTGTATTAAAAAATTTTTACCAGTATCAAAATGATGGATTTCATCATAGTGTTTTGAGTCAGAGAGGTAGGCACCCTGGTTTCCAGCAGTACAGGGAGCACTAGATAGAACGGTTGATTTTGAACAGAGTATAAACTTTCATTTGAAGACAGCTGACATGAAGGTTGGAAACAGGCATATCTCAGAACCCATTAAGGAAGTGGGACTTTGAAAACAAGTAGTGAAAACGCAGTATTATCTGGAAAAAAATGATGTGCCAGAATATTTTTTCTCATGAATAATGAAATAGTTGGACATTCAGAAAAACAGAGCACTCATCCCTCTGCCCTCAGTCTTTTCTTTCACAAATGTTTTGAAATACTGACAAATAAGTTTATTTTACACATTATACCTCACACTCTTGCTCTAGAGAACAAAAAAAAATTTCTCTTTTAATTTGGTACCTATTAAGCTGGAGCAGAATCCCAGCGCCAGGAAATCCGATAGTGCTTAGAAGGTGGCAGCACATAGATCCCCACCCGGCACTGCTGCTCTGGGAGTAAGATGATCAGGAAGTCAGAGGAGTCAATAGACAGGAGTTCTTCAGGTCACAGCTTTGTCCGGCTTTTAGGAAGTTTCCTGGGGCTTGGAGATGTTCTCCCAGACCCTAGGAAGTAACAGGAAGTGTCCCATTTTCTGGCATGCTTCCTTATCTTTCTGCTTGCCTGCATGCTTGTGTATTTGTACATGTGCTCTCTTCCTTTGTCATAAGCATAAACCTAGAGAAATTATCAGGGCAGCTAGGTGGCACGGTACATAGAACACTTGACCTGGACCTGAGTTCACATTTGACTTCAGGAATTTTCTAGCTTTGTGACCCTGGGCAAGTCATTTAACTCTGTTTACCTCAGATTCCCTATCTGTAAAATGAGCTGGAGAAGGAAGTGTATACCACTCTAGTATCTCTACCAAGAAAACCCCAAATGGGGTCACAAAGAGTCAGACACAACTGAACACGAAGAAAATAATCCCAAGGTTAATTAGATCCCCAACTTGCAGAGTTGCTGTGAGGATCAAAAGCAGTAATACCTGTCAAGTACTTTGTATCACAGTGCCTGGCACATAGGAAGTGCTCTATGAGAGCTGGTTCCCTTCCATTTACAGAAATCTTTAAGGGAGACATATACAGACATAGACATACATGCATATGTATTCACATATACAAGCACATGCCCTCATTTATTTCAGGGGACAAGCAGTAGTTCTGGTTTTCAAAATAACTTTCCTCCTTTTGGTTCTTAATCAGACCTTCAGTTCTCTCCACCTCAGATCCTGGTACTCTATTATCTCCCTGGGGTCTACCATGAGTCTACATAAGTGATTCTTCTGGCCTCCCCACCTACCTGCCCGAGGAATGAAAAGGCTGCCAAGACCTCTACTTTTTCATGTATTTTACATAGTGAACAGACATCACTGAAGTCCTCTTTAACTTGTTTATCTCCTTGACTAACTTAAGTCTTCTAGAAAGTCCATAGCTACCTGAGAAGTTAATAGTGGTTTGGACTTTCTGGAGGGCTTAGACTATTGACCTACTTTTGGCCAACAGGAACTTTGTTAGAGTAGTTAACAGTTTAGAATGGGGCAAAAAGGAATAGTTACTTTACAAATGAGCTATACTTTTCTCCTATGAGGACTTTTATTTCATAATTATTGAATCTAATCTTGAGGCTTTAGAAAAAAAATTTTTCACACATACCGTACTGTTTAAGAGATGTATCTTTATTTGACATTGAACAATTGGTTTTTAAAAGGGGGGGTAATTTGTCATATAAGTAGTAGTCGTTGTGAGTTATTGTGGTGGTCTGCTCTAGCTTACTTCCCACAGCAATGGCAATTTATTAAGAAAATTTCCCGGGTAAAGTGTCCTCAGCATTTTTTTTTTTAATTATTTTTTACTATTCTGTGTGGAAATCTTTTTAAATAGGAAGCTATTAAACATACTTAAGCTTTCCTTGAAATGAGCATCATTATTGTACTTCACTGTAATTCATTGATCTCGTGGGCTGCTTCCTCCTACACCTAAGTGTCCTGCACTGTTTTGGCTTTTGATGCTCAGTTTTATGTAGTTTGGATTTTCTCTGATCTCATTCAGTTGCAGCCTTCACTTCTTAGCGCTGCCAGCCTACCTGGCTTCTGTTAGCCACCTTCCTTTTTAATTGGCTGCTTCTAATCTGTCCTGTTTTAGGAGATGAGTTCCCCCAGTTCAGGCACAGAACAGATGCTCCCAGAATACGTCTTGACTGAGTCAGTATCTGAGGGCACCAGGAGCTGGGTTAGGAGCCCCTTATAGGAACATGTGACTGCTCTGACCATGTACCCTCTGTTGGTCTGGAGGTAACTGGAGAAATCATCTTGAGAGAACAGAAGAGTTCTCTATGTTTCTATACTGGTGGTTCTTCTGAAATTACATTAGCTTCGATTGACAGTGACATTTGAACTGCTAGATTGTGCTTTCCCCTCAAAGAGCAAGTGGTCTGTACTTATGTTTTCTCTTTTCTTTCTATCTCTGTTTCAAATAGGAATTGGTAAATTTGATAAGTAACAATCAAGTTACTGTTATAAGTGGCGAGACTGGTTGTGGGAAAACCACCCAAGTTACTCAGTTCATTCTAGATGATTATATTGAAAGAGGAAAAGGATCTGCCTGCCGGATAGTATGTACACAGCCCAGAAGAATCAGTGCAATTTCGGTAAGTAATGCCCCATTTTTAAATAATTTATAGCAAGATTCTTCTGTTCTCTTTGTGAAAGAGTCTCCAAAAACACTGATGGTGAGGTTAAGGTAATTTTGGAAGAGACTGTGTGGTATAGTGGGTAGAGAACCAACCTCAGAGTCAGAATGACCTTTGTGCCAGTGACCATGGCAGGGCATTCAACCTCTCAGTGCCCCAGGTAAATCCCTGAGACCAGAGTATGCAGAACAGGCACTACCCTTCAGAGGCCTAGGGATGAAGTCACAGGTCTGGAGCCCTCCCACCACCCCTATGCCCCAAGGAGCTTGATAAAAATTTGGTCTTCATCCTCTGATATTGCTGCCAAAAAAAAATTAATAATAATAAACCTAAGCAGGTACTGAGCATTTGGTGGCAAAAATTGAACTCATAAAGACCACCAAAAAATGCTTTAACATTTTTGAATAAAAGATGAATCTTTTATTTATAAACAAATATCAGGTTATCTGTTATTTATGATGTGCCTATTACAGTATATTTTATGAAATTCATCCTAAACTCTAAGTAGCCTCTGCCTCTTGCTGAGGTTCCATTCAGTTGACATTGCTTATGTACTTGTTTGATATAGGGTTGACACACAAGCACACCCTCTAGCTGCAAGAAAGGGTGATGTTGGAGTAGCAGAGCTTAGAATCCCAGAATTTTACATTTGGACATGTTTTCAGCAACTGTCTGATCCAGCCTGTACCTAACAAGGAATTTCTGCTACAGCACGATCTACAGGAAGCCCTCCAGGGAGAAGGGCCCTGCTTCCCTTCTAGGGCAGCACATTCATTCGCTTTGGACATTAAGCCTATGTTTGCCTTTGTGCAAATTCTACCCATTACCTCCCCCCCCATACCTCTGTCCCCCCGCCCATGTCTAAACCCTTGTCCACATAACCCTTCAAATACTTAAAGATACCTCAAAGATCAGTAAAACAATTTTTAGTGCTTTTGAAAAAATATATATCTTTTCAAACAAGAAATCTTTTTTTGAGGGGGTAAGGCAAGGCAACTGTGGTTAAATGACTTACCTAGGGTCACACAGATAGTAGGTGTCAAGTGTCTACTGTGTGTGTCTGGATTTGAATTCAGATCTTCCTGACTCCAGGGCTAGTGCTCAAAACACTGTGCTACCTGTCCCTAGAAATCTCCTTTAAAAAGCTTCTTTTAAAAGCCATTTTCCAAGAGCTTTTATAAATGAAAGAATGCTGACTTTAATATCATTAACTGAATGCTTCATTTATCTTATTTTTAGTTTTAGGTTAGCTAACTTTTATAGTTGGGTTGTAATATTGGGTTTTTTTGTCTTTTTTGGAGGGGGAAGACAGGGCAATTGGGGTTGTGACTTGATAGTAAGTGTTAAGTGTGTGAGGCCAGATTTGAACTAAAGTCCTCCTGACTCCAGGGCTGGTGCTCTATTCACTGTGCCGCCTAGCTGCCCCTCCCATAAATGCTTTTGATACTACATTGGGACCTACTTACAGGATTATAGAATGTAGAGCTTGAAAGGATATTTTATATCATTAGTGAGTATGATATGCATAATTATACCTTTTTTTTAAAGATGTTAGGATTTTTTCTTTATAGTTCTGTATTTTTGCTTTAATGATAATTACATAACTGATTATGGATTTATAGAATTTTTTTGTTAAAAAGAACCATAGAGGCCATCTTGACCTAATGATCAGATTACAGAGCTAGGGGTTAGAGATGTTACATGACATATGTGAGGTCATATAGCTAATGAAGAGCAGAGCCCAGATTACAATGTGCCCTCTAACTTCAGACCTGTCTGCTGTATTTGATTTGGCGACAATCCATTCTAAGGTGTGTTTGTAGCAAAAACTGGGAACACTAGACTGCGTGCTTGGTAATAAAAAGCAAAATGGTAAGAAACTAATTATTTCCTCTCATTAAATATAGTTAGATTTATGCAGGTTAAAACGAGAAAAAACAAAATTGTACATTTTAATCTTCTTCCTTCCATAAAGTGATGAAGGAGTATGATGGCCAAGTTGACATTCAGGCCTTGTTGAAGTTCTCATGCCTGAGCAGATCAGTGACATGGTAGAGTAGCAGGAGAGGGAGGGGGATAAGTTGCCCATGTAGGTCTTGGATGCCCTTTCTCAGAAACTTGCCTCGTCAGTCAGCTACTTCTATCTTCTTGGGATATCTTAATGCCTTCATTCTTGCCACTGATACTAACAGCAGTGTGCAGTCAAACCTTTCCTGTATAATATGTTTATAATTTTACTTGGCCATCTGCTAATTTCTCACTCACAAAATAGCTGAGAATGAGGAAACAAGTTGAAACCCCAAGTCCCAATTATTAGTCATATCCAACTTGGGAATCTGGAGCCCAAGAGAGAGGGACTGTTAACAGGTTTGCACGCAAATCAGAGCAACAAGAATGCAAATTTTAAAGTAAGAAGAGGAGGCAGAAAACCTATAAAAGGAACATAAAAGAACTCTCAGATCACAGTAACGTGAGTCTGCTTTGCATAGGGACACATACTCTTGACTGCTTCACTAGGCCCTGGCAAAATCTCCCACATATATTATTGTTCATGATTATGACAGTAATCATCAAGAGTCAACTGATGGCTGGAATACTTAATTTCAAAAAGTGTGGAAACATATAATCCATTTTTACTAGGTTTTTTTGAAAATTGTTAAAAGTCAGTCTTGACAACTGAAAAAGTTAAGTCCTTGGCTAGCCTGACGATGTGCCTTTCCATAACAGCTCATTCCTCAGGCTTTGAGCAGCCACGGTTTTACTTGCTTTTTCTCCCTTAATGTTCGTTAAGAGTACTGGTGGAGAAACGTCTGCTTCCCTGGCCAATGGCTTATTGCCATGTTGGCCCTGGAGAAGAGAGCCTTGTCCTTGTTTAAACTGATGGTTCTGTAGGCAGCCTCCAGCTCTTCTTTGTCTCCACAGCCAGTCGAGCTGACTGTCTCCAAGTGTCTGCATGTGAACAGGACACATCTTTGAAAGAAGGGCTTCTTACTGGGGCAGCCTCTGGCCTCCTCCTTTGCATTAGGTTTTTAAGTCCATAAATAAAAGCTTTAGGGTTACACAGGAAACAAGATATATTGAAATACAGATACCACAGTATTCTTTTTTTTTTCTTCAATTTATTAATTTATTATTAACTTTCAATATTCACTTCCCTAAGTTTTAAAATTTTCTCCCCCCCTCCCCAAGATGGCATGCAGTCTGATAGGTGCACTATATATACATTCCTGTTAAACACATTTTCACATTAGTCATGTTGCATAGAAGAATTCTCATGAATTATAATGAATACGTGGGAAAGAAAGAAAATACCAAAAGGAAAGTAGCCTGCTTCACTCTGCGCTCTGACTCCATAGTTCCTTCTCTGGATGCATCACAGTATTGTTTTTAAAAGCTCAGTCTTACGGGATTTTGTGGTCTTATTTCTTTTACACACCCATTTTATACACATATATATACATATGCGTGTATATCTCTAATTTTAAAAATAGAGCACCATTCACAACAAAAACTTACATTTCTTTTTTTTTTTTTTAATTAATTAATTAATTTATTTTTTTGCTTTTTGGAGGGCAATTGGGGTTAAGTAACTTGCCCAAAGGCACATGGCTAGGTTTTTGTTTGTGTGTGCATTAAGTGTCTGAGGCAGGATCCGAACTCAGGTCCTTCTGACTACAGGGCCGACGCTCTACTCACTGCGCCACCTAGCTGCCCCAAAACTTACATTTCTTAAACAAATTGCAGCATATCTATTGAAATTTGGGTTTCATTCTTCATCAAATCCATGAAGCTATCATGATGGCTTGATGTGTGCAAGAGCCCTTTCTCTAGGTAAATATGTTTTTCACCCTGATATTTATTATTAACTTTAGTTTGGGGTTGTCGATCAACCCTGTATTCTGTAGTTTTCCATGGAATATCTCAGCAAATTAGCTTGGGTTTTGTAGATCAAGGGAATAATTTTCTTTTTTCCTAGACTAAGAATTCAGATCATAGGCAAGTTTAGATTTTTCTTAAAAATTAACTTTTTGGCCTGTGATGATTGTATTCACCTTATACTAATACCCATTGACATCAGCTACATTGCTTTGGAATGGGAAGTGTTGGTGATAGCTTTTGTGAATTTTTAAGAAATGTTTTTAAAAATCAGCTCTATCTAGAAGTCTGACTCAAATA
Source organism: Gymnobelideus leadbeateri (assembly GCA_011680675.1). NCBI lineage: Eukaryota > Metazoa > Chordata > Mammalia > Diprotodontia > Petauridae > Gymnobelideus > Gymnobelideus leadbeateri. The sequence goes on along the minus strand of WOXC01008281.1, from coordinate 281,462 downwards.
CTTGTATTTTTCCACCAAGTCCCAAGACCTCATTGACATCCTTCCAAATGTCACCGTATGTCTCTAAGCATTTATGTTTGGATTTAAGGTCGCAGAGAGAGTGGCTGCCGAGAGAGCTGAACCATGTGGCAGTGGCCACAGTACTGGGTACCAGATCCGCCTGCAGAGGTAAGGCCTTTATCTACAAGTAGATGCTCTCCAGGGTGACGAGGTACAGATGGAGAAGGCACAGTGACTGCACCCTGCTGACCCACCAACCTCAGCACACCCATGAGCAGTGATTCTTTTGTCCCTCACCTAGCTTGTGTTTCCATGCCAGCCCCTGAGTCCCAGGAGCAGCCTTTCCCATTCTTGGAAGCAACACTGGACTCAGACAGCTTTTTTTCCCAGGCCACGCTGTCCCTCATTTAATCTAGTTCCTAAAGTCCTTTTTAGTTCTTTCCTATTTGGGAGTCTCAGATATTGTGAAAGCCCAGGTGACCTTATGCCAAAGTCTGAAATTACTTCATGTTTCAAAATTGGTCTTAGTTGACATGGAGTTTTTCTCTTTGAGTATTGGCACCCTTTTGGAAAAGTGATGTTCGTCACCATGCAGCCACTTAACCCCAGTGCATTTGTATACCTTGAGAGTGAACCTTTTCCATTGATGTTGTACCATTGATAAAAAATTTTTATGTGTTGCTTCATATTTCTTAGGAAGAATTTTGACCTTAAAATGGTTGTATTCACTTTGGTTAATGAGAAATAAGAGAGAAATTTTTCATTCTGAAAGAAAAGGGTTGTTTTGGTTTTGAGCAATGTGTATAGCCAGAATTAACAAGAATAGTTCAGGTACTTGATAGGTGTGGATGTAGCTCTAAATAATCTGTCTCCTTGAAAGAAATCTCATGTCTGAAAAAAATTGTGTTTGGAGAGTTAGTTCTGCCATAGAAATATTCTGACAGTTATATAGTCTTGTTTAGCTGTCATATACCTAGTACAAGTTGGAAGAGACAATTCGAGATGTCTAATACATCACCCTTTCTCCCATTCCCAGCCGGTTGCCAAGGAAACAAGGTTCCATTTTGTACTGTACAACAGGAATCATCCTTCAGTGGCTGCAGTCAGATCCGTAAGTATATTTTTCTTAAGGCCAAGGAGTGACTGTTGTTTCTCAAAGACTTAATTATTGAATTGGGTACTACTAATTGTTGCACTTAATTTCCAGTGCCTTTGTTGTTATAAAATGTTCTGTGGAAGATGAGTTATACACTTTGCACTTCTGTTTTAGGCAATTATCCAGTGTTAGTCACATTGTACTTGATGAAATCCATGAAAGGAATCTGCAGTCAGATGTTTTAATGACTGTTATTAAAGATGTCCTAAACTTTCGACCTGACCTGAAAGTAATTCTGATGAGTGCAACTTTGAATGCTGAGAAGTTTTCGGAATATTTTGGTGGGTGTGATATTTCCAATTTATTTCTGTGGAAAGGGTTTAAAATGTTTAAAGGCTATTTTCAATACTGAAATTTCTCGTTTTCTACTAACAAAGAATTTGATTAAATGTTTTATTTTGTATACACAGACACACAACAGCAACAACCTGATTTTTTTTAATCTAGATTACTTCCCAAAGGGCAAGTTTTTCAAGGTTGAGATTTATATAAGTAGAAAGAAAAGCATTTTCTTATTTAAGCATCCTAGAAAACGTTTTAAATTTTGCTGTTGACAATGAATAGAAGGACATTTAGAAACTCCTAGCAGAATCTTGGGTGGGAAATGAGAAAAGGTTTTAGATCATTGAACCCATGTCTGAATTTGATCTTTATTAATGTGCTCTCATCACCGCACCTTGACAGGATTTTTCTGACATCCCAAAGGAATAGAAATTTCCCCCGTCAGTCCTTTCTGCCTTTAGATGGCACCTCAACTTTATGTGTGTGTATGTGGTTAATTCTATCTCTTAGTGCCTCGGGAAGGAAGCTAAACCTTTCAAATAGGCACCTGGCAAACGCCAGGATTGTTGTTCAGGAGGATCCACAATCATGCTGGGGAAAATGTGAGTCCTCAAATTTAGAAAAACAGGCTTGCTTAGGAACTTTCTGAAATGCATGTCTGCCATGACGAGGGGCTTCTCCTTCAGCCTGGTCCATCGGATCATCTCCCCACAAGCTTCCTGGAGGAAGCCTCCGTGGAGGTGGATGCTCAGAGCAGAGGCACTGCTGGGCACAGAGCCGGCATTGCATAAATGGCCAAATCTGTGATGAATTGTGGATCATCCTAGCCTGGGTCTGCAGGTAGTTAAAGATTGTGCTGCATCTCTGCCAGTCTCTGTCCAGGCCCGTTAAGGTGCCATAAGTGGATTCAGAAACTCCCCCACGTGGGGCCAGGCCTTTGTTTTTTGACTGTTCCAGTGCTGGTGCATATGCTGGTTCCTCCATATCACTGGCCAGGTTTGGGATGTGCTTAAGAGCAAGAGGCACCCTGCAGACAGAATTCTTCTTCACTAAAGCATTGAACGTAATGTCTCTTTTGTCCCATCATGGAAGAGAATATCATTTAATGCTCTCACTCAGAGACTCCACTTGAAACGGCTGGTAGCTCCTGGGCTCGATGTCTTTGTTGGCTGTTGCCGTTTTTCCAATCTTTTATTTTAAGTGAAGTGATGGGATGAAATGGCCTTCATAGGGTTTAGCAGTGTTTGAGCTAATGCCCACCAGGATGCCAAACTCTTTACCTTCTTTATTTCACTACAGAAGTAGGGAAGTGATATTGAGCTAACTGAGGTGAATCTTTTTAAAGGCAGCTAAGTGGTGCCATCGTTTACAGAGACCTCGGTCTGGAGTCAGCAGAATCTGAGTTCAAATCCAGCCTCAGGCACATCATAGCTATGTGACCTTGGCCAAGTCATTTCATTTCTGTTTGCCTCAGTTCCCTCAACTATGAGATTAGGACAATAGCAGCAACTCCTTCCTGGGGCTTGTAAAGCACTTAGCCCAATGCCCGGCTTGTTGGAAGCAGCATAGAAGTGAGAGCTGTTGTTAAAACTCAAAGGTCACTGCTCTTTTTCAGTCTCTCACTTGTCCTTGGGGTATGAGAAAGAATGAAGATCCGTTCGTCTGTTTTTGTGCCCAGTTTATAATGTGGGTTTTAAAAGGTCAATGCGTGTTGTGTCCCTTCTTTTCACAGATCATAGTCCGATGATTCACATACCTGGCTTTACATTCCCTGTCACTGAGTATCTTTTAGAAGATGTAATTGAAAAGATAAGGTGAGCAGATTTCAAGAACAGAGATCCCGGTGGCAGCAGACCCACTGCTTAAAGTAAAGAGCCTCCTTTTCAGGCTGCTTCTTAGTCACCCCACTACTAAACGTTAAATGTCCTGTGTTACAAGCGGGGTGACAGGGTATTGTTTGAAAAGATCAGTGGGCGACCGAGGAAGGATTGTGTCCCAGATTGTCCTCCTGCCAGCCAAAGAAAGCCAGTGCCCCCCCCATCCTCTGTCCTCTTTGCTTAAGCCGTCAGAGGTGGGGAGAGGAGTCTTGATGTGATGCTACAGGAAACAACACCAGATGCTTTATAAAAGATAGGTTAACACTGTTGTGTTGTTAATATTGCGGGGGGGAGTTACCATCTACCTAACAGTGTATACCAAGCATTTAACTTTTCATCTGGCAAGGATGCTAGCCTTAAATGGAATATTTTTTCATTATTATGAAAGCTACCTTTCAGCTCTTGAGGGACCTTATAAGAATGTGTCTAATGAGCGTTTCAGATGCTTGTATATAATATTAGCATTTTGGGAGCTTGGAAGTGACAGCTTGTTTTTATTTTTGTTTAGACATTCAGTAAAAATTATAATAATGTAATTTCAGTAGCTTTGTATAATTTTATTTTAGTAAGCTGTATATGAACCTTGAAATCCTGGATACAGAACCTCAGACTTTTATATTGCTACTTTAAATTCAACTTTTCAGAATTCCATGGTTTTGTCAATGTAGACACCACCTTCACTGATGTTGATTACATTCTTGTTCATTAGCTAATCTTTTGATAATTGCTTAGTCAAGTTATCTGATAGGATCATAGATATAGATCTAGAAAAATGACCATTGAATGCAGTCCCCCACACCTTTTATAGGTGAGGAAAATGAGGCCAAGAGAAGTCAGATTACTCTGCCAGGGTCACCTCACAACAACTGCCTGGAGTGTAGGATATGAGGCCATGTTTTGATCCCAAGGCATTACTCTACCTTCTACACCAAATTAATTGAGGCCTTTTTAGCTTGGTGTAGGACCAATCAGAGCTTGTCCTCCTTTGGTGTGGACTTCTGTAGCCCAGGATCAATTCTCTGCCATGATGGGGCTTTGGAGTAAGATTGCAGATGGAGTAAACTAGAAAGGAATATTTGAAAGTTGGAATATTTAAGATTTCTTGTTTATGTTTTAGGTATACACCGGAAAATACAGATCGCAAACCCCAGTTTAAGAGGGGTTTTATGCAAGGTCATGTAAATAGACCAGAAAAAGAAGAAAAGGAAGCCATTTATAAAGAACGTTGGCCAGATTATGTAAGGCAGCTTCGAGGAAGGTGGGTTTTACTCCTTGGTCATTTTACCAAGTTCCAGAGGAAGTGTGGTGTTTTTCTGCCTCTATCACTGGGCAGGGCCTTCTGGATCCTAAGTCCTTGGAGGAGTTTGGGGCACTGGCTGTTCTGTTCCTGATGTGAAACTATAGCACTGACTGGTGGCATGAGGGAAATAAGAGAAAGTTGTACCTATTCCTGATGGAACTACTCCCAGACATCTTGGTTGGTGGGGCACATTGATCTGCTTTTTTTTTCCCCCAGCTCTCCACAGTACCCCAAAACTGTAAGACAGCATTTGGGGTAATATATTGGGCACAAGAGCGCAGTGACTCTGGAAGAATGAGACCTCTGTGGGCTGTTTGCCCAGGCCTTTCTGCTGATCTCTATGGAATTTAGGCCAAGATGAGATCCCCTGTCTATGGATTATCTCCAGTGTCCCCCTCCCAGTTTTCTTTAGTGGGAAGGAAGGGACCTCAGAGATTTCTTTTGAGACTTACCTAGGCTTTCACAAGTAGCAAGGGATGTGTGGAGCCGTGATTTGGACTGAATGCCTCTGATCTGTGCCCGTGGCGTTATGCTGCGTTCCCCCAATTGTAGAAGGACAGATCTGTGCTGCACGGGGTGTAGAGGTAGTGGGAAGGCTGGCCACCTCTCCTTCAGGCACAGAGAAGGCAGGAGACTTGCCCATGGTCACACAGTCAGTGTCAGAGGAGTATTTGGAGCCCAGGTTTTCCTGACTCCCAAGTCACTAAGCCAAGGGACCCCTATTTGCTAATTAATACTCTCAAGTTATTCTGATTATAAATTTTGGTTTTATGGCAGTGACTCTTAAAATATTATTGTGGAGGCAGCTAGGTGGCGCAGTAAATGGAGCACTGGCCCTGGAGTCAGGAAGACCTGAGTTCAAATTTGGCCTCAGATACTTGATACCAACTATGTGACCTTGGGCAAACTCACTTACCCCCAATTGCCTTGCTTTCCCCCCTCAAAAACAAACAAAAACAAAAACATTGTAGCAAGTTTCTTTTGTGTATTTCAAGCAATTTAACTTTCTTTTAAACACTAACAGGTATTCAGCAAATACCATAGATGTTTTAGAAATGATGGATGATGAGAAAGTTGATCTGAATTTAGTTGCTGCACTTATCCGACACATTGTTTTGGAAGAAGAGGTAAGTTTATTCTTTTGTAGCCTGATTTCAGTTTTGTTGCTATTTGATAAAGTACTTAAGAGAACCTTTTGCTTAGATTTGAAGCATTTCTAAAATGTACATCTAGCTATAGAAGGAAGCAGTTTTTGATCCAAGGATATGTTTTCTCTTAAAAGTTTTGAAATGAGAAGACCAATTTAAATAAATGAAAAGTATAATTTACTGAATCCTTTCACACATGAAGTATTAATGATTTCAAGTATTATACAGTTTTTAGAGCTAAATTAAAGATTTTCTAGTAGAGTACAGTAGATAATTTTTTAGGATATTAAAGGTATTCATCTTTAATGAAGGAATAGCATATTATAATGGACATCGTGTTATCATGATTTTAAATGTTAACAAGATATTTTGTTTTGACATATTTGTTTTTCAATAAGTGACCCCCAGAGTATCTTCCCATTTTAAAAACAAAACACAACATCTGTAACAGTAATTGTGACTGATAGCATTTGGACCTTTCTACACTTTGATTAGTTTGTCATATATTTTAATTTCAGTGTTCTGGAGCCAGCACTGGCTCCCCTCTTTTGCCTAAATTCTCTTGCCTTTTCATGTTTTCAATTATTTTAACAATGTGAAGATTATTCTTTTGGTTTTGCTTTCTTCACTCTCTAAAGTTTCTACAAATATTTCCTTTAGTTAGAATATTATTTCAGTATTTCAAGAGATTTAGATAAAGCATGTAATCAGTACATACTGTTTGCTAGGCATTGTGTTAAACACAGGAAATATAGACATGAGCAAAAAAAAGACAGTCTCTGTCCTTTACAAGCTTACATTCTAATGGAGGAAACACCACGTAAAAGGGAGCTCAAAAGGGGTTAGGAATGAAGTCCCCAGGGTGGGGAGCATAGAACAGTCCCGAGTCCGGAGCAGAGCAGAGAGAGAAGAGAATGGTGACTATTCCCATCAGCAACAGCGTACCTGACCAGGCCTTCGTAAACCATTTCATGAATGAATGTGGCCACAGTTTCGTTACTTAGTGACCAGCCTGCTATTGACTGAGAAGCCATCCCAGCCTGGGAAGACCTGCTACTGGCAGACGGTTTGATGTCAGGTAACCACCATACCATGATGACGAGGGAAAACAATAGCAAGTTAATGAAGGAAATCTGTTACAGCATTAGATTTTTTTGTGCTTATGCTCCAGGGAGCTTGAACTTTTTTTCTTAAGTAGTTTAAGCATTTTTTTTTCCTTCTGATCTTGTTTGAATAGTTTTTGCTTAGCAAACCCTTCAGAGGTTGTTAACTTCAGACTAGTTTGTTGCAAATTTAAAATTCGGTAAATTTCTTGTGAGGTTTTCTATTGAGTGAATCATTTTTAAGTGCCTGTGTTGTGTGAAACATTAAGGTTAAAAGTACAAAAGCTAACGAAGTTCCTACTCTCAAGAACCTTACGTTCTAATAGAAAGAAACTATATACAAAGGAAAGCAGTGACCAGGGAGGGGCACTTTGGTCTGGAAAGATAGCCAGGATGGGATGGTGTGTGAGGTGGGCATTAAGCTTGTAGATTGACACACCCCCTCCAGAGACAAATGGGCAGCATGACTATTGGTAACAGAATTGAGCCTGTGAACTAAAAGGTGAGGGAGGAAGAAGGAAAGAAAGGTCTTTTGGTGCATGAGGAAGAGGAGTGGATTTTGGAGGTGGGAGTCATGGGCTCTTTTTAAAGCTGTCTTAGAGAAATGTTTATAACAGAACCTTAGCTCCTATCTGCTGTAGAGATTCATCTGTGAGAAACTTTTTTATAGAATAACTTTTATACTAGTGCTAATAATGGAACATTTTGAGCTGGAAAGTCCCTCAGAGATTATCTAGGGCAAACCTCTTGTTTGATGAATAAGAAACTTCCAGGCAAATGGAAACACTTTGGGGGGAACAGTTTGGTGATCATTCAGATCTCAGCTTTTAGTGTTCTGTGTGTATGGCCTTCATTATATAGAATGCAGCCCCCTCCACCTTAGCGTTCCTGCATTGCTCTGGCCACCTTTGTGATGAGCCTCTCCAGCTCTAGCCAGGCCAACCTCACAGCATAGACTCAGCTGTGTCCTGAGAGAAGCCAGGGGCAGCTCTTCAGCACAACATCTCAGTAGGACTTCGGTGGAGGCTCTTTTGGTGGTGGTGGTGGTGGTGGTGGTGGTGGTGGTGCCACTGCTGCCAAAGAGTTTTTTAAAATATTCTGGAGATCTTTCTAATACACACACACACACGCACACCACTACGTTTTTGTGATTTAGTAAATATACCAAAAATAATTAAATATTTTTGAGAATGTGTCGATATATTTTTTTTTCATAAATACTTATGAAGTGCCAGCTTTGTATTTGCTGTTCATTGATTTCCATCATATAATGTGTGCAGTCTAAGGGTTTGAACTGATTGTACACCAACGAAAATAGATAGCTCATCTTGTTATCCAGGAACTCCTTTGACTGACAGACATACAAACAAAGGTGTTGGGGGGGGGCAGAATATTTTCATATACAAAAGTAAAAGAAAAAGGAATTTAAAGAAAAGAAATGTGTAGTTCCTACATCTTGCTTTTTTTATTTGTTTTGGTTTGTTTTTGTGAGAGATATGCATTATGGGAAAAGCGAACCAGGTGACAGGAACACAAGGTCACATGCAGTGCTTCTTGGTGCTTTGCTGCCTGTCTGCAGGAAGGTGTTCTAGTTGACTAGAAGGGGCAGTGGACTGGAGACTGGAGCCTAATGAGTTATATCTGGTTTTACTGTCTCTGTCCTTTTTAAGTCATTTCTTACTGACTTAGTTTTTGCAGTTGTAAAATACAAATAATACTTTTTTTTTCTTCCTTTTAAAGAAATGGTTTAGAACCAGTTGTGATAATGTACATAATTTTTTTGAGCGCTTAAAAAGAAGGAATTTTTAATGAAAAAATATTTGAATGTTTTAGATATGTTGGAGACATAGGATTAGTATGTGCATAATGCATGATGTGTTAGATTCCAAATCTATCAGACAGTGGGCTTACTACTAATGGCGAACCTTTAGGGGTTTTTGTATATCTTAATAAAAGATGTATAGAGAGAGCACTTTAATTATCAGCTCTGTTTTTACAGCTTCAACTCTTGTAGTTATAATTTCTCTTGTAGTTGTAGTTTTGAAATTTGTATTTCTAGAAATAATACTTATGTATGTATTAAGGAGAGAAAATTTATTACCAGAGAAGCCCTTTCCCAGTAGTAATGCAGCTTAGATCACTTAGAACTTCAGGAGGGTCCGGACCCTTCTTGTGAGACTAGAAGCAAGCAAGAAACAAATCCCAGCTGTTCTTATTTTCTTAAGCTGTGATCCCATCACACGATTAGTAAAAATAAACAGTTTAAACGTTAGATTTTACATTTCAGTAAAGCAAACAAAGACTTGTTACTGTTGTTGTAGTGTGTTGGTGCTTCCGTAGGGGCCTTGTATTGCTGTGAGAAGACGTAGTGACCTGACCATGGTGTTTGGAGTTGTGTGCCTTTCCTAATCGTTCTGTCCCTCTGTATGCAGGACGGTGCCATCTTGATCTTCCTCCCCGGCTGGGACAACATCAGCACCTTGCACGATCTCTTGATGTCCCAAGTCATGTTTAAATCAGGTATTACATTTCTGCCTGCTGAGAGGAGTGTGTGAGCAGCATGTTGGCATGACTCGCTTAGTTGGAAAATCCATGCTTCTAGGAGTGGAATGGAATGGGAAAACTGTCCTTTGTGGTAGAAGTGCAGTGGATCTGTTAGATATCTCTGACAGGTCTGAGGCTTTTAAAGAGTTGATGCAGGAAAAGTGGGTGTGATGGCTCAAGTGCCAGTCAAAGTTATGCAGGTCTGTGTTTAAAAAAAAAATAAGAGAGCATTTTGCTTTATGTGGCCTCTTAATTTGAGCAAGAATATTCCTTGAAGCACTGTTTCTTAGACCAGTGAAAAAGCTGCAAGTGACTTATTAGTCATTCTTTAATATGGTATTTTGTGGGACTCAGATCTTAGGGGAGACCGATGAGGAAAAGCAGCAGAATTATTGTTTTAGCCTTTTATTTTCCCTTAGAAATCTTCTTGAAACCTTACTTCTGTCTTTTCTAAAGAGTTTGCAGAAAGTCCTTGATAATTTGCTTGGTCATTTACAATTGGCATAAAGATGTGGGAGGCCCAGGGATGTGGCTCCCTCTTCAGAGTGTGTCCTTGGAAGCATTTTCTGAAGAGCTTCCTTTGTATCCATTTGCTTTCCTTCTACTTTTTCTGGAATGTATGTATGACTGCATAAAAGCCTGAGCAGTGTACTAGGTCTGTCTTTCTGTAGTTAGATTACAAGATCTAAAGCAGACAGAAAGGGACATAGCCTTCACTTTCCTTGTTTGTTTGTTTTTTAATAAATAAAATCATCTTCATTCCCATTGGCATCTTTCAACTTTTCAGCAGTATCTCAATTATTCTTAGTAACATTCAGGGATGACATCAGCCTCCTTTCAGCCTTTGCCACACAATCATTGCCTTGGGGTTGCAGGAGCCCTTAAAGGGGCTGTGATTAACTCTGGAGAGTGAAGGGTGTCCAGTTTCATTTTGGTGATTCTGCCCTCATTGGGAGGGGAGACACTGTCCTTTTGTGTCCTTGAGCTAGGGTTGCTAATGGCATTGTTGCAGCTCCATGGAAGCTCCATGTAGCTCCTTCTCTTTACCTCTTGAAGACTTTTATTCACTTGTATCTTTGCAGTGGAGTCAGATACTTCAAGGCCTTTGATTTGTTGGTACTGAATAATTGAAGTGGTCTTCTACTTAACTGGGTTTGTGCGCATAGAAAGGACAGCTCATCGTATAAAGGTAGCAGTATCTTCTGCTTTCCTCATCAGAAAAATTGGTTGGAGATATCCACCAGTTGAATAAACCACAAGATTTTACAAGCTTAGTGGAAGTAAGGGTAGAGGTGAAAACAGGTGCTGCCATGATTTGTCTTCCATGTTCAGAGTGCTGTTTTCTCACTTGCTAAAAGCCAGAGGGACTTGGCATCAGCTCTGCTTTGTGTCTATAGCCTGGAGAAGTGCCCATCTGTCAGACCATAATGTTCCATGGGTTGTATATAGTTTCTTATATTTTTAATATTAATATAAAATTGGGTTTTACTTTCAAAAATATTTTCCCACATAGCTCTCTATGATAGGATTCGATCTGTAGCACCTATTTCCAAGAGGTTTTTACAAGAGAGGACCGTTAGCAAATGATGTGAATATAGCCTTATACCCTAATTTGGTCAGCATATAATTAAAACAGTAGATCTATTCAGAGGCCTGTGAATTGTACTTTCAAATAAGAAAATGCTGATCTTAAAATGCTGTGTAAATGTTAATGTTTTTGTTATTCAGAAATTACATTTAGTTTGTTAAAATATAAATTTTTCATTGTTTTAAGTTTTTATTCAGTTATAAAAAAGTGATTTTGTGTGTCATTGTGCTTCCTTAGACAGATGTGATTTTTGTACAGCAAATGGAGTCTAAAAATTATATACTCCAATCTTGGCATAAATCCTTTTCTTTTAGTATTTCATTAAAATGTGTTTTGGGAATGACACTCATTCTTTATATGTTGGTTTGATTTAAACAGAAACACTGTTTATAATGTTATATTATTCCAGAAAACTAGAATGGAATCACTATGTCCTTAGTCTCTGAACCTTTTTATTTGGGGGAGGGGAGGTGGTTAAACCAAGACCACTATATGTAGCTCATTCAATAACACTGCTTTTGAAAAGTAGCCGATTAAACTTCTGTATGAGGGTTTTTCCTAATGTATACTTTTACTCTTTAATTTTCAGATAGGTTCATCATAATACCTTTGCATTCCTTGATGCCTACTGTTAACCAGACACAGGTATGTTGCCATACTTTTTTTTTTTTAAAGCAATTGGGGTTAAGTAACTTGCCTAAGGTTACGTGGCCAGTTTTTTTGTGTGGGTGTTAAGTATCTGAGGGCAGAACCAATCCCGGGTCCTCCCGACTCCAGGGCTGGCACTATCTTACTCACTGTGCCACCTAGCTGCCCTAGTCATATTTCTTTATTACCCAGATCTTGGACCTTAATCCCTCATGGATCACATAAGAGTTTGTCAGCTTGTCTGACTTCAGTTTTCAAACTTTAATCTTTGTAAATTGGTCACAGAGTCATGCATTTCAAGAATAACTGGAGAATCTGCCATGAGAGGGCCTGCTGGTCTGTCTTTGAGACTAGACAAGTGTCAATCATAATATGGTGTGAGTTCCCTAGATTTGAGAAAAGAAAATGTAAGTTTAACCTGTTCTGGAATTATAAGGGTATATGACATCTCAGTGTACAAAATTGTGAATTTAAAGTAACCGGTGACAATACTGACTTAAGCGCAGAGAATTTTCAAGTCTCCTGATTGATCCCTGATGTGTAGTTGAAGCATCTCAAGTTAGTGGAGCAGTAACAATGGTTCTTCTGGTCGCAGTGACTGCAGTGCTTCTAGGAGCAATCTTGGCTTGATTTGACAGTTACATCCTTGTCTGTGAGGCTAAAAGGAGGAGATGAAGCTAGAGCAGCCAAGTTAATGCGCCCTCAATGTGTTCAATTAATTTTGCTATCTATCTCCCTTCCTTGAGGAGATAGGCTAGCATAGTGGAAAGAACATTTACTGGGATTTTAGTCACTTGTTTGTAGGATTTCAAAGAGGGAGAGACCTTAGAAATCATCTGGTTGCCAGAGAGAAAAAGTGGGGTGATGTCTCTATAAAGGTCCACTGCTAGCAGCCAACAAAGTGGGACCTTGAACTCGTAGCCAGGGAGTGGGGATCATGGGAATTATTATATACAGTCGAGGGAGCATCTGAACTCAGCCTCAAAGAAAGGTAAATAATCTAAATGGAATGAAAGGTGAATTCAGAACTCCTGGCAAATCCATGGAGTCAGGAAATGTTTCATCAAGTTCAGGGATGTATTTCCTTAGGCCCTAGGTATGTCTTACAGAAAAGACCAGATGATTTTGTTTAACTTCTTGTGTTTACAACACAAACCAACCATATTGGACAGTAGAAAGAATACTGCACTTGGAACCTGGAGATCTCTGTCCTTTACTGACACACTGGATGACCTCAGCCTAATCTGAGGACCCTTTGCTGCTCTGAAAGTCTGTGACTGTTGCAGTGCCACTGAGAAACTATAGAATCTTTTTTTTTCGCCTTTTTGGAGGGCAATTGGGGTTAAGTGACTTGCCTAAGGTCACACAGCTAGTGTCTGAGGCAGGATTTGAACTCGGGTCCTGACTCCAGGACCAGTGCTCTATTCACTGTGCCACCTAGCCGCCCCCAAAAATTGTAGAATCATTAAAAAAAACAAACTGTTTAGTCAGTGACCACTTTAAAGCAAGATAACTAAAAATACTGAACATAGACACAATACAAAAATATTTGGCTTTTATGAAAGTGAGAAGTAGCCTGGTTGCAAAAATACTGTCAGTTTCTAAGTAAGTACTTCTTGGAGTTTTGATGGATGTATTCTTATAGGTATTTAAAAGGACTCCTCCTGGTGTTCGGAAAATAGTCATTGCTACAAACATTGCAGAAACTAGGTAAAGTTGTTCCTGATATTTTCTTGCATGAATTGTGAACTATCTTAAAATGTTTTGCTTCATTATTAATCTTTTCCCCGTGTTTTATGAAATCTATGTAGGATTTCCAACTTGGCATTTTAAAGGAGAAAAAACAACCTCTTAACCCTTTCTCTAAAGGAGCTGGGGGTCTGTCATGTCCCCTTTATCTAGTATTGGATAATGTTTGCCCCTGTCTCTCACTTGGAGGCGATGTCACTGAAACAACCATCTTAACCAACATTGATGTTAAACTGACATCATGGGGGACCCCATAGATAATCACAACCAAAGATGATGGGAGATAGTGGTTAATAAGCCTGAATGAGAGTGGTGCTGGCTTGTGGCATTGGTACTTACACTGTATTCTGCTGCTTCCCAGACTATTCAGGAAGATGAACTGCAGGAAATAAGTTTGGTCCAGTGTCATCAAGAAATAATTCATCTGTGTGCTTCTATTTTTTGAATAAGCAGTTTATTGATTTTAGTGTTTGCCACTTTCCCCTCCAAACAGTATCACCATAGATGATGTTGTTCATGTGATCGATGGTGGAAAAATAAAAGAAACCCACTTTGACACCCAGAATAACATCAGTACCATGGCAGCAGAGTGGGTTAGTAAGGCGAATGCCAAGCAAAGGAAAGGACGAGCTGGGAGGTAAGATGGGCTGCAATCATGAGCCCTTTTGCTGTCTTTGGTATTTTGTTTACAAGATCCATTACCTGCTTGTTGACACTCAATAAATTATTTGAATTCTTAAGCTTCGATGATGACCTTTCAATTTGTTGAAAGTTTTTTCCATGGGAAAAGTGTTTTAACTATTTGAAATTATCACTTTGATTAAAGATGTTAATCATTTCCCAATTTTTATGAGCCTTTCCATTGCAATTCTCCTTATACTAATAATTTCTTTTGAAGGATCTGTGATTTCATCTAGAATAGAGTCCCTCTTCTCCATCAATACTAATTACAATTCTTTCATGATTTCTCAACATGTATAATTCTTATGTAAGTTTTCTTCTTGATCTGTAATAGAATAGCTGCCTATCCAGTTAGGAGGCTTCCTTGTTTTTTCTTTTGTCTCTGGCACCCAAAGTTCCCCCTTGAGTCTCCCATCTATTCCTCTGACTCTTGCTACATGACCAGCTAGCCCACTTTCTTTTCCAGCCATCTGTGTTCTGGATAATATCATTTACGTTTCTTGCACAAAGGTCAAAGTTAGTTCATTGATGCTGACTCTTGAGTCTTTCTATTGATTGCTCTTTTGAGCTGTTTATATTTTAAAATCTTCTGAGAGGGTGATGATGCAGGATTCATAGCTAGAGGATACCTGCAAAGGAATATTGCTCAGACTGTAACATACACTTAAATGAATATCCTGTGAAATTAATCCATTAATTTGTATCCCTTGAACAAGATCAAGAATGAGCTGGCCCAGGATTAAAATAGAGAAGGAGATTGGCTGATGTTAATTTGACTAATTTTACAGTAAGTGATCTCAGACATCAAGCAGCATGATATTAGCCTCAGTGGTCTTCTAATAATGCTCTGTGTCTGCATAATACACTTAAACCCCTGAAAATGATGCGACTTGTTTTCTTTAGGTATTTACATGACCCTTTCCATCTTTTTAGGGTACTTATAAACTTGCTTTCATCTTCCATTATTAGTTGCCAGGATTACCCATTACCCATTACTTTCATCTTTCCCCTGTTAATACTGTGTTGCTCACGTAGAACCAAATGTAAAAGGTCATTAGCTAATACTTTTAAAATGTGAGAAGGGAGGCTGATGAGTTTCAGCACTTAACTCAATGGAACAGGGGGAGGTTTGATCTCTTTGGAGTGAGGCAACAACAGAGTGTCTCCCTGTGGAGAATATGTCACCACTAAAAACAGTTAAAAGACTGCTAAGAATGAGTCTGGGCTACTAGGGGACCCCATAGTATACACAGAGTGCTGGACCTAAGGTCTGGAAGACTTCTTCCTGAGTTCAGTGCAGCCTCAGACACTTACTAGCTGTATGACCCTGGGCAAGTCATTTTGCCTTGTTTATCTCTGTTTCCTCACCTGTAAAATGAGCTGGATAAGGAAATGGCAATGGGGTCACAGAGAAGCCTCAACAACAAAAATAATCACATTTAGATAACAGATGGCATATTATTGTCTCGGGTTAAATTGGTGAATGATGAAAATGTAATGTTTGGTGTTGACTTGGGGCTTAAATATTACTATGAAATAGCGTTTTTGTTTGATACTGCTGTTATGGAACTGGAGCTCATTGGCACAGAAACTCACGTGGTGTCAGCATCTCCACATGCTTCAGAAAGTTTGTGGCCACCAAGGTTTCAGATTATACTGCCTGATACCCACAGCAGAAGCCCTGCCTTTTTAAGGTTCTTTCCAGATTAATAGCGCTCCAAAATTAGCCTGAATTCCTGTCAGAAATAGATGAGATGTGAACATTTCATTTTCATTTGTACAGAAAAGAGAAACCAGCCCTGCGCGTCCCATACTCCCCCTACCACAGTGGGAGCAAGAACACAGAGAAATGCCTGACTTTTGTCTTAGTCCAGTTTCAGAAACACAGAAACCTGTGTGTCCGTGCCATCAGCACGAACCAGGACAGAAAATAATGTGGGATGGAGCCCTTCATCCCAAGTCTGGTTCTGGTTCCGAAGTGGCCTCATCTTCTTCCTTCAAGGATTGGCCTTTGTTCTTCTTCCATGTAGCCTCCACTGACATCACCATTGGGAATTACGCTCTTTCTTTTGAGCTTTTTCTAGAAAACTTTGTCTCTCGGTTCCATTTGCACTTTATTAAATTTGCCTCTTGGCATTTCTGCCCTCCCTCAGTGGATTGTAAGGTTCTCTAGGACAGACAGTGCTTTTCTTTCCTTGCCCTAACACAGGGCCTAACACGTAATAATAAGCCCTTAATAAAGTTCAGTGAATCAGATCAAATTAATTTTTATTCAGTTGAATAATTTAAATCACATATAACAGTTTATTTTGAATGTATGGGAATTTCTTCAGATTAAAAAATGCCCCTTTTATCCAAAAAACTGATTGCATTGTTTTTTTAATTAGAAGAAGTCATAGGCTGTTTATATTGAAGCATGATTTGTTTTCACCTCAGGAATCCTGCATTTGAATGAGAAATCACTTTTACCTTTCAGAATTTCAAACCAAGAACAAGTCATTAACAATATTTTAGATGAGAGAGATTAATTAGTTAATGTTACAAAAACTTGCAAAATGCTGTAATCTTATTATATCTATAGAAGCTCATAGCTGTTCTTCTAGTTAATAGCATTCTAATCACTGGAGAATCCCAGAAGCTGGGAGGGGGATAAGACTTCACCTGACAGCAAGGCTGGCCAGGAATCCCCCACTTCTGCTGCTCTCAGAGGCTGGGAACAAGCAGGGAAAAACAGCTCCTGTCAGTCTTAGGATTGGGCAGTGGAGAGGCCAGGAAAGATGCCAGTAGTGAATGAGATATTAATAAGCCCATAAACAAGCAGTGACTTAACTTTGAAGGGGCTTCCTGTGTGTGTGTGTGTGTGTGTGTGTGTGTGTGTGTGTGCACATGCGTGCAAATGAATATATCTATGTGGGTGTGCATGCTTTCTCTTCTGTGAAATAGAAGGGTTTTGAGGGAGTAAATCATATTGCTGATATACATATTGGTATATTGTATACAGGTTAATTAAATATATCCATGCTGTCTCAGCTTTTAATATGAATATGGGCTAAATAAAAAGCATTAGTTTTACACTCCCTATGTGTCAGGCATTGTGCTAAAGCCTCAAGACTCTTAGATGCTCATAGAGAAAGACAGCAGGAGGAGGGGTGGCCAGGGAAGACTTATCTACCAGGGTTTATGAGTGGACAAGGCCCAGCCCTTTCCAGCAATGGTAGCAGCAAGATGTGGAAAGTGGGGGTTGGGCAGGGCCATTTTTGGTCATAAGAAGATAATGTGTTCAGGGGAATGACATCTGCTACATCCAAAGAGTTCTCATTACTTACTTTAAATATTTCTTTAGAACAGTTTTCTACCAGCATTTTCTACCTTAAATGTTTTAAATCAAGTAAACTTATTTCCTATTGCTAAGAAACTATTGTTATATAACTTCCTTTTTCAAATCCACTTTTTAGAGTTCAGCCAGGTCACTGCTATCATCTGTATAATGGTCTTCGAGCCAGCCTTCTGGATGATTATCAGTTACCAGAAATTTTAAGAACACCGTTAGAAGAACTCTGTTTACAAATAAAGGTAACAATCTTATGTGAAATATGGTTGGTTTTCTTAAAGGGTAGTTATTTTTGTTCTGAAATATGAAGGAAGATATTAAATTATCCTTTTTTTAAATATATGAAACAAAAAGTACCACTGTATGCATGAATCTTAAGGAAAAACATTTTCTTGGACACATCGTTGTAGGTTGGGGAAGCCAGTCATAAATGTTTACCAATCCAGTTTTAATAAAGTAAATCTTATATTTTTTCCTGAGTATTCATTACTCCATGTTTTCAGTACCCTTTCTGAGTACTTACACATCCTTGTACTTTATTCATTGTAAAATATTTACTTTATTTAAAGGTGGGTGGTAGAAAGTTTTTCGCTTATTAGCCCATAACCCTTTCTTCATGAAATAGTAATTATGTTTCCATTTTAATTTTCCAAGATAATATAAGATCTCAAAAATGTGGTTTAATTTTAGCAGTTTCTTATACTTAATGATTAGTGTTTTACCTATTTTCAATAAATATGTAATTATTCATTTTTTTTCTCCAGATTTTAAGGCTGGGTGGAATTGCTTATTTCCTAAGCAGGTTAATGGACCCACCATCTCATGATGCTGTTTTACTGTCTATAAATCATCTAATGGAATTGGTAAGCTTGATGCTTAAACATCCTTTTCTTGCTTTAATTTCTATCTCTTAATAGAAACATTTGATTCTTTTGGTAATCTTGAATTACATGTAAGTCCTTAGGTGGTGATATGTAAAAAACTGCTTAATTTTAGGTTTTTCTTATCCATCTCCCACATCTCAGCTGTGTATGAAAGTTATAAACTTATCTTTATAATATTAAATTATTTTAATTATGTGCAACAGTTTGTAACTTTATATATGCGTACATTTTTTAAAAATTTGAGATTCTTATATAAACCATCATTTCAAAGACAGATCTAAGAGTATAGAAAGTTCCAGAGCCTTATTGGGTCACAGAATAATTCTTCTGAGACAAGGCTTATAAATGAAACCTATCTAATTTACCTGCCTCAGATTATTTAGTTCACTCCTGGTGTGTTTGAGGCCCAGACTCTAGGCCCTGGTGTTTGGGCTTACTTTCACGTGATCTTAGTAAACTTGGATTGCCCTATCTAAAATAGTGATTCACCACCCCAGAACAGGAGCTCTTTGGGATTAAGGTTGTTCAACCCAGTGCGCTTTTAAGGAAAAAAAAATCAGTGCCTCTATTGAGGAGTAAAATGATCACCTCCAGAAGTATGTGTATATTTGAAGGCTGAATGGCTTAATTTATGATGATTGCTTTAAAGGTTTTTTCTTTCTTTTTTTTACAGAATGCTTTGGATAAGCAAGAAGAATTGACCCCTCTTGGAGTCCATTTAGCACGATTGCCAGTTGAGCCACATATTGGAAAAATGATTCTCTTTGGGGCCCTTTTCTGCTGTTTAGACCCAGTCCTCACGATTGCAGCTAGTCTCAGCTTCAAAGATCCCTTTGTCATCCCACTGGTAAGAACTCCCGTCTGAAATGTGTGATCACCTTCCAGGATGGTCATTAAGGAGAGCAGGGCTTGTGCACAGAGCTTTATAAGTGGGGTTCATTTCCATTTCTCTTTCTGTGGTTTTAGGGCAAAGAAAAAGTAGCTGATGCCAGGAGAAAGGAATTGTCAAAGAACACAAAAAGTGACCACTTGACAGTTGTGAATGCTTTTGAGGTAAAATCCTGTAGAAAAACCTGTTGTGACCTGATGTTGCAGAGGAAAAGCCTCTATAATTACGTTAACCAAAATCTAATTGTAAATAATGGCAGTGGCCGCATGATCCAGGAGAAAGACAACGAAACTTGAAGCCCTGAGTTCAAATCCAAGCCCTGCCTCTTAATACCTGTTGACCTTGGGAAAGTCAATTAACTTCTCCAGTCCTTGGTTTCTTTATTTGTAAAATCTGCAATTGAATTTGGTCCCTTTCATTTCTAAATCTATGGCCTGTAACCCTGATACCTGATGAAGATTATAGATCATTTAGGAAACACCTTCCCCAGCATTGAAGGCTATAGGAACAACTCTAGTATTTGAAACTGGGTTCTGCCAGTTACCAGTAAATTATTAAGTTTACACTTCTCTTGTTGACTGTACAAGAGTGATTTTCCTTCGCTGAAGTACGGCACTACTTAACAACGCTGTTTATTTCGTGGTTACATCGTTGGCAACTTAGAGCATCTTAGAGCATCTTAGAGTAACTTAGAGCATCTGTGAGCAGGACGGAAACATTTGTTGCTCTTTGAAATTATACAATGCCCTGACTCCGCCCCCCTCTTTTTCTCTGTTTCCTAGGGATGGGAAGAGGCGAGGAGGCGTGGTTTCCGGTTTGAAAAGGACTATTGCTGGGAGTATTTTCTCTCTGCAAACACCCTTCAGGTATCTGTGCCTGTTTTGGCTCCTAGCCTTGGATGTGCATTAGCCTAGGAAGTATATGCTTGTCTTGAAGCCTAAGTCCGTTTTCTAACTTTGTCATTTAAAATGCAGCACTTGGGGGCACCATTAATGGAGTCCTACAGGACCCCTTTTGTAGAATGAACAACACCTTTCAAATGCCTGTCATTTCTTAATTTTATAAATTGATGGTTTAGTAAAGTAGGATTTTGTAAAGCACGTAAATCCTTCCATTAAACTTCAAAGCAGCAAGATTTTGATCATGTGCAGAACACCCCAGCTTAGGGATGGCTGGGTTATAGCCTCATGGTGGGTTTCTAAGTTAGTTACTAAGAATTGAGAAGTAACATTAATGCTTGGGTACTTAGGTGCTCGTGCAAGGCCATGAATACTCCCAAGCTCTATAACCAACCCATCCAGCTTTGTTTTCCCCATGTCCCCTGAATAAATCCCCTTAGACTCTGTGCCTTTACCCATGCAGCTCCCTGCCCAGAATCTCACCTTCTCCCACATGGCTGCCCATCGGCACTGTCCTTCAAGGCTCTGAAATTCTGTCTCTCAGAAGCCCCCTCTGAATCTTCTCAGCATAAAGGGACCTCTCCCTCATCTGCACTTTGTTTTTCATACACTTATGTGTGGTTTCTCTAGAGAGGGGCTTGATGTGTATAATGTAGAATTCAAACCTGAGTTTTTTGAGGACAGTATGTTTCTGTCTCCTTGGTGCCCAGCATCTTAATTGTTTGGATCAATAAACTAATGCTGGTAAAGAATATGATCATAGGGGCGGCTAGGTGGTGCAGTGAGTAAGAGCACTGGCCTCGGAGTTGGGATGACCCGAGATCAGATCCGGCCTCAGAAAATGAGCACCCACGCATAAATAATGACTAGCCGTGTAACCTTGAGTAAGTTACTTAACCCCAATTGCTTTAAAAAAAAAAATATGATCATAGAAGAGCTACCATCTGTGGCAGTATTAGTATTTCTGTAGGAAACTTTGTTTAGCTCTCCAACTCAATATGAAGGGACCCAATGTCTCCCTTCTGCTCCCCAGTGCGTTCCTGGAAATAAGAAAAACCCTCAGCTTTAAGCCAAAGGTTATATACAGCTTTTGTGACTTGGGGCCCAGGACTCAAGCAAAGCTGTTCGTTTTTTTTTTTTTTTTTTTGCCTTTTTGGAGGGCAATTGGGGTTAAGTAACTTGCCCAAGGTTACACGGCTAGGTTTTTGTTTGTGTGTGCGTTAAGTGTCTGAGGCCAGATCCGAACTCAGGTCCTTCTGACTCCAGGGCCGGCGCTCTACTCATTGCGCCACCTAGCTGCCCAAAGCTGCTCCTTCTTTTGAGGTGAATCAGATGTGGGCTTGGGAGCATCCCAAGTAACATAGTCTGTAATGTCAAGGAAGTAGGGAATAGAAATCTCAGCGAACCACAGCTGGAAAGAAGATTTAGCACCTTCTGTGTGCCAGGCCTTATTTGAATCCCAGCCAGCACTGCCTTTAGTTGCTTACTCTTAAGTGTGCTTGAAAGTCACTCGGCTCCTTCCGTTTCTTGCTGTCACTCCTCACAGATGCTGCATAACATGAAGGGACAGTTTGCTGAGCATCTTCTTGCAGCTGGATTTATAAGCAGCAAGAGCCCCAAAGATCCCAAATCAAATATTAATTCAGGTAAGTATGAAAACAAAGCCTAAATATATATCTATGTAATATTTTCATCTATACCCCATTTACCTATATGTGTTTATTGCAGATAATGAAAAGATAATTAAAGCTGTTATCTGTGCCGGCTTATATCCCAAAGTTGCTAAAATCCGGCCAAGTTTTAGTAAAAAAAGGAAAATGTAAGTATTTTAAGATTATGACCTTTCAGTACCTTTTTGCTTTCTCCTCCCCGCCCCCCCCCCCCAGAAAAAAAAAAGAAAGAAAGAAAGAAAGAGCTTCATTATGCCATGGGTAATTTATTTAAAAGTATTTAAAATGTGTGATACCGGACTTACTTTCTGCTAGTGAGTAATATTTTTCTGGCTGTGTTTTAACCTCTACTACCTAGTAATATCACCCAGTACACAGAGAATGCAGGTTATCTGTAACAAGCTGAAGAACACTGGAAGTTATGCTGCTTTCTAAAAACAATGTCATGTTGCTTAGAATATGTGCCATTTGTTAACATTTTCCTCCTGCTCTAAGGTGTGGGGAATTCAGAGTATGCCTATATTTGATGAACACATCAGTTGACTTTATCAGAAGCACTTAGTAGGACTCGGCTCTGTACTAGGTGCTGAGAAAAAATGCAGAGTTTACATTTTTCCATTTTTAATTTTTTGTGGACAGACCATCCATATCCCAATTTGCTCACAGGGTCTTTCAGGTCCTCATTTGGCAGCTTTCTTGACTATTTTCTTTTTCTTGCTGCTCATGGGCCCACTTGGGCTTTTTTGAGCCCCCACCCCCTTTTTTGTTTGGAGGGCAGTTGGGCTTAAGTGACTTGCCCAAGGTCACACAGCTAGTTTTTATGTTAAGTGTCTGAGGCCAGATTTGAACTCAGGTCCCCCTGACTCCAGGGCTGGTACTCTACTTAGTGCACCACCTAGCTGCCCTGGGCTTTTTTAGGGAAGAAAAACAAAACAACAGAATGAACTCCCTCCTCTACTCCTTGCCCTCTAGAGAGGACAAGCTTGTGAGAGTGTGTTAATGCCCTTGTCTGTTAGCAACATGGTGTGGGTGGCTGGCAAGGCAATGAGCACAGGATCCATAGTAGGGATATTCTGCTACTTCCTGACTCCTGAATAAAGGCTTCAGTGTCTTTTCATGTTTGGATTGAAATGGTATTATAAGTTCCATACAGGTAGGCATGACTACAAAGTTTTCCTGTTGAATACATACGATTAGCCATATTTTTCTTATTTAATATGGAAGTTGATATAGTTCATGAATATGAATTGGGGAAAAAAGAATTCTGCAGATCAGTATGGAGGGAAAGTGAATGAGTATCAAAAAGAGGAAAAGAAAATGGTAGAATAGGGGGCAGCTAAGTGGTGCAAGTGAGTAGAGCACCAGCTGTGGAGTCAGGAGGACCTGAGTTCAAATTTGGCCTCAGACACTTAACATAAACACTAGCTGTGTGACCTTGGGCAAGTCACTTAACTCCAATTGGCCTGCCCTCCCCCCTCCAAAAAACAAAAGAAAAAGAAAAGAAAATTATAGGGCTTGATCAAATTGGTTCAAAGTTTTTCCTGTTCAGTACTTGTGGACAGAGACACATTGAAGTTTTAAATTTCCTACAAATAATTAAAAGGACATTGGTAGTGAGTTTTGAGAAAATCTGTAAATCCATCTGAAATTAAGTACTTCCTATAAAAATTGTGAGAGTTGACTACCTACTGTATTATTGTTTAAGGGATCTCTTCGTTGAACTCTTTTTTTTTTTTTTAAAGCAATTGGGGTTAAGTAACTTGCTCAAGGTTACACAGCCAATCATTATTTATGCGTGGGTGCTCATTTTCTGAGGCCAGATCTGATCTCGGGTCATCCCAACTCCGAGGCCGGCGCTCTATTCACTGCGCCACCTAGCCGCCCCGTCGTTGAACTCTTATTAGAAATTTGAACTTCAACAGTAATTTCTTGTCATAAATAACATTGAAGATGGAGGTTTATTCTTTTTCTGTTACTCAGGAGGATAAAGTAGTCTTATTTTAGTTTGAATTCACGCTTAGCTTTGTGGTTGTATTAATAAGCATTTATTTTAAATATCATTTAATCTCCCAGTAAAGTGGGCTCCAGTTAGCTTTTAAAATGTAATGAATGATTTGGATAATTGTGCTCGCAAGAGGAGAGGTTGCTAGCAGTCTGATTTAAAAGCTACCGACTGCTTTGGTAATGTCCAGGAGGTTAATCTATTACACCTAAGTTACTCATATAGGTGGATAAAGCATTTAAGTGCTTATTCTGTGCCAGGTACACATCTTGCAATATGGATGTGGGAAAATGCAGAGATTCTGAAATTAAAGTTTTAAAAAACTCTTTGGACTTCCCCTAAGTTAAATGTAGGAAAGGGAGAAATTCCTTGAGAAAAGAACAATTCAGAGCTAATTCCATACTCTTTCCATCCCCTTTTTTTAAGGGTAAAAGTTTGCACCAAAACTGATGGAACAGTTAACATTCATCCCAAATCTGTTAATGTTGAAGAGTCTGAGTTCCATTATAACTGGCTGATCTACCACCTGAAAATGAGGACGAGCAGCGTAAGTAAACTTGGAAATGGGGCTAGACCCACCTGGCCCCAGGGTGGCCTATTTTATTATTTTTTTTGTCAGACCATCACTTAGATTTAGAAATTACTTAGGCTTTAGAAATTCCAGCCAAATGTGACTGGACGTAAATAGCTGTTTTCTCCTTGAAAAACCTTTCTCAGTGCTGTGGATATTAGCCCTAGCCTGCTTTTCCCCTTTCAGATGAACCCCAGTAGTGATTTGATTTCCAGAGCTCTGCCAGAGGAGTGTTTTTACGGAATCTGTAAAGGGCCCTAGCTACAGAGTTATGGAAAACTCTTTGTGGAGCCACTTGTTGAGACTTGACCAATGTGCATTTTAAATATCAGTTTGAACTGGTGACATTTTTAAAGACAGTGAAGACACTCTTCACTGAGAAATACTATAGATTTCCACCATGTGTTCCAGAGGTCAAATGAACAAGGAATACTGATTGGGATTTTAAATGCAATTTATTTTTTTCATGTTCAGTGTTCATGTGGATAAGGACTCCCCAAAGAAGTACAAACTCTGAATTTGTTTTTGTCAGACTGTTACATTCTTGACATCTGTGGTATGGTCAAGAAAACCAGCATGCTAAACTCTTCTCAACATGAGTTAAAACAGTGACTCTAAGATTGATGGAAAACTAATAGTCCAAATGCCTTTCAGTGAAACCTGAATTACTTCACTTCATTGCTGTCTGATTACTGTATGCATGACAGAACAACCCCAGTACAGCTGTTTTACTCAAAGAACTCAACAGTAAATTTACTTTCTGGTCTTATTGCAGATATATTTATATGACTGCACAGAGGTGTCTCCCTATTGTCTCTTGTTCTTCGGAGGTGATATTTCCATCCAGAAGGATAAAGATCAAGATACCATTGCTGTGGATGAATGGATTGTCTTCCAGTCTCCAGCAAGAATTGCCCATCTTGTTAAGGTGACTTTAATTTGTGATTATCTGCATAAGTTTTAGAATTAGTTTTTTCATGAATAGTTGACAGTTGTGATTTTGTTCTGTTTCATCCTAAATAACACTGAATATTTTTGTTGTATGTCATAAGAAGGAATGTCAGTGTTTGAGGGATTTATTGTTTCTGCCCTAATTTCTTTTTTGAGTTGTTAATTAGATTCGAAACTGTAGATTAAAACTAAAAATAGAATTTTTGGCTTAATAATAACTTCTTAATCATTGACAATTTTCCTCCTACAACTCATGGAATACTTTATATTTTGGTATAATTTTTAGATACTCCTTTCCTAAGATATTTTTAAAGAATATTCTTTAGGAAGGAAATTTCTTTTTGAATTCAAGTTTGAGAATGTCTTCTGTCATCTTGGTGAACATTTATAATTTTTCAATCCTAGGAACTAAGAAAAGAACTTGATGCCCTTTTGCAAGAAAAGATTGAAAACCCTCATCCTGTGGATTGGAAAGAGACTCAGTCCAGAGACTGTGCTGTACTGTCCGCTATCCTAGACTTGATCAAAACTCAGGAAAATGGGACACCCAGGAACTTTTCTCCCCGATTCCAGGATGGATACTACAGTTGACAACTTTTCTGGGGCAGTCCAAAAGAGCATTTTAACCATCTTTTTTCACTCTTAGTTTGATTTTTGACTAAGGGGTGACTCTTGGGGCCTGACTAATTCTCATGCATTCTGTATGTAGATCTTGGTGGTGACCTAGCATGCATGACTTCTAATGTTAGCTGTAGCTTTTATAACTATCTCATGGAATGCAGTACATTCTCTGATCACATTGGTGTGTGTGTGTATTAGTCGTGTCTCAGCTCCGCTGGCACTCTTCTTAAAGGAAGACAGAGAGATGGTGTACTGCTGAAAAATGACATTTATATCCCCTTTTCTGCCCGGGTGCTAGGGCTTGTTAACCCTAAATATGTATTGTGATCATAGAAGCAGTAGAGTTACAGTGGTTAGTCAGAAGCAGGGTCAGTGAACGTTTGAACAGTGCAACATCTTTTTTTACACAGCTTCCCAGGGAAGGAATTGAATTCCAGTGTACTAGCACAGTATTTAATAAAGTGTACAGTGGCATAAAGCAGATCTAGAGTGGGCCTTACCTTAACTTAGTTTTCTCATTTCCTTCCTTCCTTTCCCTTCTTATCCCAGAGAGTTAAAATATTCCAAGACCTTTACCTTCTTTGTACTTGGTTACTCTGTGGGATTCATTGAATCCTTTAGTCCTGGCTAGGGTTCTATAGGACTAAGTCTGAAATTCTGAGCAGGTTACCCACTATAGGAACTCAGTTTAAGGTAAGACACTTTAACAAAGAGGGTATTTGACTGAATATTGAGTATTGAAGCTTGTTTTAAGAAATTTCATTTAAACTAAGAATTATGGTTAGGATAATTTCTTCTGCAGTTTTGATAATTTCTTTTGATTTAGTTCTTTTAAGATGCAAGTCACTAGTTTTATTCTGTTATTATTATCTCCTTGACCTTGGCGGAACAAAGCAAATCTATCCAGAGCTACCTTTATTTGCCCTGTCCTCTTGCCCTAGGGAATTCATAGCAAACCCCCTTCCACAAGTGCCCATGTATCTTCATTCCTTGGTCACTTGGATAATATTTAAAACTAAATGTGATATAGAACTTTAATCTCATTGTCCTATTTATGTATAATTGTAGACTTGGGTCTGAAAGGATTTGAGAGTCAGTTCCATCCCCTCTTTTTTCATTTACAAATGAAGAATTTGCGTCTCAAAAGAGATGAACTGGTCCACGGCCATATAGCTGTAAAGATGGAGTGAGGATTCAAACCCGGACCTCCTCCAGAGTTTATTGTTCCTTCCATGCCTTCCTAACTAACGTTGGAATTTAAAATGTAACTAATTAGGGTGGAAAACTACAGTTGTATTAAGCATAAAAAGCAGAAGAGGTAAACATTTATGTCTGTCTTTCAGGGACACCATTCCACCTTGTTCCATAACTGATTTCATATGTTATAAACAGGCTCCACCTTAAAATGAACAGGTATGAAGTACTTAGCAGAGGCAGGACATATAGGCTGACAATTTTAGATGGCCAGTGACCCTGCAGATCTCCTGTTCTGTGTCATTCTCACATTGGGGCAGCAAGCAAAGCTGTAAGTCCAACAGGAAGCAAGTCTTACCCAAGCTGGAGAGGGGTAAAACCAGACCACAGCTGGTATACCATCCTGGGACTCTGCCTGGGTTATATATCTGACTCCAGTGAGGGCCAGATGTCATCAAGTATCTGCCTAGATCCGCATTTTACATCCATCTTGTCACAAGTTATGTACAGTGTAAGCAGTAGAGAAGGACAATGGGAGAAGAGTGCTTTTGTTAAAACATTCATCCCTTGGGGGCCTGCCCAATTGGAATATTGGCTTGTGAAAATCTGTTCCCTTAATGGAGAGCCCTGTGCTGCCAAATGTTTCATTTGACTTCCTGAAATTTTGTGTCAGTTTAGGTTAAAACATCTGCAGGGATTGACTCTGCTTGGCTCAGTGCTTATCAGTATGACTGTTTATCCATAGGTTACTACTGTAACTTGGTTATAATAAACCAATTATGAATTCTTCATTAATAAACTTGGTTTCTGTAAGAGGTTAATACCTTTTACACAGTACCACTTACTGGGAGTATTGCATGGAGTGCCAACTGTGGTGGGAAGAAGAGGGGCAAGCAGGCATTCCTAGAGGACATTGACCTTGTTGTAGGGGCTTCAGCCTCTGCCAGGATCAACAGAAGGAACTTAAAAAGACCATCATCTTGGACCTCTGGGGTCACTGAGTCCAGCCCCTGTGCTCTTACAAATTTGGGTCTTGAGAAGAGAGTACCGAGGAGAAGAGGGATAAAGATCTTCCTTCAGAAATTTAGGCCAGCTCCGTGGTAAAGGAGCTAGGTCTCTGTTCAGTCCCCAGGGAGTTCTTGAAGCAATGGGCACGATTCGAAGAAGCAAAAATACCTTTTTCTGATGTTTTTTGTTTCCATCTGTCTCTCCCTACCCCTCCCAAAGGCAGAAGCATCTTTTAATTCTGAGGCAGTTTTTCTGCCAGTCGTGGTAGCACACACCTGCATATCCTACAGCTGGTGAAGCTGAGGCTGCTCTGTCTCCTGAGTCTGGAGGGTCTAAGTCAGTCGGGTCTCTACACGAGGACATTATCCTCATTTTACAGATAAGGAAACATTGATAATAGCTAGTACTGGGGGAAGTAGAGCCAAGGTGGCAGAGGAAAGGCGGTGACTCAGCCAAGCTCTCCCCAAAATTTCTCCAAATACCTTTACATAATGCCATAAGACTTCCTGGAGCAGAAGAATCCACAAAAGGAAGACCTGAAATGGCTTTACAACCAAAGACAGCTTAGAAGGTCAGAAGGAAAGGTCTGGCATACCTGGGTGTGAGTGGAGCAGAGCCCAGTGTAGGCTGTGCCAGCACAGCTTGGTCCCAGCAAACCAGGAACAGGCCTTGGGAGCTACTTAGCAGCAACACCTGCTTCCAGAGCTCTCTCATAAGGGGATTGAACAACTGGTCAGGAGGTTATAGGTGTTTTTGCTAGCAATGAGGTCAGACTGTTGCTTTGCCCATATTTGCAATCTTGGCTGTCAGTCCCAAGGTGAGTAGGGGCATTAGAACATTAGAGCATGTGGCCTCAGTGGAGCAGGGTACCCTCCTCACAGTTCCAGCGCAGAAAAGAGTGCTTGTGGTCACTTACAGGCCAGGAGAGTAGTAAGCACCTCTCCTTAGATCATGTCGCCTTGGAAGAACTGAAAATTTACAGGTCCCTAGAAATCTCTGTAAACAAATGCACAAAAGCCCTGAAACTTGGAGTGTATCCACCTTGGAAGCAAAGCCCTACTTTTAACAATTAAAAGTCTAGAAATAGCCTGGGGAAATGAGCAAACAACAGAAAAAAAATTCTGAACAGTTAACTTTGGTGACAAGGAAAATGAAAACACAAGAAAATAAGATCAAAGTTCTTACATCCAAAGTCTCCAAGAAAAATATGCATTGGTCTCAGTACATGGAAGAGTCAAAAAATATTTTGGAAATCAAAAGACGTGGAGGAAAAATTGGGAAGAGAAATGAGAGTGATGCAAAAAAAAAAAAAAACGAAAAATAAGTCAACAGTTTGGTAAAGGAGACACAAAAAATACTGAAGAAAATAACACTTTAACAAATAGACTAGGCCAAATGCTAAAGGAGATAGAAAAATCCAATGAGGAGAAGAATGCCTTAAGCAGAATTGACCAAATGGAAAAGGAGATCCAAAAGCTGACTAAAGAAAACAATTCCTTAAAAACTAGAATGGAGCAAATGGAAGCCAACTTTATGAAAAATCAGGAAACAAAAACCAAAAAAAAAAAAAAAAATAGAAGACAATGTGAAATACCTCATTGGAAAAACAACTGATCTGGAAAAGAGATCCAGGAGAGACAATTCAAAAATTATTGGACTACCTGAAAACCATGATCAAAAAAATAGCCTAGACATCATCTTTCATGAAATTATCAAGGAAAGCTGCCCTGATACTCTAGAACCAGAAGGTAAAATCGAAATTGAAAGCATCCAACCATCACTGAAAAGAGATCCCAAAATGAAAACTCCCAGGAATTATTATAGCCAAATTTCAGAGCACCTAGATCAAGGGAAAATATTGCAAGCATTCAAAAAGGAACAAAGTATTGTGAAGCTACAGGATACTACAAGATTTAGCAGCTTCTACATCAAGGGTTTGGAGTGCTTGGAGGTAGAATTACAACCAAGAATCACCTGCCAAGAAAATGAGCATAATCCTTCAGGGAGAAAATGGACATTTAATGCAATAGAGGACTGTCAAGCATTCTTGAAAAGACCAGAGCTGACAAGCAGCCAGGAAGAAACAGTTTCAATATTGTGGAAGCACAATCAGGATAACACAGGATCTGGCAGCTTCTACACTGAGGGATTGAAGGGCGTGGGATATTATATTCCACAGGTCAAAGGACCTGGGATTAAAACCAAGAATCACCTACCCAGCAAAACTGAGTATCATGTTTCAGGGGAAATTTTGGTTATTCAGTGGAATAGAGGACTTTCGAGCAGTCTTGGGGAAAAAAACAAAGTTGAATAGAAAATTTGACATTCAGATACAAGAAGCAAGAGATGCTTGAGAAGGTAAACAGGGAAAAGAAATCACTATGAACTTAACAAAGTTGAACTATTTACATTCCTACAGGGAAAAACAATAATTGTAACTGATGAAACTTTTCTCGGTATTAAAAGTTGAAGAAGGGCATATGGGCATATGAATGCATATGTGAATTTGTGTATATATGTTTTCAGGTGTACATAGATGGCACAGGTTGAATTTGATAGGAAGGGATGATACTTAGAAGGTGAGGTTGAGGTGAGAGTAATGTGGTGAAGGGGAATGGGGAGAGACAGTGGGGTGAACTATCTTGTGTAGAGGACGTGGGACGTGGGGGAAGGTGGTTGCAGGGGAGGGGAGGAGCAGGAAGGCAAAAAGGCAAAACCTTATTCTCATTGAATTTGGACCAGGAAGAAAATGACATGCATACTCAATAGGGTGTCCCACCCTACAGGAGCTTGGTGGGGAGGGAGATGGGGGAAGGTGGTGAAGGGGAAGGCAGACTGAGGGGGGGGGTTGGAAGAACCCTCTTTTGAAAAAGGATGGCATCAAGGTGGGGAGTGGACCAGGTGGAAGGTGGGATGGGAGGGAGGGAAATATAGTCAGTCTTTTACAATATGTCTACTATGGTGATGTTTTGCACGGCTACACATGTACAGCATATACTGAGTTGCTTATCTTTTAAAATAAAATTTTTAAGAAAACTATATAAATACTATGATTAATAAAAAAAAAAAGAACAGAGCTGAATAGAAAATTTGAAATTTCAAATACAAGACTCAAGCAAAAAAAAGGTAAAGAGGAAAGGGAAATCATAGGGGACTGCTTATATTCCTACATTTCCTACATGGGAAAATGTTACTTGTAACTCATAAGAACTTTCTAATTAGTAGGGCAATTAGAAGGAGTATATATAGACAGAAGACAGGTGTAAATTGGATAAGAAGGGATGGTATCTAAAAAAATAAGGATGAAAAAGGAATGTATTGTGAGAAAGGGAGAAGTAGAATGGGGTAAATTATCTCACATAAAAGAGCCAAGAAAAAGTTTTTACAGTCAAGAGGAATTGGGAAGTGAAGGGGAGTGAGTGAACCTTACACTCATTTGGGTATAGAAATCTATCTTACCTTAGAGGAAGGTGGGAGGGGAAGGGCATAAAAAAAGGGGGAGAGATAGAAGGTAGGGCAGATTTGGGGAGGGAGTAGTCAGAAGCAAAATACTTTTGAGAAGGGGCAGCGTGAAGGTGGGGTGGGATGGAGGGAAATAAAATTGGCAATAGTAATTGTGAAAAAGATTTTGAAGAAACTTTCTTTGATAAAGGGAAGACCTCATTTCTCAAGTGTCGAGGCAAATCTATAAAAATAAAAGCTGTTCCCTGATTGGCAAATGATTAAAAAATACGAAGTATTCAGATCAAGTAATCAAAACTATAGCCATGCAGGAAAAAGAAAATGCTCATTAATGATTGGAGAAATGCAAATGAAAACAATATTAAAGTACTGCTTCTTACCTATTGGATTGACTAATAAGACAGAAAAGGAAAATGACCAATGTTGGAGGGGATGTGGGGAAAATGAAACATCAATGTCTCTGTTGGTGGAATTGTGAACTGATTCAACCATTCTGTAGAGCAATTTGGAACTATGCCCAAAAGGCTATAAAAACATGTATACTTTTTGACCAAGCAATACCACTAGTAGGTCTGTATCAAAAAAGATTTTTAAAAAAAGGAAAAGGAAAAGGACCTGTATGTACAAAAATATATATACCAACTCTTTTCTGTTAGCAAAGAACTGGAAATTTAGGGAATGCCTATCAATTGGAGAATTGACTGAACAAATTGTGGTATGTGATTATGATGGAATATTACTGTGCTGCAAGAAATGATGAGCATGATGCTCTCAGAAAAACCTGAAAAGCTTTACATGAGCAGATGCAAAGTGAAATGTGCTGTTACAAAGTCACAGGAGTATTTTAAGATGATCCACTGTGAATGACTTCCTATTCTCAGCAATACAATGACAATTAATGAAAAATACCATCCATTCCCAAAGAACTCATGTTGTCTGAATACAGATTGAAGTATGCTCTTTTTTATTAATTTTTATCCAGTTTTTCGTTTTGTTTTTTTACTTTATTTTTCTTGAGTGTTTTGTTTTGTTTTGTTTCACATTGATGGAATCCTAATTAAGCTTCCCCCAGCCCCAATATTCTAACTTCCTTATGGGCCCCATTGAACAACAGGCATGTCCTAATTTAACCACAGAATCTGGCTCTAATTACGACACAGGTCCCCAGACTCAATATAGCCACTTACTCTAGCTAGCCACTGCCCCCAGACCCAATCCACATATTTGAAGAGCTGTGTTTTTGTACTCAGCCATAATCACATTATCCGTTTAGCCCAAGACAGGACCACAACACCTAACTATCCATCTTGACCACAGGACCACAATAGCTAACCAATCAGAGGGCAGCACAACCAGGATGTTTGATCATTGGACCATTAGTAGGAACCTCTCCCCTATTACCTAATCTCTCACAAATCCCTCCTGCCTTTTAATTCATAATTTCTGTGGTGTAATCAGCATCGTTCCACTATAAATTTGCCTGTGTCGTACCAAGTTGCTGGTTCCTCTTGGAACTTAGGCTGCTTCTGAGGGGTGTCGATCCTTAATAAATGCCCATACTTGGATTAGAGGTGATCTGGGGGGGGGTGGATCCAAGATGACAGAGTAGAAACAGCACTTCCAAGGTGCTCTGCCCCACACCACTTACAAACACTGTAAAAGGGGAATCTGAACAACTTCTGGAGCCCCAGAACCCACAGAACTACACAGAGAAGCTAACCTCCTGCTGAGGACAGCCCAGCAGCCCTGCAGGGAGCAGCCAGCCCAACGCTCTGAGAGCTGGCAGCACAGTGCGCTGGGAACGAACAGCAAGCGCTCTGGGAGCCAAGCCCAGTCCCGAGTGAGCCTTGGTTCTAGCCCCAGGGCAGCTGGGCCAGCAGCCGGCTGGAAGGACCCCAGAACACCAGCAGCAATGGCGATTCCAGAATTATCAGCACAGATATGCCTAGGACAAAGTGAGAGGTTAGTGTCCTATGGACTTTGGGACCAGTATTTGGGGAACGCGTCGGCTTCCTCCCATAGGGGTGAAAAGCTGCTGAGGAAACTGCGGCACAGAGGCCATTTTGCAGCGTCAGTGGCAGCTCCAGCTCCTGTTCTGTGAACTGTAGAGAGATCCAGCAATCAGTCTGGGGGTTAATCGCTCTTGCTTTAACCTGCTTGGATCTGGATTGTGGTCTTGAGCGGGTGAAGGCTGTACAGAGGCCACCCAACCTCTGGAAGTTGTGAAGACCCCACGTT
Source organism: Gymnobelideus leadbeateri (assembly GCA_011680675.1). Taxonomy (NCBI): domain Eukaryota; kingdom Metazoa; phylum Chordata; class Mammalia; order Diprotodontia; family Petauridae; genus Gymnobelideus; species Gymnobelideus leadbeateri. Next base: position 247,666 of record WOXC01008281.1, on the reverse strand, counting down.
TGGGACAGAAGCTCCCCTGTCTGGTGGCAGAGTCCTACTGTGGCAACAAGCCCAAAAATCAAGTAATTAAGTGGCAATATGCCTAGGCATAGGAAACAAAATAAACAGAAAAATGCAACTTTAGACTCCTATTTTGGGGGCAAAGAGGATCAAAGCATGGACCAGGAGTAGGACTGTGAGGTCAGAACTCCTGCACGAAAAGCCCCAAATGAAAATACAAGCTGGCTACAGGCCATAGAGGACCTGAAGAAGCAGATAAGTGGGGGGGAAATTGGGAAGAGAAATGAGAAAGATGCAAGAAAAGTATGAAATGACAGTCAACAGCCTGACTGAGGAAAATAACACCTTAAAAAATAGACTAACTCAAATGGCAAAAGAGGCTCAGAAAGGTAACGAGGAGAAGAATGCCTTAAAAAGTCGAATTTTCCAGATGGAAAAAGAATCTCAAAAGCTCACTGAGGAGAATCATTCCTTCAGAATTAGACTGGAGCAAATGGAAGCTAGTGACTTTATGAGAAATCAAGACGCTGTTAAACAGATCCAAACAAATGAAAGAATAGAAGACAATGTGAAATATCTCATGGGAAAAACCATTGACCTGGAGAATAGATCCAGGAGAGATAATTTAAAAATTATTGGACTACCTGAAAGTCATGATCAAAGAAAGAACCTAGAAATCATCCTTCAAGAAATTCTGAAGGAAAATTGCCCTGATGTTTTAGACCCAGAGGGGGAAATAGAGCTTGGAAGAATCTACCATTAGCCTCCTGAAAAGGATCCCAAAAAGAAAACTCCTAGGAATATTATAGCCAGGTTCCAGAACTCCCAGATTAAGGAGAAAATACTACAAGCAGCCAGGAAGAAACAATTTCAATATTGTGGAAACACAATCAGAATAGCCCAGGACCTGGCAGCTTCTACACTGAGGGATCGAAGGGCATGGAATAATGATATTCCAGAGGGCAAAAGAACTGGGAATGAACCCAAGGGTCACCTACCCAGCAAAACTGAGTATTTTGTTTCAGGGGAAAATATGGTCATTCAGTGGAATAGAGGACTTTCAAGCATTCTTGAGGAAAAAACCAGAGTTGAATAGAAAATTTGACATTCAAAACACAAGAAGCAAGAGATGCTTGAGAAGGTAATCAGGGAAAAGAAATCAAAAGGAACTTATCAAACTTGAACTATTTACATTCCTACATGGAAAAACAATAACTGTGTCTGATGAAACCTTTCTCGTTATGAAAATAATTGAAGAAGGGTATATGGACATATGAATACATATGTGAATGTGTGTATATATGTTTACAGGTATACATGGATAGAGGGCACAGGTTGAATTTGGTGGGAAGGGATGATACTTAAGGGGTGAAGTTAAGAGGTGAGAGAGGAAAATGACAAGAGGAGATGGGGAGAGACAGGGTAGGGTAAACTATCTCATGTAGAAGAGGCAAGGGGAAGTAGTTGCAGGGGAGGGGAAGAACAGGAAAGCAAAAAGGCAAAAGCATATTCTCATTGAAGTTGGCTCAAGGAGAGAATCACATACATACTAAATGGAATATCTTACCCTCACTCACTCTCCTGAGTAGGGGAAAGGGGGATGAGAGGGGGGATGATGGAGGGGAGGGCATTCTGGGGAGAGGGGAAGTTAGAAGTACCCACTATCAAAGAGGGACAGGATCAAAGTAGGGAATGGACCAGGTGGGAGGTGAGACAGGTGGGAGGGAAATATAAGCAGTCTTTTACAATATATCTATTATGGTAATGTTTTGCATAGCTATACATGTACAACACGTACTGAATTGCTTATCTTCCCAGAGGGAGTGGGTTACAAGGGAGGAAGGGAATGGATATGAAATTCGAAGTCTTAAAATTAAATGTTTCAAATGTATATAAATACTATTATTAATACTATTTTGCATGTAATTGGGAGATGAGATGTTCAGGCATTGGGGCTCAGAGAATCACCTCGCCCTAATGGTAAAGTCAAAGGGGGTATGGGAGAAGATATGGGAAATAGCAGATTGGATGAGGGGATATCTAGTGGGACTACTATTCTGGGGTGGTGGGTAGGGGAAAAATGGGGAAAAATTGTAACTCAAAATCTGATGGAAATGAATGATGTAAACCAGAAGTTAATAAAGCATTTGTTAAAAAATAAATAAGTGAACGAACGAATGAATGAATGAATGAATAAGTAGAGGTGATCTGACTGAATTCTTGGGGATGGTGCTGCTGTAATGCACCATGAAACCATAACATGACTAATACAGAAATGCTTTGCATGACTCCAAATCCATAACCTATATTCAAATGCTTGCCTTCTCAAGAGGGGAGGTGGGGAGAGAGAAGAAGGGAGGGAGAGAATCTGGAGCTCAAATTTTTAAAAAAGAAATGTTGAAAATTATTTTTACATTTAACTGAGGAAAAATAAAATGTTAATAAATTTTAAAGAAAAAAAATAGCTACCACATATATAGTGTTTTAAGGTTTGCAAAGTCCTGTACATGTTAACTCATTTGATCTGCCCAGCAAACCTTCGAGGTACTGTTCTTACCTCCACTTTCCAGATGAGAAAACTGAAGTACATTAAGGTTAAGTGACTTACCCAGGATTACACACAGCTAGTCATTGTCTGTGGCAAGATCTACATCTGTCTTCCTGCCTATCCACTGGGCCACCCAGCTGCCTCATCCAGTCGATTTGGGACAATTTACCATTAAATGACAAAGCAGGGATCCAGATGGAACTGCCTTAATTAAGCTAGTCAGTTGTTTAAGGAAAGGATACTAAAAGGGCCTAATAGTGATGCACATTTTTACTGTGTCTGTAGCCTCCAAGACTCCAAGAGTGTCTGATGCATATTGAAAAAGTGCATGGTACAGTGGACAGAACCATGGTTCTTCAGTCCACAAGTTCTGAGTTCAGATTCTGCCCCTGATGCTTACAACCTATGTGACCTTGGGAAAGGCTAAGTCATCCTGTCTGGGCATACTCATGAAGGGAGCACCCCTGGCAAGTTGAGAGAGGCAAGTCTGGGGAAAACGAAAAGCATAGCAGTCCCACACAACCCAAAGTAAAGGCATGAAATGCCTACCACAGGCTACCACAGATCCTAAAAGGGTTTACATAAGAATCTTAAGGGCTGCCCTGGCCCATTGTGGGTCACTAAGGGGCACTGGCATGTTTTGGGCTGACACTGACTAATTGCCTGTCAATGAGTCCCTTGGGAATGACAGCTCCATTATTATTACATCAAATTAATATCAATAGCAGCCACCCAATGTACACAGGTGGTGGGGAGGGCATCTGTGAAAGGACCCTCAGTCTCTGGGTTAATTCCAAGCATGCACAGTTAGAGTGGCTGTCTAGAGGCCCTACTGCAAATGCAGGGCCAGGGGACCTCTCAATGGTCTGGAGCTGTGTGTATTGGGGGGAGACAAGAATGAGCAGAAAGCCAGGGTCCAAGGAAGTAGTGACTGAGGAAGAGAGGGGTGAGCTGACTCAGGGGACAGAAGAGGTGGAATGGGGAAGAAATGAGGAAGACTGGGTGGGAAAGGAGGAGTAGGGAAGAGGATGGAGCCCAATAACCCTTCCACTTCTGGAGGGGTGGGGGAGAGACATTAGGAAATATGGAGGACAGAAAAGCCAAAGAGCAATTAACATCACTTTTAAGAGAGAAGCCTGGCTATCCAAGGTTAAGGATTCTGTTTTGTTCCTGTTTTGTGTTTGAATTTGTTTTTAGGTGGACACATGTTTTCTCCCTAAGAATGTCAACTCTGTAAGGACAGAGAGACTTGTGCCCCACAACCTAGTGGAGAGCTCAGTAAAATCTTGCCTGTTCGTGGGAGAATGAGAGGGCAAACAAAGAGAATGTCTATCACTCTACCATAGACGGCAGATGACTCTCCCCCAACTGCTTTACGACCATACAGTGGCTAGAACCCTGGACCGAGTCAGGAAGAACTGAGTTCAAATTCGTCTTCAGACATTTACTACCTGTGTGACCCTGGGCAAGTCATTTGGCCACTCTGCCTCAGTTTCGTCATCTGCAAAACGGGGATAAGGTGAATGAATACCCCTCTATTCCTCTAAACAGTCTATAGTTGAGATTGCTACCATCCAACTCTTGGGATTTCCGCCAGACCAGATCAGTCAAATTAGGTGAAGCAACAGAACCAGAGGGAGGAATGGGACATCTAAAGATGCAAGTATCCAGGGAGAGAGTCCAGCAGAAGGGACTGAGGCTCAGACCCGCCGGGTGGGAGGGGGGGACGTGGAGACCAGGACGGGATGGAGCATCAGGGGCGCCTGCGGACGCCTGGTCCTGCCAAACACGGCTGGCCGGCGGCAGGTCATCGTGGGCGTGGAACTCACTTCGAGAGCTCAGCGGCGGGGACCCTGGAGGAGGCCAAGGCTTCCACTCCGGGTGACCAAGGGGCCCTGACAGGCGCTGCTCCTAGCTCTTCCAGAGAGCGAAGCAGAGGAATGCGGGGGCCGAGGCAGCGCGAGCAGAGCAAGATTGCCTGGGGATGATGCTACCATCTACCTAGAGCTTGGGCAGCTACGTGGCACCATGGTGCAGAGACCACCGGGCTGGAGGCAGCCAGCCTCAGGCATTTAGCGCTGGATGACCCTGGGCAAGTCACCTAACCACTCTGCCTCAGTTTCCTCACCCACCTCCCAGCATTGTGAGGATCAGATGAGATCTGTAAAGTGCTCAGTGCAGCGCCTAGCACATAGTAGGCACCATATAAATGTCCATCCCCATCCTCCTCCTCCTCCAGCTGCTATGTGCCTGAGGCAGGATTTGAACTCAGGTCCTCCTGACGACACATCTGATGCTCAGACAATGCTACGGCAAACTCACTGTCTCTAGTTACTTAGAAGACAATCCTATGATGGAAAATTCTCCATAAACTATGCTAACAGCAGTTTGGTTTCCAGGGTCATAATGCTCCTCGTCTGCTGCTATATTGGCTCCCACTACTCAGCCCACATGAGAGAGTGCTGTATTTGGAGCCAGGAAGGCTTGGATTCAAATCCTGCCCCAGACACCTCTAAGTCCTGTGGTCCTGGTCATGCCACCCTCCATGCCTAAGAACAACGACCAGCATTCCTGTGATGCCATAAGGTTTGCCAAGCACCTTACACTTGTCAGACCATTTTATCCTCACAAAAATCATGGCAAGGAGATGCTCTTATCACCTCCATTTTACAGATAAGAAAACTGAGATAGAGAGGTTAAGTGACTTGCCCAGGATCACACAGCTAGTCAGTGTCCAAGGACAGATTTGAACTCAAGTCCAGTGTTCTATCTATGGCACCGCCTATTAGAGAAACTTCTGTACAGCTCCGTGACAAATCAGAGAATACACATACCTAAATTTAACAAGGTTTGAAAAATGAAATGGCATAAAAAATAAAAACTGCCATACATATCCCAAATCAAACACAAATGTGCAGACAGATGGCCCCTGATCCCCAGGAGGCTCACATTCTAACGGGAAAGACAACACACAAGAGGGAACTCTAAGGAGATAGGGAGAGAGAAGGCACCATGAGCCATTGGGGCAGAGTCCCGAAGTCAGAAGCACAGCTGGGAAGGGGACAAAGCATAGCCAACTTGGGCTCATCCCCTTGGAAGGACCTCCCCAGTGGGAGAAGGGAGCCCATCATGGAGGGAAGCTGCAGGGTGGAAGACAGCTCTATCAGGGGAGCAAAGTCTGCAGGGGCCGGTGCTTTGTAAAAGCAGCTCAGTGTTAAAAGGAACTCAACCTGACACGTGGTGGGAACGTAGCTGGTGGGGGCTCGAACTGACTGCAGTGGGGATAACATATGCTCCAGCCCTAAGCTGGAGGAGCAGGCCAACCCCAGAGAGAGTGGAGCCAGTGCCCCATGTGACAACAACAAAAACTTAAAAATACCATGGAAAATGGTTACCAGACGACTTGTGGTAGCTGAGGGAAGAATTTCAGCCGCCATTTAGAAATGCTCCTTTCTTCCAATATATCCTGTTCCGTGAGTGTGTTTCTGGGCCGTCCTTTGATTGTTCCTATTTTCCCCACATTCCCCTCCCCGCCCCTCTGGGCGCCCGCCCCTGCAGACTTTGCCCCCCTGATAGAGCAGCTTCCCTCCATGATGGGCTCCCTTTTCCCACTGGGGAGGTCCTTCCAGGGGGATGAGCCCAAGTTGGCCATGCTTTGTCCCCTTCCCAGCTGTGTGCTTCTGACTTCGGGACTCTGCCCCGATGGCTCATGGTGCCTTCTCTCTCCCCACCTCCTTAGAGTTCCCTCTTGTGTGTTGTCTTTCCCGTTAGAATGTGAGGATATTTACTTGGAAGACAGAACAATAAAAATGTACACACATCATTTGGCTCCCCATTACCTTGGGGACACACTCTCCCCAATATCATCTCAGTCTCTAGGCAGAATAGGCTCAACTCAACTCAGTTCCTGCATAGTAGTGATCCTACCAATAAATGAGATATTCATACAAGGCTTAGACCGTTGCCTAGATCATAACAGGTGCTTAACTTATGCCTTTTCCTTTCCTATTTCCTTCCCTTCATGGGCAGCCAGGTGGTACAGTAGATAGAGTCAGGAAAATCCGAGTATAAATCTGGCCTGAAACACTTGCTAACTGTATGCTCTTGGGTAAGTCACTTAACCCTTGTTTGCCTCAATTCCTCATCTGTAAAATGCAGATAGTACTTATCTCCCAGGGTTGCTGTGAGGATCAAGTCAGATGAAAATTGTAAAGTTCTTGGCACGTAGTAGGTATGATATTAATGCTGGTTCTTATTATTCCCCACCAATTTCACCTTCAGAGGTGGCCTCCCTTCCAGATGAGTCTTTGCCTCAGTCACCGATGGTCTGGAGTCCTGAAGGTCCCTGATTCTGATTGGATGGGATGAAGAGGGAGACTACATTCCCTTTAGTCTTCAGGGGTATCAGTGCCTCAGCTCTGCCCTTAGGACAATGGGCCAAGGCTAAAGTTGGCCAACAAACCTTTGAAAATGATGAGCAGCCAATCAAAGAGCTTTCTCTTCATCTTGAGGACAGCTGACCAAGCCAGTTCTGAAATGTCTACACATGCTCTGGTCTCTCTTGGACACTTTTCTGCATCATTCTGATTCTCCTAGAACCTGGGAAACCCAGTTAAGAAACCTAGAGCTGGGCTTCCTAGGTTCTCTATGGGGAGAAATGCCATCCTGGGAGCTCTGCCCATGCACCAGACCCCATTACCCAGAAATAAAGCAAAAGGCTCAAACCCAAATATCTGCTCTTGTGAAGTAGAAGCATTTGGGAGACAGGCTTTCTCGTAAGACAACCCAGGAGCTGGACAGCTTTGAAGAAAAGTGGCTTTTATTTTCATTTAATAAAATAGGCTGTGTTAAAAAATATAATAAAATAATAAAACTAGCAAAAACCAGCCAGCACACACACACATTTAGTGCAAATCCTGCCATCCCCAAAAGGAGCCATTGGGGGAGCTAGACGTTGGTCTCAAGTCCAAGTAACCGTCCCATCCGCTCCACATTCTTGTCTATTGTTGCCCGGCAGGTTATCTCCTTGGCACACTCCATAGGAAACCAGCCCCTTTCACCATCCCGAAGCCGTTCACCTTCATACCAACCTGCAAGGAAAACCTAACAATCAACTAAGCTGCTAAGTGTTTGTGGAGGGCCTACTCATCTTCCTAAGTTCAAATCCAGCCTCAGATACTTGCTGGCTGTGGGGACCCTGGACAAGTCACTTCACCCTGTTTGCCTCAGTTTCTTCATCTGTAAAATGAGCTGGAGAAGCAAATGGCAAAGCCCTCCAGTATCTTTGCCAAGAAAACCCCAAAGGGGCTCATGGAGAGTCAGATAGGATTGAAAAGAACTCAGCACTAACTGTGTGCTCAGCCCTGGGCTGGGTGCTAGCTAGGGGGGATACAAGAAGGCACAGGAGTTGTTCTGTGCCTCAAATGAAATTAATTTGCATTTCTCTTACTATTTGTAATTTGGAATAAATTTTATGGTTAAAGTTTGCAGTTTTTCAGTGAAAAAATATTAGCTCTTATCCTTTGATTTGCTGTCTGTTAGGGAATGTTTTTGTTGCCATATACTTGTGTCCATTATTGTCCATTTTGGATATTTGATTTGATGATGATCAGAGATTTAGACCTGAAAGGGACCTAGTCCAAACGCTTCATTTTACAGATAAGGAAACTGAGGCATAGAGGTTTAAATGGGCTGCTCAGGGTCAGAACTAGAGGGATACCCAAAGATCACATATCTGGAACCTGTGGGGATCCCATCCCCATTTAGTCCAACCCCCTGAGGCCCACAGAGACTAAGTGACTGGTCCAAAGTCACTCAGAACAAGTGGCAAAACAAGCCCTTGAACCCAGGAACTAACCCAAATCCAGCATGGATTATACCCCATGGTCACTACACCATATGCTCTGCTGACTTTTCCAAATGTTTTTGGAGAAAAGGATGCAGCTCAGCGGATTCATTAGGAAATTTCTTCCTAGTACAAATCCAAGAGGAGTCTGTGGTCACTTAAAAAGTACAGTGCCCAGGGTCACACTCCTCCCAGGCATGCTTTCCTGGCTTTGGGGATTAACGAACATATTCACAAAACAATCCTATGATTCGGATTCTATTAGAACCAATCATCACAAGTTCCCAGAGGTGGGCAGCGGGCTCTCAGAAAACTTGCAGTTAAGTACCTGCAGCAAATGCCCTGGGGACACAAGTAAGAAACTGCTGACTTGTACGGCTCTGGGAAAAGACCTGCAGCTGCTAAGATGACCACCCATCCTGACAGTCTGGGACATATCGAGAAGAAACTGAAAATGGAATTTTCTGGCCTTGAAGCCGCCTATGCTCTGGGGAACTGCTGCATGACAGAGAACATGTACCCACCGTCATTGACGTTCTGGTAAACCAAGACCACGTCCGACACCTGGAGGGACAGCTCATCTGGCTGCTTGGCGGTGAACGTGCGGATGATTTCCACTTGGGTCAGCACTAAGGAGAAGAGAGAATGCTCTGAGTGAACTTCGAGGGAGGGGAGGCAGGAGTTAATCAATATGCTCTACAGCCACTCTCCCATCCTCTTTAAGTGGGGAGAGAGAAAAAGTGCATAGGTAGGATGAAAAAGTCCTCCTAACTTTTTAGAAAGTTCCTGTTACCCCAGGCCAGCCTCCTTTTTTTCAGATGAGCAAAGCAAGACCAAGAGTCTTCCAAAACTGAGTGTCTAAGTGTGGCGAGGTTTGAACATGGCACCTGAAGGGGAACAAACCAACCAACAACAAAGGCAGGAGATATGAGGTGCTCCTGCAATGGATGGGATGCCTAGAGAGACTGACTTGTCTTGGGGATGGGAAGGACCGATGATGCTTCAGGTGCTACTCATGAGATGTCCACTAGGGGGCAGCGCGTCTCAATTAGCTCCCAAACCTCTTCTACTTACTGGTCCTGTCCAAACTCTGCCGGTCACTGCTCTGACCCAAGGCAGTTATCCAGCGGGCTCGTTCACTCCTAGGAATAAAAGAAGGGAATTAGCTTCTCAATCCCAGTAGAGCTCCCTCCATTCTAGATCCCCAACTTGTTGAAGAGGGCTTGATTTAGAGTCCTAGGACCTGAGTTCAAATTCTTGCCTCTCTGGCTTGGCATGCTGGGAAGAGCATAGGACCTGGAATCAGTAAGACATGAGTGTGAACTCTGCCCTAGATACTTACTAGTTGTATTACCTTGGGCAGGTCACTTAACCTCTATTCTTTATCTGTAAAATGGGGATAATAAGAGCACTTACTTCACAGGACCCTTGTGAAGACCAAATGAGATAATCCTTGTCAACTAACCTGACCCCTTCCTGCCTTCCCAGCCTCTGCCTTCTGCATACTCTCTATCTCCTTATCATCCCCTGGCTTCTTGCCTTTGAATCTCCGTACCTCCACCTCTAAGAAGCTCATGCTTTCAGCAAGAAGCCTTTATGAGTCCTACCCTCTGCCCTCCCCATGTACCTCCATCCTTTAGTTAGAGCCTTCCCTCTGAGATCACCTCCCATCGACACTGTAGAGTGTCATATGTAGAGTTTGCAAGAAAGTGGCATCTCCCCAGTTAGCATGAGACCCTGGCAGACAGGGACCTCTTTTTGTCCTTTGTATCTCCAGCTCTTGACACAATGGTGGGCAGAAAGGCTTTAATAAATGTTCACTAACTTTCTGCCTTTCTAGCCTTCCTCTCTGTACTCTGGTGCCCAGGGACACTGGCACTGTCTCATTTGCTGTTTCTGCAACACAAATTCCACCTCCCAACCCTTGCACTGGCTGTGCCCCCTCACCTGCACCTCCAATATCTCTGACTTCCTTTGAAGGTTACTTCAGAACCCACCTTCTTCAGAAAGTCTTGCCAGGTTTCTAGTCACTAATTCCTTCCCATTTCAAATGATTTTCCATCTTATTTACATAGCACCATAAAGTTTGCAAAATGTTTTTACATATAGAATTCCATTTTATTCTGACAACTCTCAGAGGAAGTTGCTCTTATTATGATTATTTTACAGATGAGGAAATTGAGGCAGGGTTTGAATTCAGGACTGACCCTTATCCACTATGCCACAACACTGGCTTGGAAGAGAAGATTCAGGGGAAACATGGAAGCTGCATCCAGGTATTGGAAGGATTAGAAAGTGAAAGGGGAATAACTGTGTTTGACAGAGCTAGAGAGGCTGATACAGACCATATCAAGACAAAGGCTAACACACAGCTCTATCCTGATGTGCAAAGGGCTGCCCTGGGAGGTGGGGCCCACATGGCCAATCACCCCTCAGGAGACAGGCCAGACTGGATAGGCTCTGAGGTCCCTTTCAGGATGAGATTCTGTGATACAAGGGGTGGAAAGGGATGCTCGTGGTCTTGTGGAATGAGGAAGAGGAAGAGTTCAGAGGGAGAGCAAAGAAAGTCAAACCAGAAAGTCCCAAATAGAACAGAGGCTGAGATTTACAGAGCCTACTCTTCTGCACTGGGCATCTTCCTCAGGGGCCTGCATGAAATTATGCAAAAGAGATGGGGAAGGGGAGGTTGAAACCTGGGAGAAGCTGCCAAATCCCTCATTATCCCAGGGCTGTCCTAAAGATGAAGGCAGAAAATATTCGTCCAGTGCTTAGCCCAGTGTAACTGCTTAATAAATGTTTGCTTCCTTCTTTCATTATTGTGGGGGTCATATATATGTGGCCCTGCTGAATATTGTGTTACTGTCAGCTAGTGTGACCACAATCGCTCCTTTCACCCAGCAAGGCCATCCTTGTTCCTGCACTGACATTCTGCCCCTTCAACTTTTGTTTTTAAAGCAAAAGTGTTGGATTTGGCATCAAAGGGCCTGAGTTCAAATCCTCACCTCTTGGGCTGGGTCCTACCGGTCCTGCCTCACTGGAGCTTAGGGCAACACAAAGACAATAATGAATGTTAAAGAACTCTGAAAAGCAGAAAAGCACTTTATAAATATTAGGCTTCATCCTCCTTGTGCTTATATTAGAAGCAGCAGAGGAATTGAAATCCAGAGTCTTGAGTTCAAATCTTGCCTGCCACTCAATGTTTGTGTGTCCTTATGGATGTCATTGAACCGCTATCAACCTGAGTTTTCTCATCTGTAAAAGAACAAGATGGTTAAGCCAGGTGCCTCTAAGGTACTGTCCACCTCTAACTCTACCAATCAATAATCCTGCAATCTGAAAACTGAATGAGTTCAGCTGTTGACAGGCATTTTCCTGTGTAAACTTTATCTTCCTTAGCTTGTCGTTGATTTTTTTAGGCCACTAAAACGCATCTCACCATTTACTGTTTTATGAGATCACCATTTGCTTCCTGTTAATTAAACTATTAAGGGCAGCATGAAGCAAGCAGAAGAGTTCAGGCAGACAAAGCCCCTTTCTGTGAGGGGCCCAGGCCCGGGTCCTGTGGATGGTTTACAACAGGCCTCCCTTTCATTGCTTGTTCTTTGTTGAGAAAGACGGTTTGGGGAGAAGGGCATGCTAGATCCCAGGCTAAAAGAAACCGTGTCCCATCTGCAAAATGCACCAGGCAAAGGAGGCCCCCGGTGTGTTCTTGAAGAGCTCTCACCAACCCAAATATTTGATCTGATGGACACAGAGCTCTGAATTCTACTATAAACCGAGGAAGTTGGTGACAGATCATCTGCTCCAAAGGCTCCAACATCTCTGCCAGCTGCAGCTGTCTGGGCTTCCCAGACAAAGGAGACCCTCCGGCTCTCACAGAGCCTCTAGGAAGATGACGAGGGTGGGGAGGAGGGCTAAGGAAGTGACTGTAGTAAAACATCCTCGATTTAAAAAAACAGTGCCCTTCTGCACTTTCCACCAGATTAGACTATTGTCTTGTTCACAATCAAAGAGTAAACTCTAACCAATAAACAGAGACAGCGTGCTATATTTGGATAAGACATTAAAACATTTTTTTTTGGTTGAGCAACAAAAGAAATTTAAAAGCAAAGTACACAGGAAGGTTACTTAATGGTTATAGAGCAGAGAATGGTGGCCAAGACCAAGGGGAGGTAAGTGGGGGTGACTTCCCTGAATATACAGCATGTATATTCTAATGCAAGTCCACGGTGGCTGGGAAGAGAACGGTTCAAAGGCCCCCCCTACCTCCCCGGCGCCCCTTCAGATGCTGCAGTCTCTGCATCCTCAGCAGCCAGTTACCAAAACTCAGAAGGGACTTCTATCTGCCCAAGGCTTTGGCACCATCAAGGGTTCCATGGAAGAAACAGATACAGCTTTATCCATGGTGACTCTGCTTCGGGATGTAGCTGAGCTAAGGACCCAAGGACCCCTCTGCCTTCCTATATGATTTGCAGCTGAAATAGCCCATATGTGTTGTCTCTCTCTATTAGAATGTGAATTCCCTGAGAGCAGCAATGTCTGTTTTCTTTTTGTATACCAACTCTTAGCACAACACTTTGTACACAATAAGCACTTAATAGGTTTTCTTTATTTTCATCCAGCCAGCCCTTCAATGATCTATTCATCCATCCATCCATCCATCCCTCCGATCATCCATCTGGTCTAGTACAGTCCCTGGCACTAAGAAGGCACTCAATAAATATTTATTAAATGATTGACAATCAAGGTCATTTAACCAAATCAGCAAAAGGCCACCCCACACCCTATCCAGAGTGGGAAAGGGAAAGAAAAAGACTGGAATGTTATGAAGAGGTCAGCTCCTGAGAGGATGGATTTTAATTCTTTTAAAATAAATTTCTTTGTTTTGTAAATGAGAATTTGGAGAGCAGGAAACCTGGAGTCACTTACTCACCCCTTAACAATTTGTTGTTGTTGTGGGTCACTAGGTGGCACCATAGTGCATAGAATGCTGGGCCTGGGGTCAGAAAGACTCATCTTTCTGAGTTCAAATCTGACCTCAGACACGTACTAGCTGTATGCCCCTGGGAAAGTCACCTAGCCCTCTTTGCCTTAGTTTCCCTATCTGAGAAATGACCCGAAGAAGGAAACAACTACAAACTACTCCAGTCATGATTAGTGGGACACAACTGAAAATAACAAAACAACAAATGTCCTTCTGGAGTCACTCGAAGTCAGGAGTCACACCAAAGTCAGGAAGACATGAGTTCAAATTCTACTTCAAATACTAGCCGTGTGACCCTGGGCAAGTCACTTAGCCACTATTTGCCTCAGTTTCCTTAACTGGAAAATGGGAATAAGAGCAGCACCTACTCTATGGGATTATTATGAGAATCAAATGAGATAGCATTTGTAAAGAGCTTAGCACAGTTCCTGGCACATAGCAAACACTATATACAAGCTTATTTCCTCCCCTCTTTCTCCCTTCCCCCTTGGTTTAACTAGTAATGGAACTGTTTTGTCTATACTAGTCTTTATAAGCCCTTGAGAAGTTATTTCCAAATACTGACTAAAGGATTAATATGCCTCTGTTCTAGCAAAAACTTCTGATTCTTCCACAGGTTACTCTATTAGCTGACATAATATCTCTCCTTCCTCCAGTGGGGAAAACTTCTGTCCACTCCATCCCTTCTTCACTCCATCCTTCACATGGCTACCAAATTAATCTTCCCACTACAGAGGTTTAACATGTCATTCCTCTGCTAAAAACCCTTCAGGGGCTCTCTACTGCCTCCTAAATAAAATACAAAGTCCTTAGGCTGGCATTTTCAAATCATTAGCAAATGTCATAAGATATTAGTCAATTCATGAGGCCGGAAACAGGAATGTGATTATGAGAATTAGAACTTTCAGAAACAAGGAGGTGCCAGCCTCACCTGGGATATCTGGACTATTATGTTACAGAGATCATTCCGAGGGATATTATCTATAACACACATTTACTAGGCAATTACTGTATGCCAGGCACTGTGCTAAGCACTGAAGTTATGAAGAAAGGCAAAAAAAAGTCCCTGCCCTCAAGAACCATATATTCTAATGGGTAAAAGAACATATCTTAAAAAGCTTACAAGCCAACAAAGCCCAAAGCAGGTACATCAAAGCTTAATGCAGGACAGGTGGGAGGTAACCTTAGTGCAAAAGGCCAGGGGTCTTGTTGAGGTTTGCCTTAAGTTGAGTCTTGAAGAAAGCTAGAGATTCCAAGAGAGAAAGGGAAGGAGTCAGTACACAGGGACAAAGAGTGGAAAAGTCTGGAGATGGGAAATGGAGCGTCTTATTCAAGGAACAGCAAAGAGACCAGTATGGTTGAACTGTAGTATGTGTGTAGGGGAGTAAAGCAGAAAACTGGAAAGGTAGGAAGGGTCCAGGCAGCAATGAATGTTAAATGCCAACAAAGGACTTTCCATTTGACCCTGGAAGTAACAGTGAGCCTTTGGAGGTGACTACTGCTGGATTGATCAGCTCTTCATTTGGTGAAACTATAAGGTTCATTTGAAGGAAATGAGGATGTTTAGCCTGAACATGAGGAAACTAGATTGGAGGGAGGGATGAAAGAAGGAGCATGCCAGCTGTCAAACAAGGGAAGGGTTGTCATGGAGAAGAAAGATGAGCCTTGTACTGTTTGACCTCAAGATGCAGAACCAGAAGCAGTGGATGGAAAGTAAAAGGAGACAAATTTAGGTTGGATTTCAGGAAAACCTTCCTACCAATGAGAGATGGCCCCGAGTGGAACAAGCTGCCTTAGGAACCGGAGGGCTCCAAGCAGCAGCTGGCTAAGCACCTGTCCAGTGTTGTAGTGTACATTCTTTGTCAGGTGTGGGCTGACCTTGAGGACCCCTCAGTTCCTTGACAAATCTCAAATTCTGAGATTTGTTTGTTCAGCACCATGGTGCTAGCCATCATGGAGATACAAAGGTACAAGCAGTCAAGTTTCCTGCCTTCCGAGCTTACAATATGGTGGGAGAGACAGGACACATTCATGACAAACTGAAGCAGAAGAGTCACGGAAGGGGACATGGAATGGTGCAGTAAGTCTTGACGTTATTCCCAACTCTGCGACAACCAGCTGTGTGACTTTGGGCTATTAACTCAGTTCACTTCCATCCATCCATCCACCAATCAGCAATCTCTGATAGGCAGATGATACCACTCTCATGGCAGAAAATGAAGAAGATTTAAGAAGCCTCTTGATTAGGGTGAAAGAGAAGGGTATAAAGGCTTGTTTGAAAATTTAACTTAGAAAAAAAATCCCTAAGATTTTGGCAACTGGTCCCATCATTCCCTGGAAAACAGAGGGAGAAAAAAATGGAAGTAGTATCAGATTTTATATTCTTGGGCTCAAAGTCCACTATAGGCCATGATTGCAGGCACTTGTTCCTTGGAAGGAAAACCATGGCAAATCTGGACAGTGTCCTAAAGAGCAGAGACATCACCTTGCCAGCAAAGATCCATAGAATCAAAGCTATAGTTTTTCCAGTAGCTCTTGAGTGAACTTTCTATCTCCTATATCAAATGCTCTGGATATAGATGTGGAGAAAGGAAAGCAGCCCTGTCCTCAAGAAGCTTACATTCTGATAGAGAAACACAATATGTATAGGGGAGTGTTAGCCAGAGAAGATGGTTTGGTCAGGGAAGTGTCAGGGATAACGAGTAGAGAAACCGATTGACAGATTTGTTTGCTTTTACAGAAATAGTCCTGTTTATTTGATTATTCTTCCTAGAGCTGGGGAGAGGATGTATTCATTGTCTGTGGGGGGTGTCAAGGAGGGTGTTCTAAATGGCAACATGTCATGAAGAAGCCAGGCAGTCATGTAAGGGGTCTGGGGCAGGCTAGATAAGGTGAGGTGCCACCAACTAGAAGTCCAGCAAAGCAGCTGGAGTAGCTGTAGTCATCACACACCAGAGGAAGGATTTGAACCAGGCACTTCTTGGTTCGAGATTTTACATCTTTTCCTCCTATGCCAATCTCAAAGATCCCCAAAAAAGGAATTGCCACCCAAAAAAAGTCTTCAAGAATTGATAAAGTATTTCGATAATATCCAACAAACCCAAACATTTCATTTCTTGCTTCATGTGAATTACTGAATGAGTGATGAGGGGGTAGAAGAAAGAAAGAGGGAGAGAAAGAAATGAAGACAAGAAAGAGAGAGAGAGAGAGAGAGAGAGAGAGAGAGAGAGAGAGAATTTCCATAAAGGGAATTCTATTAATATCCACCCCCTTCCCCATGCTTCTGTGACCCAAGGACTTACTGAGTCTCAGCTCCCAGGAGCATTTCCACTTTCTCGTTTGCATGGTTACTGAGAACTGTCAGTGTAAACAGGTGACTAGCAGAGCTCTGTCTGGAATAAAGCATGGTAGAGCTGTTCTTCAGGGGAGAAGAATTCATTTCTTCATGGTCCCAAGGTTCTACCAACAGTTGATCCCTCAAAGAATAGTCATTGACTGTATAACTTTCTTCACTATAAGAAAAAGTAGAAGAAAAACAAACAAAAAGAGATTCAGAACCCTGAATTCTGCCCATCAAAACAGGTTATTTTATCCTGACACTGCTTTCAATCTTGGTCCTGATTACACCTTATCTTACCATTTCTTTTTTTTTTTAATTTAAAAAAATGCTTTATTAACTTCTGTTTTACATCATTTCCGCCAGATTGAGTTACAATCATTTCCCCCCCCCCCGTTTTTCCCCTACCCACCCTCCCAGAACAGCAGTCCCACAAGATATCGCTTCCTCCAATCTGCTCTCTCCCATATCTTCTCCCTTCGACCTCTCCACTAGAGGAAGGTGAATCTTTGTGTCCCAATGCCTGCACATCTTATCTCCCAATTACAAGCAAAAGAGTATTAATAATAGTATTTATATATATTTGAAACATTTAATCTTAAGACCTTGAATTTCAGATCCATTTCTTTCCTCCCTTGTCACCCATTCCCTCTGGGGAGATAAGTGATTCAGTATATGTTGTACATGTCTAGCTATGCAAAACATTATCATAGTAGATATATTGTACAAGGCTGCTTATAATTTCCTCCCACTCAATATTTTACCATTTCTTTACAATATTTCAAAAACTTACAATATTTCCCAATGTATGAGAGAAATATAAATATGGCTACAAGCTTAATGTTTAGAACACATTTCATTTTCTTTCTTTGTTTGAACAGAAGAATTTAGGATATTTTTATATGAAATGGGACGTAGCTATCCATGTCATATAGTCATTCTTGAATGATATCAATTTTTTTTAATTAAACAAATGCTTTATTAACTTCTGGTTTACATCATTCATTTCCACCAGATTATGAGTTACATTTTTCCCCCATTTTTTCCCTGCCCACCACCCCAGAATAGCAGTCCCACTATATATCCCCTCATCCAATCTGCTCTCTCCCATATTTTCTCCCATATCCCCTTCAACTTTGCCATTAGGGCAAAGTGAATCTCTGAGCCCCAATGCCTGGACATCTTATGAAACATTTAATTTTAAAACTTCGATTTTCAGATCCATTCCCTTCCTCCCTTGTCACCCACTCCCTCTGAGAAAATAAGCAATTCAGTATATGTTGTACATGTATAGCTATGCAAAACATTACCATAGTAGATATATTGTAAAAGACTGATTATAGTTCCTTCTACCCATCTCACCTCCCACCTGGTCCATTCCCTACTTTGATCCTGTCCCTCTTTGATAGTGGGTACTTCTAACCTCCCCTCTCCCCAGAATGCCCTCCCCTCCATCATCCCCCCTCTCATCCCCCTTTCCCCTACTCAGGAGAGTGAGTGAGGGTAAGATATTCCATTTAGTATGTATGTGATTCTCTCCTTGAGCCAACTTCAATGAGAATATGCTTTTGCCTTTTTGCCTTCCTGTTCTTCCCCTCCCCTGCAACTACTTCCCCTTGCCTCTTCTACATGAGATAGTTTACCCTACCCTGTCTCTCTCCATCTCCTCTTGCCACTTTCCTCTCTCACCTCTTGACTTCACCCCTTAAGAATCATCCCTTCCTTGGGGCAGCTAGGTGGCGCAGTGAGCAGAGCGCTGGGCCCGGAGTCAGAAGGACCCGATCTTGGATCCGGCCCCAGAAACCCAACACACAAACAAAAACCCAGCCTCGTGACCCCGGGCAAGTCACCCAACCCCAATTGCCCTCCAAAAAAAAAAAAAAGAATCATCCCTTCCCATCAAATTCAACCTGTGCCCTCTATCCATGTATACCTGTGAACATATGCCAGGTACCCTTCTTCAATTATTTTCATAATGAGAAAGGTTTCATCAAACACAGTTATTGTTTTTCCATGTAGGAATGTAAATAGTCCAACTTTGATAAGTTCCTTTTGATTTCTTTTCCTTGATTACTTTCTCAAGCATCTCTTGCTTCTTGTGTCTGAATGTTAAATTTTCTATTCAACTCTGGTTTTTTCCTCAAGAATGCTTGAAAGTCCTCTATTCCACTGAATGACCATATTTTCCCCTGAAACAAAATACTCATTTTTGCTGGGTAGGTGACCCTCGGCTTCAATCCCAGCTCTTTTGCCCTCTGGAATATCATATTCCATCCTCTTCGATCCCTCAGTGTAAAAGCTGCCAGGTCCTGGGCTATTCTGATTGTGTTTCCACAATATTGAAATCGTTTCTTCCTGGCTGCTTGTAGTATTTTTTCCTTGATCTGGGAGTTCTGGAGCCTGGCTATAATATTCCTAGGAGTTTTCTTTTGGGGATCTTTTTCAGGAGGTGATCCATGGATTCTTTCAACCTCTATTTCCCCCACTGGGTCTAAAACATCAGGGCAATTTTCCTTGAGAATTTCTTGAAGGATGATTTCTAGGTTCTTTCTTTGATCATGGCTTTCAGGTAGTCCAATTATTTTTAAATTGTCTCTCCTGGATCTATTTTCCAGGTCAATGGTTTTTCCCATGAGATATTTCACATTGCCTTCTATTCTTTCATTTGTTTGGATCTGTTTAATAGTATCTTGATGTCTCATAAAGTCACTAGCTTCCATTTGCTCCAGTCTAACTCTGAAGGAATGAATCTCCTCAGTGAGCTTTTGAGGTTCTTTTTCCATCTGGCAAATTCGACTTTTTAAGGCATTCTTCTCCTCATTGCCTTTCTGAGCCTCTTTTGCCATTTGAGTTAGTCTATTTTTTAAGGTGTTATTTTCCTCAGTCAGGCTGTTGACTGTAATTTCATACTTTTCTTGCATCTTTTTCATTTCTCTTCACAAATTTTCCCCCACTTCTCTTATCTGCTTCTTAAGGTCCTCTATGGCCTGTAGCCAGCTTGTATTTTCATTTGGGGCTTTTCGTGCAGGAGTTCTGACCTCACAATCCTCCTCCATGCTTTGAGCCTCTTTGCCCCTAAAATAGGAGTCCAGTGTTGAACTTTTCTGTTTATTTTGTTTCATTTGCCTAGGCATATTGCCACTTAATTACTTGATTTTTGGGCTTGTTGCCACAGTAGGACCCTGCCACCAGACAGGGGAACTTCCGCCCAAACGTGGGGTCTTCACAACTTCCGCCAGTTGTGTGGCCTCTGTGAAGCCTCCACCCACTCTGGCAAGTTGGATACCCAGCGCAAACTTGCCCCCAGACCACAATCCAGATCCAGGCAGTTTAAAGCAAGAGCGATTAACCCCCAGACTGATTGCTGGATCTCCCTACAGTTCGCAGACCAGGAGCTAGAGCCACTACTGACGCTGCAAAATGGCTTCTGTACAGCTGTTTCTTCAGCAGCTTTTGCCCCCAGGGGAGGAAGCCACGCGTTCCCCAAATACTGGTCCCAAGGTCCATAGGGCACTAACCTCTCACTTTGTCCTAGGCATACTCTGCTGATAATTCAGGAATCGCCACAATTGCTGGTGTTCTGGGGTCCCTCCAGCCAGCTGAAGGCCCGGCCACCCTGGGGCTAAAACCACAGACCTGGGCTCGGCTTGGGTCTGTGATGCGCTGTCGGTTCCCAGCGAGCTGTGCTGCCTGCTCTCAGAGCGCTGCGCTGGCCACTCCCTGCAGGGCTGCTGGGCTGTCCTCAGCAGGAGGTTAGCTTCTCTGTGCTGTTCTGCGGGTGCTGTGGCTCCAGAAGTTGTTGGGATTCCCCTTTCACATTGTTTGAAATTTGTGTGGGGCAGAGCACATTGGAAGTGCTGTTTCTACTCCCATGATATAAATTTTTACAAAGAAATAATTTCTTCCTTTTTCCCCCTCTCTCCTTCTGTAAATATAAACCAATATGAACCGATGCAGGAGAACCAGTAGAAACACACTGGAATTGTTTCATCCTCACACAAAGTGTACCAAGTAATTCAAAAACAGGATAGATAGTTCACCCAAGAATTTCTGAAACTGCTTTTTATATATGTCTGTCTGTTTCTCCCCAAGAGGGAAATAGTGTTTTATAGAAAATTTTGTGTGTCTTTCCTACCCATATTTGTCCTTTTAAGAAAACAAAGATGACAGTCTCTTATAAAACCAACATCCATATTCAGAGATGACTTTGGTGTTGAGGCTAATACAATCTTTTTAAAAATGTGATACTGGGGCGGCTAGGTGGCTCAGTGAGTAAGAGCACCACCCTGGAGTCGGGAGGACCCGGGACTGGTTCTGGCCTCAGTTACTTAGCACCCACACAAAAATAACTAGCCTGTAACCTTGAGCAAGTCACTTAACCCCAATTGCTTAAAAAAAAAAAAAAGTGATACTTTTGTTCCATAGATGGCAGCACCCTCAACAGAAAAAGGTTAATTTGCAGGAGGGTAGGTAGTTTAGGGGTGGGAGGTGCGGAAGATAAGGCTGAAGAATTAATATGTTTTATCCTACATACATTGTTGCTGACAGAATAAAACCAATTAGAGATTATTTAAATGTTATTCTGACACATCAAATAACAATATGATAATAACATACGGGGAAATATGGAAGACAAAAACAAATTTACATTTAGTTTCAGTGACTCCTTTCCTTTGCTCAACCTCCTAGCTTCTGTGAAAAATCTTTTGCTTAAAAGAAACTCGTAGGGATGGCGGAGTAGAAACAGCTCGTCCAAGCCACTCTGCCCCCAGATTCCCCCCAAACGGTGTAAAACGGGACTCTGAACAACTTCTGGAGCCCCAGCACCCACAGAACGACACAGAGAAGCTAAACTCCTGCTGAGGACAGCCCAGCAGCCCTGCAGGAAGGACCAGCGCAGTGGTCTGAGACCTGGCAGCGTGCAGAGCGCAGAGCGCAGAGCGCAGGAGCCAAGCCGAGCCGAGCCGAGCCGAGCCCAGGTCTGCATGAGCCGAGGTTTTAGCCCCATGGCGGCAGGGCCAGCAGCCAGCTGGAGGAACCCCAGAACACCAGGAGCTGTGGCGACTCCAGAATTATCAACATAGACTTGCCTAGGACAAAGTAAGAGGTTAGTGTCCTATGGACTTTGGGACTGGTATTAGGAAATGCGTCGGCTCCCTCCCCTGGGGGCTAGAAGCCACTGAGGACAAATGCCATTTTGTAGTTTTCAGCGGCAGCTCCCGCTCCCAGCCTGCAAATTTGTAGGGAGATCCAGCGATCAGTCTTGGGGGGGTAATCGCTCTTGCTTTAACCTCCCTGGATCTGGATTGTGATCTAGGGTGGAAGTCGTGGGTGGGTTTATAGCTTGCCAGAAATGGAAGTTGCCCCCCACACGTTCGGGATTAAAATTCCTCTATCGGGCCTTTAAGCCATAGTGTGGCAAGAAGCCCAAAAGTCAAGCAATTAAGTGGCAACATGCCAAGGCAAAGGAAACAGAAAAATGCAACCCTAGACTCCTATTTTGGGGGCATAGAGCAGGAAAAGGACTGTGAGGTCAGAAGTCCTGCTCCAAAGCCCCAGGGGAAAACATGAGCGGGTTGCAGGCCATAGAGGACCTTAAGAAGGACTTTAAAAATCAAATAAGAGAAGTGGAGGAAAAATTCGAAAGAGAAATGAGAAGGATGCAGGAAAAGTATGAAATGAGGGTCAACAGCCTGACTGAGGAAAACAACACCTTAAAAATAGACCAACTCAAATGGCAAAGGAGGCCCAAAAGGGCAATGAGGAGAAGAATGCCTTAAAAAGTCGAATTTGCCAGATGGAAAAAGAATCTCAAAAGTTCACTGAGGAGATTCATTCCTTCAGAGTGAGACTGGAGCAAATGGAAGCTAATGACTTTATGAGAAATCAAGATGCTGTTAAGGAGATCCAAACAAATGAAAGATTAGAAGGCAATGTGAAATATCTCATGAGAAAAACCACTGACCTGGAAAATAGATCCAGGAGAGACAATTTAAAAATAATTGGACTACCTGGAAGCCATGATCAAGGAAAGAACCTAGAAATCACCCTTCAAGAAATTCTCAAGGAAAACTGCCCTGATGTTTTAGATCCAGAGGGCAAAATAGAGGTTGAAAGAATCCATGGATCACCTCCTGAAAAAGATCCCAAAAAGAAAACTCCCAGGAATATTATAGCCAGGTTCCAGAATCCCCAGATCAAGGAGAAAATACTACAAGCAGCCAGGAAGAAATAATTTCAATATTGTGGAAACACAATCAGAATAGCCCAGGACCTGGCAGCTTCTACACTGAGGATCGAAGGGCATGGAATATGATATTCCAGAGGGCAAAAGAACTGGGAATGAACCCAAGGGTCACCTACCCAGCAAAACTGAGTATTTTGTTTCAGGGGAAAATATGGTCATTCAGTGGAATAGAGGACTTTCAAGCATTCTTGAGGAAAAAACCAGAATTGAATAGAAAATTTGACATCCAGACACAAGAAGGAAGAGATGCCTGAGAAGGTAATCAGGAAAAGAAATCAAAAGGAACTTATCAAAGTTGAACTATTTACATTCCTATATGGAAAAGCAATAACTGTGACTGATGATATCTTTCTCATTATGAAAATAATGGAAGAATGGTGTGTGTTCATATGAATACATATGTGAATGTGTGTGTATATGGTTACAGTTATATATGGATAGAGGGCATAAGTTGAATTTGTTGGGAAGGGAGAATACTCAAGGGATGAAATTATGAGGTGAGAGAGGAAAGTGGCAAGAGGAGATGGGGAGAGACAGGGTAGTATAAACTACCCCATGCAGAAGAAGCAAGGGGAAGTGGTTGCAAAAGAGGGGGAGAATAAGGAAGGCTAAAAAGGCAAAACCACATTCGCATTGAATTTGGTTCAGGGAGAAAATGACATACAAACTAAATGGGATATCTCAACCTGCAGCAGGATAGGGGGAAGGGGGATGGGAGGAGGGATGATGGATGGGAGGGCATCCTTGGGGTGAGGGGAGGTTGAAAGTACCCACTATAAAAGAGGGACAGGATCATGTAGGGAATGGACCAGGTGGGGGTGGGATGAGTGGGAGGGAATTATAAGCAGCCTTGTACAATATATCTACTATGATAATGTTTTGCATAGCTAGACATGTACAACATATACTGAATTACTTATCTCCCCAGAGGGAATGGGTGACAAGGAGGAAGGAAATGGATCTGAAATTCGAGGTCTTAACATTAAATGTTTCAAATATATATAGATACTATTATTAATACTCTTTTGCTTATAATTGGGAGATAAGATGTGCAGGCATTGGGACACAAAGATTCATCTTCCTCTAATGGAAAAGTCGATGGGGGTATGGGAGAAGGTAAGGGAGAGAGCAGATTGGAGGAAGTGATATCTTGTGGGACTGCTATTCTGGGAGGTTGGGTAGGGGAATAATGGGGGGAAAATGATTGTAACTCAAAATCTGGCGGAAATGAATGATGTAAAACAGAAGTTAATAAAGCATTTGTTTAAAAAAAAAAAGAAACTCGTAGGTCAAAGAACACAAGGACATTGTTCCTGGTCAAGCTATGTTTAGCTGAATCACACATGGCAGGGGAAATGAAACCCTCCATCAGAGTTTCAGGTTTCACCTTGTAGACTGATGAATGAACAGAAATCTCAGACCAATCTACAACAGCTAAGTAAAAAGCTGCTGGAACATACCATATGTGCTAGAGAAAGGAACTTTGTTTGAGGCTATTTGGGATCTCACCTAACATTATGGAAGTTCTCCCAAAGACTCCAAAGGTTGTTTCACCTTCCAGGTAGTTATTTAGTGCATTAAGATTGGTTATTCCAAAGAAATAACCATTTAAAGCTTCAAAAACAATACATATGAAAATTCACATTATTTTTTCAATTTTTTTCTCTAGCCAGGAAGAATACCAACTCAAATATCTGTGAGATACTTCCAATCTGGTCATTGTATATATAGAAGTCAAATAAAATGTCTGTCCACCTAATAGGAAAATGCTAAGTTGATAGCTCTAATGGTGTATTCATTAACAACTCATGTAGCTGTATATAGGTTTTTTTTAGGGTTTAGAGAAGGCTTTAGGCACAACAGCCTGGCAAGGGAGGCAGTGAGAGTTCTGTTATCCCCATTTTACAGTAAAGGGCAGCATGGAACAGGGACAGAGAACTAGCCTGAAAATCAGGAAGACCTGGGTTTAATTTCTGCTTTGGACACATTGACTGTGGGACAAAATCCACCACTTGGGAGGTCTTTAAACCACACTATAAATCGAAGAGAAGGTGCTAATCTGCATTGGGAGGTAGAGTTTTCTCACCCACACAATCCCATACTACTAAAATCCCAGGTGCAATCGCTGTCCTTATTTAAAAAAGGGGAAACCAAATGTCAGAGAGAAGTGAATTTCTCCCAGGCACCAAGCTAGCTCTCAGACACTCAGTGTTCTAGCAACCCTTGAGGACTCTACCTTGCTGAGAAGGTGCTGGCCTACTTTAGTAGGGGAAATTCAGTGACACATTCAGGCATTTCCCCATGCCCATCTCTATGCCCATCTCCATGCCCATCACCACAAAGTTGTCAAATTTCAGGGCTTGGATTTGAACCTACATGTCTATCCATGTTCAGCAATCCTTAAACACTGAATTTCTGCAGCCAGGCATTCCACCCAAGCAAATAGCCTTCACTAAATAAAGAGATGTCCAGGACTAGTGAGGTGAGGGACTTGCTGTCCTCTTCCTTCATCAGGCCATCTGTTCAGTTCTGGACACTGCATCTCAGGAAGGTCAACAGTAAGCTGGAAAGTGTCCAGCAGAAGATAACTAGGGGGGTGGCTAGGTGGTGCAGTGAGTAGAGCACTGGCCCTGGAGTCAGAAGGACCTGAGTTTGGATCCGGCCTCAGACACTAACACACACAAACAAAAAAAAAAAAACCTAGCCGTGTGACCTTGGGCAAGTTACTTAACCCCTAACTGCCCTCCAAAAACAACAACAAAAAAGAAGATAACTAGGGGTGTGAAAGGCCCCGAGTTCATGGCATGGGAGGATGGTAAAGGAAATGGGCCTGTTTATCATGAAAGGAAGACTTAGAAGGGGAACATCACAGCTACCTTTGAAGGGCCGAAAGGTGGAAGGATTAGATTTGGTTTACTTGGTCCCCTGGGACAGAATCAGAAGCAGTGGAAAGTATCAGAAAGGCATATGTATCTTTGATGCAGGAGAACATTTCCATAGTGATGAAAGTTATCCAAAAGTAGGAAAGGTTGCCAGGGCCGGGGGAGGGATACAGTGGGGTTCCCCTCTCTGGAGCTGTTCAGGCATCCTGGATGTTCCTTGTTGGGTGTATTGCAGATAGGAGGCTTGTTAAGGTAGATTACTTCTGTGATGGGCTAGGTAACCTCTGTGAGTCAATCAAAAGGATATTTTGCTTCTATGGTCTTACTTTCAAAATAAAAAAAAAAATGGTGACAATTTTCTTTGGTCATTCTATACTGACGACCCTAGAAAGTAATTTTTACCATTGGAGGCATTATTTAGTTCTTCTAGGATTATATGTCAAACTAAAACTGGGTGAAAAGTTCACTTTTATTACAGAAAAAAAGAAATCTCTTTCATAATAATAGTAGTCATTATTTCTTTATCCTTATTGGCTGTTGTTCAAATCTCACAAAGTAAAAAATGTGAAACCTTAGCCAGGACACACACACACACACACACACACACACACCCTCTTTGGATTCATTCATTTAGTCATTCACCCTCACAAATCCTAGGTTCATAATAATCCAGTAAAATGATGCCCTGCCTATCCCAGCTACTAAGTAAATGAAAGAATAGTTTAGTCACTTTACAAAAGGTGTAATGAGTCTAGCGAACACCTGCCACATCTCCCACCTTGGAATCCATAAATTGTATTGTCTTTACACCACCTGGCAACTGACACGAAAGAGCAGAGGAAGGGTGATGAGGTCTCCACCCCGGTTTAAAATGTCTGAATAGCATTCCTGAATTCAAGCCCTTGGCCACCATGATGGTTTTCTCAGTTTTAGCCAGTCCATTCACGTCCAAATACAGCAAGCTAGGCTGAGCGGGAAGAGAACTCTTGAGGGGAAATTGCTCATTAGGCTTCCTCATCTTTACACTGTTGACCTCGTTTTATTGAAGTAGCAGATGCTATACAGTCTCTGAAACAATTTCTGTCATGTAACTAGGAAATGGATTTGCTCAGAAAGAGAGAGAGTGGCGGAAAAATCCTTCTTCCCTTCAGTGAGAAGCTTATGTGGTCACTTCCTTTGATTGTCTTGCAAGGCCTCCAAGTTCACCAGCTGTCTATCCACACCAGCTGCTGCCCTGAAGGCAGCAGCAGCAGATTTGGATAAATAAACCCATTGCTATCTCATTTGAATAGATGCTGGGGTCTCTACTGAGACCAAACCAAGTGCCCGGTGATGGCGCACTCTGTCAGGAGAACTGCCCTGATAGGGAATGACCACAGTCAGTGAGTCAGATGGATGGTTCTCCAGAGTGGTAGGTCAGAGATTAAATGAAACTATCCCTGCTGTCACAGAAACCACATTCTACTTTGGAAAACAGCATGCCCACATGATAAATCCAAAGCATACTCACGGGCATAGAGGGAGGGACCTCAGAGGTCACTTAGTCCAGATCCCCCCATTTTATAGACAAGAAACTGAGGCTAGGGAGAGCTAAGAGATTTTCTTAAAGGTCTCATAGATAAAAGGGAATGAGGCTGATGGCATTCAATGCTCTTTTCCCTGGGACTGTGCTGCCTCTAAATACCAGGTCATTTTGTGAGTGAGTAAGTGAGTGTGTGTGTGTGTGTGTGTGTGTGTGTGTGTGTGTGTGTGTGTGTGGTGGGAGGCACCAGCAGTTGGGAGGATGCCAGGGCACCACAGAGGAAGAAAGTAAGAGTGCCAAAGATGAAACGAGAAGACCTTGACTAGAAGCTTTGCCAAGAACCAGCACTGGAGCTGTTCTCTCCCCAGTCGCACAACCTCTTGTGAGCCCGTACCCATTGGATCATAGGCTCATGGCACCTCCAAGGTCATCAGATCTACCTCCTCATTTTACACATGAGAAGACTGAGGACGGAGAAGTCACTTATTTCTGACAGTCTAGCCATTAGGTTTTAGTATTATAGCAATTAGTCATTAGCATTAAAGTCAGTAATACCACAGAGACTAGTTCCCTATTATATTATTCAATTACAACGGGAATTTATCAGAACAATTTTTAAATAAAAATAGGTCGGTTTTTTAAAACAAAAATTAACTCTCAGTTGAAACGATAGTTTTAGTCAAGTCTACTCCTTCTCCTGTATGTTACATTTCTCTTGCTATTTCTACGAACTCCTTTCCCCTTTACTTTGAAATATGATGAGGCTTCCCTTGTCCTGAATAAATATTCCGTGACCCTCCTTCTCTTGATGGCAGCCATTCTATCACTATATCTGTGGCTTCATTACAATTTTTTTGAATGAGTAGACTTTTCTTTCTCCCTTCCTCTCACCTTAATTCTGCTTCCAGATGCCCAAATACTTTCTAATACTTGTTTCTATTTGAAAGTTCCACTCTCACCTAAAGGAGAAAAAATAAAAACTAAATAAACCTAGATTTATCTCTCCCCTCTTCCATAGATCTATTTCTAGGGAATGAAAAAAATCTTTGCAGCAATTTTCTCTCATAAAGGGAGGGGAAACAAGCATTTATTAAACACCTGCTGTGTGCTAGGAACTTTATAAATATTATCCCATTTGATAAAGCTTTCCTATCCAAGTTATATGAGGAGCTGATCCAAATTAGTAAGAAAAAGACTCATTCCCTAATTAATAAATAATTGAAGGAAAAGAACAGGAGTTTTTAGAGGGAGAAATCCAAGCTCTTAACAACCATATTAAAAAAAAATACTCCAAATCAGAAATAAATGGAGAAATGCAAATTAAAGCAACTCAAAGTTTCCAACTCACACTCATCAGATCAGCAAAGGTTGTGAAAAATGGAAAAATGAAAATTGTTGGAGGGAATGCAGGAAACAGGCACACCTACTCACTGTTGGTGGAGCTGAGAATTGTTCTAGCTATTCAGTGAAGCAATTTGGAACCATACCCCCCAAATTACTCTTTCAACCAGTAATCCAAGGTCTAGAGCCTAGAGAGATCAAAGAAGGAGGAAAAGGAGCCATGAATACAAAAGGATTTATACTGATCCCTTTTATTTTTAAGCAAAAGATTGGAAACTAAAGGGTATCCAGGAATTTGTAAATGACTGAATAAATTATGATACATCAACTTACTGCTCTGCAAAACATGATTCAGAGAAGAGTTTGAGAGAAACTGGGAAGTCTTGTGTGGACTGATGAAAAAACAAGTGAGTAAACCCAAGATCCCAATTTAAATAATAGTAATAACACTAACAAAATAAGGACTTTAATCAATGCAATCACCAGCATTCCAGAGGACCCACTTGCTGACAGAGATGATGGACTCAGGGTACAAAAGAACACGAACATTTTTGACACTGCTGATGTCGACATTTGTTTTGATTGATTTTGTGTATTTTTTATAAAGGTTTTCTTTATAAATGTTTTCTTTTATAAAGGTTTTCTTCTGGGGCTTGGCAAGAGAGAGAGGAAAATTGTAACAGGATTGACAAAAAAGAGAGAAAAAGAAAAAAGGTAATTGAGAAATTTTTGAAAAATGCACAAAGGAGAAAAAAGGAAGAGCAGAAAGAGAAAAACAAGAGCTTTGAAAGTTATATGCTGAATTTATTTTATACTTAAAAGGAAAAGCAGAATAGAGAGTTTCAATTCACAATCTTCTTATATAAAATGTACTCATTTTATTTGGAATTTATGTTCAGAAAAAAAAAAACCCAAAAAGTTTCCAATTTCCATTGATGACCAAACCCAAATTTCTTTTTTTTTTTTTTTTGCTTTTTGGAGGGCAATTGGGGTTAAGTAACTTGCCCAAGGTCACACGGCTAGGTCTTTGTTTGTGTGTGTTAAGTGTCTGAGGCCAGATCCAAACTCAGGTCCTTCTGACTCCAGGGCCGGTGCTCTATTCACTGCACCACCTAGCCACCCCCAAACCCAAATTTCAAAACTGGCCTTATCTCTGTTTCTTGTCTCCAAGGTCCACATTATTTGTTAATCACTTTTTGGTACCAGGCTTTGCTGTTGTAACAAGTCTTCAGGTCAGTCCACCCAACCCCTCTAATCTCTCTCTCTCTTTTTTTTTTTTATTCTTTTTTAAGCTAAATTTTGAGAACATTTGGTGAGTCCTCATTGTTTTACTATCTATCTATGCCTCTTCACTGTGGTACAATGGATAGAGCCCCAGTACTGGAAGCAGAGAGACTGTAACCAATTCTCATCTCTGATGCTTAATTAATTAATTTGATAAACATTTGGGAAGTGCCTACCCTGTGTCAGGCACTGTGCTTAATGCCTATAGACCCTTCATCTCCCTGGATCTCAGTTTCCTCTTCTGTAAAATGAGGAGGTTGAACCCTCTCCATCTAGGATCCCACCTTTCCAATCTCAACTCCACCTCCCCTAAATAAAGCCTTCGGTCTTCAATAAGACATCAGTTCCAAATCAGCTCCATCCCAAGGTATGCGCCTTGCTATGTTCTCCCTTTGTACCTTTGCTTACTCCTGTTTTCCTGCTGACGATGCCTTCCCCACTGCCCAATAGCTTCCCATCCTTTTGGGCTTACCACAGACCCCAACTACTCTACTAGGCTTTGCTGGACTACCCTAGCTGCTACAGGTAGAATTTGGCACTTCATGTCTGTGACTTATACACTACCTATCATTCATTTTCTTGCATTTTAAGTCCATTACTTATGACTTAATAAATAACTCTTAAGAAGATACATGAGGCATGTGTAAGTTAAATGATTTTGCCTGAGGTCCTGAGCCAGTAAAGAAATCCAGGCCACACTCACTGAAGGCCAAAAGCCCATATCCTTCACCTACCAATGCACATATGTTGAGTTAATATTTTGCATGTACAGGTATTAGCGCTCACATCTAAAATTGAACGTCCTTGAGATTAAAGACCTATTCACATAATTCTGGACATTTCTCATCTGTAACTAGCATAAAAAGAGGTTATTAAATAACTTCTTGTTGATTTATTATTGATTCTACCTCCATAATCAGCTTCTACATTTACATTCCAGTTGATCAAAATGATGGCCCCAGTGGGCTCCAAAATCCTTAATTCATTCAAAATAAATCTCAATTATATTCAATTTACTTAAATCTTGGGGGTCATTGGCTAAAGTAGCAATTAGGTACTGCCTCAGAAAGTTACTTTCTGTACAATCCTGGGGAAGTCACTTAAGAAAGAAGCGGCATACTACTCCAGTATCTTTACCAAAAACAAAACAAAACAAAAAACCCAAATGGAGTCATGAACTGTTGGACAAGACTGAAAAACAACTGCACAACAGGAAGCAAGGAAGATCAATTAATTATAACAATCTTCTGACAATTACAAAGTTCTTATTATTGGGAACAAAACTGTAACCCAACATTTATTGATCTTTTTGACCTGGTACAATTTTGTTCAAAATACTGCATACAAAGTTTTCAGTTTCTTTTGAAAATTTTCCTTCTTTCTTTTTGAACACATGAATAAAACCAACAAGTGGTGTTTGGAAACAATATACATGACTATATACTCAAATGAAAGGAAAACTAGTCTTGTTACCTAACTGTTCATTTCCGAGATGAAAACAACTTTCAGCTCAACTTTTGAGATACAATTTCTAGTACCTAGCATTATTCCTTATACATAGTAGGAATTTAAATATTAATTGGATTCTCCCTGGGTTCAAAACCCAGGTTCTCTGGCTCCAAATCCATAATTTATTTCAAATCCATCATTTTTTCCATTGTATCACACACCAAACTGGTAAGATTCCCAAAGCAAATGCAAATTCCAGCTCTAGACTCAGAAATGAGCCACTTAGTACATAATGTGAGGGAATTCCTAGTAACTGAAATCAGACCATCAGGGCATCAGCCACCTGGCCTTTGTAGTGGGTGGCAACACAGTGCACAGAGTAGATGTCCTGGAGTCAGGAAGACCAGAGTTCAAATCTAGCCTCAGTCTCTCCCTAGCTTTGCAACCCTCAGTAAGTCACTTAACCTTTGTTTGCCTCAGTTTCCTTATCTGTAAAGTGTGAATAATAACAGTACTTACCTCCCAGGATTGTTGTGAGGATCAATGAAGTATCTGTAAAAGGCCTTCCATAGTATCTGGCATGTAGGAAGTGCCATATGATGTTTAGTGATTATTAGCTATTATCTCATGTACTTGATGGGATAAAACACTTGTCAATATTATTGAGAAATCAGTTTGACCTTTGAGTGGTCAAAGAGGCCAAGTTCACTATGTTGATTCACATAAATTCACTAAACTTTGGACCTTCTGTCTTAGAACCCAGCCTAGATGATTGTGGAATAATTAACTAAAACTAATACATTTAGCGCCCTGCTGCCCCACGTCTACTAGCTAGAACTAGAAAGCAGACCACACTGCACTTTCACCTGCCTTCAAACCATTTAGCCATCCAACCAGGCCCTCTTGAAATCTGTCTACAACTATGCCCATATCCTCCACCTGCCTCTGGTTATAGGCAGTAAACCAGACACATGTTCTTGATTCCCAGATCTCTGCTGCAAAGGGCACAAGACTTAGAGGAGTCAAGATGACCTTGGTCCAAGGCCTGTATTCATTATTTCCTGTATAACTTATTATATGGATGATCCTGGTCAAGTCACTTAATCTCTCTCTGCCTTGATTTCCCCATCTGTCAAATGAGAGGGCTGGGCTAGATGACCTCAGAACTCTCTTCCAGATCTAAAGCTATGAGCCTCTGATTCTGTGAACCCCATCCTGGATCACACTGCTGCCACCTGGGTTATCTTCCCTTTCTGTGAGCTTGGAGGGCAGATCATATGGATTCTTCAAGTTCATAAGTTTAAGACCAAGACCTCTGAATGGTAGGTTTTTACACAGGATTTGAGTCATATGCAATCACCAGAGCAGTCAGATATTCCTCAAAACCCCAACAGAACACCATGTACTTAAAATGGGCAACAATTTACAAAAAGCACAAAGGGTCAAGGTACATGAAAAGGCAAATAACCACAGTCAATGTAAGGTTTGGGATGGATTTTCTGTGAATTCAGAACTGCCACACAAAGAAGCCTGTGACAGAGCAAAGTTATCTTATGGAACTCCTGGTCTATTTGACTTTTTCCCCAAAAGGGAAGGGCCCCCGGTGCCTCTGTCTCATCCAAGCAAGATCTGGGGAAGGATCCCCTCAACAACAAAACTACAGTCATCCAGGCTTTTGCTTGAAGAACTCCAACTATGGGGACCCTACTAGACACTGAGCAAGCCCACTATATGCTGAGGCAGCCCACCATACTTTGATCTCTGTGGGGTTTCTAGGAAGGCTTTCTTTACATAGAGCCTAAATCAACTTTGTCCTTTTGGGCCGAGCCGATTAAACCTATTCCCCCTTTCTAGTGAGAGAAATGATTGTTAATAACCAATGATCTGAGGAGAAGCAGTGTCCTCCCCCACATTTTTTTCTAAAGTCAGGATTTTAAAAGTTCAGTCTCTTGAAGGACTTGGCTGATAATGAGATTGGACTAAGACTCTGTCCTGGTAGCATAGCTCAGGCTATGGTGAGGTATAAATTCTTTGAATAAACTGCCCAAAGCTGGGGATTGCTTTGGGTATAGAGATGGTTGGCCTCAAGGTGACTGGTGTCATTCTCAGCCCATCATTTTAATATAGCCCACCTCCCACTGTGTTAACTAATCAGAGTTGACTGCCACCCTTCAGGTATATAAGCTGTGAGCCCACAGCCATGATTGTCTTGGGTCTAAGAGAAAGGGCCAAATGACCATCCTTTGATTAATAATATAATGGCCCTATTAATAAAATGATTAAATTACTCAGAAATTATGTCTCTCAAGCCTTTTTAATCACCATAGTAGACAGGGACAGCTCAAATTTGGATTATATGTCATGTCCTCACCTTCTCAAGTGATTATCATATAACATAATCTGGGGGCCCTTCACTCTTCTCATTTCCATCCTTGGCTCATCATTTCTATTTGTCAATATCCTTTTTAAAACATGTGATTGACTAGGACAGAGTATGGTGGCTATAGAACCTTCCTAATCCTGGTCACATGATTAACTCATACCTCTCCTGTCCCTTTCAGGCAGTCAGTGGTGCAGAGGATACAGTGCTGGGCTTGGACTTAGGGGGACTTGAGTTCAAATTCAGCCTCAGCCACTTCCTTTCTGTGGATAGCCTCTAGACCACGGGCAAGCCACTTAACCTCCACTGCCTCAGCTGCAATTCCACAATTAGAAAATGGGGGTAATAATAGCACTTAAGTTGCTGTGAAGACCAAAGGAGATAAAAGTTATAAAAGCCCTTAGCACAGTGCCAGGCACACAGTAGGTGCTATATAAACGCTTTTTCCTTTTCCTCATTTGCCATCTTCCCTCATTAGAATGGCTGCTCCTTGAAGGCAGGGACTATCTTTTTGCTTGTTTTCATTTCCCTAGCCTTTTTGCACAGTACCTGGCACAGAGTAAGTACTCAATAAATATTTATTGACTTGTTGAACCTGCTATTTATGAAAACCTCCAGTCAGACTATAAACATGTATTAGGTACCTACTGTGTACAAGGCACTGTGCTAAGGGCTGGGAATATTAAGCAAAAAACAAAAGCAAAAACCAAAAAAAAACAGTCTTTGCTCTCTTGGCACTCCCAGCTCAATGGGGAAACAACATGCAAACAGCCATAAACAAATAAGACATACACAGAATAAATTGAAGATAATAAGCAGAAGGAAGGCATTAGCACTATGGGAGATCTGGACATGCTTCCTATAGAGGGGGGGATTTTAGCTGAAGGAAGCCAGGGCAGGAGCAGGAACTAAGGAAGAGAATATTCTAGATGAGGGGAGAGACAGGTAGGTGGAAATGCCCCCCAAAAGGAAGATGAATTGTGTATTTTATGGGGAAAATAGTAAGGAGTCCAATGTCACTGGATCCCAGAGTACGTGCTGGGGGAAGGGGCTGAGGAGTAAGTTGTATGACACTGGAACAGCAGGAGGGGCCAAGTTAGGAAGACTCTGAATGCCTAACCCCAAGACTTAACATTTGATCCTAGGGCTGAGTGGGAGCTACTGGAGTTATAATGGGGGGGTCTTGTTGAATCTGTGAAGATGATCTGGGGAGCATGGGGGACACTCCCCAGAAGCCCAACAGAAAAAACACTGTGTGCTTAAAGTGGATAACATTCTGTTAGAAATACAATGGCTCATTCAAGGTGAATAAGCCCTATCAGTCAATCAGATTTGTCAGAGTTCTAGGATCTCCTGAGTTTTGTAAACCTGACTCCATCCTCTCATCTGTGAGCTATCCCACCCAGCTTTGCCTCTTCTTCAACACCAAGCACATCTTCATCTCCATCCCACTCCTAACCTTGGATTCCACCCTGGGACACCAGAGCTAAATGGATTTTCATTTCTGGCCAATACTTGGGCTTCTTTTCTGGCCTTCTTGGTATTATGCCCACCCTCTCCCCTCCATTTTTCCCACTCCCGTTTACTAGCTCCTTTAAGGTAGAGAAGCATGGTGCTGTGGAACAGTAAGTCCTTCCTAAATGTTATCTCTCTGTCTCTCTGTCCTTCCATCCATCCATCCACTGAGTCTTATCTCTTTACCTACCTACCTACCTACGTATCTATGTATGTATGTATGTATCATCTATCTATCTTTGTATCTATGTATCTATCCAAACATCCATCTATCTATCTATCTATCTATCTATCTATCTATCTATCTATCTATCTATCTATCTATCTATCCATCTATCTATCTATCTATCTATCTATCTATCTATCTTTGTATCTTTGTATCTATCTATCCAAATATCTATCTATCTACCTATCTAATCTATCTACCTACTTACTTATATATGTATTTATCTTTCTATCTATCCAACTATCTATCTATCTATCTATCTATCTATCTATCTATCTATCTATCTATCTATCTGTCTATATATCCATCCATCCATCCATCCAAGCCACCAGGAAGGAAAAAATAATGCAGCAATAAGATGAATCATGTCATGTTGAATTCGATACACTGTCATTTCATTTTTAAGAGGTTATACATGGGCAAATAACTATGTCTCATTTCAGAAGATTTCTTTACTTTCACAGAACCACCATTATGATGAAAGCTTACCAAAGCTAGAGTGTAACATTGCAAGAAATGGAACAAATACTGAATGAGACTCACATACAGGGTAAGTGGTTCTTTGTGATTCATTTTGAGGAGACAGAGCCTGAGAAGAAACTACATCTCTACAGAAACTCTCCTGAATCATGGGTCCAAATAGGCCATGGCTGCTACCCCCAATCACTGTTCTGATCAGGTCCCAACTTCTTACTGTTGCAGCTACTTCTATAAGCTAATCACCCATGAATTCACCCTCTTCAATAAGAAAGAGATAAACAGGAGTTATGGGGGCAAGGTTGGATGTGGGGGGTAAGTTGCTAGAGAAATCTAGCATTAGCTGGGAGCACCTCATTGCATTTTCCTCTCAGATACATTCATGGCAATAAAAAGAGTGCACTCCAAGACTTTGCAGACCAAGTGGGCAGCTGCCTGAAACATTTTATTGAGGGAAAAGTAACTTTAGATTGGTGTAGTGGAAAGAACATTAGATTAGCCAAAGGGTAGGTATTCAAAACTTCTTCCCTCTCCTTCCCCTACCCCTTTTACCACTGTATGTATGTGTGTGTATATTTGTATTTCAATATAATTAGTTTTCTTAGTAATCATATATTTTATTTTATACACTTAAAAACATGATTCTCACAAAGGGTTTTATAGGTATCACCCTTCTGCCAAAGGGAGCCACAAAACAAAAAAAAGTAAAGAATCCCCAATTTAAATTCCATCCCTGATATTCTGTGTGACCTTTTGTAAGTTACTTAACATCTCTGGGCCTCAGTTGCCTCACCTGTAAAATTAAAAAACAATAGACCACTTGACCTCTGAGTTCCCTCAGACTTCTAAATTTATGTTTCTGTGACTAGATGCCAGCTCTAGTTATGAAAAGATGGTCTTTCTAGCCTAAAGCCCTGTCATTACCATCTACAAGGAGTTAGAATCCTGATCCTATGAAGCAATCCTCCAGATGAAGGAAGGAAGGAAGGAAGGAAGGAAGGAAGGAAGGAAGGAAGGAAGGAAGAAAGGAAGGAAGGAAGAAAAGAAGGAAAGAAGGAAGGAAGGGAAGAAGGGAGAAAGAGAAGGAGGAAGGGAGGAAGGAAGGAAGGAAAGAAAAGGAAGGAAGGAGGGGAGGGAGGAAGGAAGGAAGGGAGGGAGGGAGAGAAAGGAAGAAAGGAAGGAGGGAAAGAAGGAAGGAAGAAAGAAAGGAAAGAAGGGAGGAAGGAAGGAGGGAAGGAAGAAGGAAGGAGGGAAGGAAGGAAGGAAGGAAGGAAGAAAATAAGTATTTATTCAGTATCAACTATGTACCAGGCACTGTGCTTAGCTCTTTACAAACATCTCATTTGTTCCTTACAACTACTCTAGGAGGCAGGTGCTATTATTATCATCCACATTCTGTAGCTGAGGAAACTGAGGCAGATAGAAATTAGGTGACTTGCCCAGAGTCACATAGCTAGTAAGGGTCTGAAGTAAAATTGAATTCAGAGCTTCTTGATTCAAGACTAGGACCTCCATTTATGGTATCTGGGGAAGGCTGAGCAGTGGCACAAATTCTCTCAATCTTTCTCCTCCTCCCTCCACATAGATCTACCTGTTTGGTCCCCATTATCCCATCTAGTAACTGCCTAAGGAAATACTGACTTGGCTGTATTGTGAAGAAAGCACTCAGTAAACCTGAACCCCCTAGAGGAGTATGGGTCTTTGCCAGTTGACTTTATCTTAATTGATGGGAACTGTTTACCATTTAGGTCCATTTACCAACAATTATACATCTCGTTAACTGAGTCATATTAATTTTGGTGTTTAATTTTGACATTCAAATCTATATGTATATGATAGCATATATTTTCAATCTTCTTAGCTCCCATTTAATAGAATCTCTCACATTATAAGGGCTTTAAGGCTTAGAAATCACTTTTCACACAACAGCCTGGTTCCAGCTTGCCTTTCCCTTCTTCATACACATTCTTTCCACCTATAAACTCTCTGGTCAGACCATTCTGGCTACTTCTTGTCACTGCAGGAGACCCTGTATCTCCCAACTCCAAACCTTTGCAGGCTGCTGGAATATCCTACCACTTCACCCCATAACCACCCCCTTCTGGATTTCCTACTTTCCTTCAGAAGTCAACTCCAGCTTCACCTTCTTCTACAGGAAGCTGTAGAAGCTCTCTCTCTCTCTCTCTCTCTCTCTCTCTCTCTCTGTCTCTGTCTCTTCTCTCTTTCTCCTCTCTCTCTCTCCCTTTCCCCCCTCTCTCTTTCTGGCTCTCTCTCCTCTTTGTTTCTCTGTCTCTTCTCTCTGTCTCTGTCTCTCTCTGTCTCTCTCTCTGTCTTTGTCTTCTTTGTGTGTCTCTCTGTGTCTCTTTCTCCATCTCTCTCTCTCTCTCTCTCTCTCTCTCTCTCTCTCTCTGTCTCTGTCTCTGTATCTTCTCTCTTTCTCCTCTCTCTCTCTCCCTTC
Source organism: Gymnobelideus leadbeateri (assembly GCA_011680675.1). Lineage (NCBI taxonomy): Eukaryota > Metazoa > Chordata > Mammalia > Diprotodontia > Petauridae > Gymnobelideus > Gymnobelideus leadbeateri. Next base: position 209,171 of record WOXC01008281.1, on the reverse strand, counting down.
CCCCCTCTCTCTTTCTGGCTCTCTCTCCTCTTTGTTTCTCTGTCTCTTCTCTCTGTCTCTGTCTCTCTCTGTCTCTCTGTCTTTGTCTTCTTTGTGTGTCTCTCTGTGTCTCTTTCTCCATCTCTCTCTCTCTCTCTCTCTCTCTCTCTCTCTCTCTGTCTCTGTCTGTTTTTGTCTCTGTGTGTGCGTGTCTCTCTGTGTCTCTCTGTCTGTGTCTCTCTCTGTCTCTGTGTCTGTCTGTCTGTCTGTCTCTCTCTGTGTTTCTCCCGGACCTTAGCACAGAGGCCAGCATGAAATAAACACTATTTAAACACTTGCTGACTAAGTGACTGAGGTAGGTGGTGTCACCACTATAGATGGGCCAATCAACACTCAGGGAAAAGCACAGCCTTATAACTCTGGAGTTGGAAGGCACTGGGGAACATTTGGGCAAGTCCTTCATTTCACATGTGGGAAATGAGGCTGGGGTTAAAGGTGAAGCAACATGGGCCAAAGTCTTATAGGTAGGAAATGTCAGAAGCAGGATGTGAACTTGGGTTCTCTGCCTCTAGCTTCCATGTTCTTTCTAATACACCTTGCTGGTTAGGTGACTTTCCCAAGGTGACATACCTGCTAAAGGCAGGTATGTATTAAAAATAAAGATTTCTGATTCCCAGGCCAGGGATCACTTTCTCCAATCCATAAGAATCCATCTGAATCTCTGTTCATTCAACATGCACATGATTTAAAGAAAAAATGAACTGGAGTCTTCATTTTTTTCATCAATATCAGAAAAAGATGAGTCAAGAAACTTTAGCAAAAGGAAGAGAAATTAGGGCAGCTAGGTGGTGCATTGAATAGAACACCAGCCCTGGAGTCAGGAGGACTTGAGTTCAAATCTGGCCTCAGACATTTGACACATTTACTAGCCGTGTGACTTTGGGCAAGTCACTTAACCCCAATTGCCCTCCAAAAGAAAAAAAAAAAGGAAGAGAAATCGTGAAATGAGATGATCTATTTTTCTCTTTTCCTTCTGCCCATACTTTGTCCAGTCTCACTGCCCTGAATTCATAACTCCTTCAGCTGAAGGAAGGACCAAGTTCAGATCTTCTGAACTTGGACATTATCACCTAAGAGAATACTTTAAGTTAATATCCTGAGGAAGTCGTTCATTCTGAGAAGGACAGCTCCATTCAGCTCTGGTAGAGAAGTCACAGATACAAAGAACTGGGGAAAAGCAGACCTAATTCTAAAAACCCCAGTTCATTTGTAGAGAGTGGGGTTTAAGGATTACGAAGTGAGAGGCAGTGTGGGCTAATAGCCTCACAGCTCTGGGTCTGTGCCCTGTCTCTGTCTGTCCATGGGCCAATCACTTAACCTCCCAATGCATCCCTGAAATTTTCTAAGATGAAAAGTTGCCAATGGTACCCATTCTGCTCACTGGGAATTCCTGTAATAAGTGTTTAGCACTGTGCCTGGTACACAGAAGGCATTTAATCAATGTTTGATTGTTTGATTGATTGACTTATAAAGATAAAATTATGGATCTGAACAAAATAAAATTTATTCTAACTGTCATGAAATACTTGACATATAGAAGAATAAATTTATTCTGTTTAGGTTCTGAGGTTAGTTAGGACTAATAGCAATGGATGTAGTTAGAAAGAGTAACAATTAAAATCTTTATTGTAGCTCACCAAAAGGGGGTGGGGGGGAAATGTCCTAATGGTTAGAATCATCACAACATGAATGAACTGCCTCCTGGAGTCAGGGAAAGGAGCTCATTATCACTGAAGGCATTCAAGGAGGAGTTGAATGTGGTTGGTGAGATTTATGCTGTAGGCACAGGTTGGACCAGCAAGGTTGACTGAGGATTGTACTCAGATTTAAGAAGGTCTGAATTCAGATCCTACCTGGATTCTTAGGAGCTATGTCACCCTGAACAAGTAACTTAATCTTGTTCTCACTCTCAGTTTCCTCTTCTGTAAAATGGGGGGGGGGGAGGGGTTGGATTCATGACCTCTAAACCCTAACATAGTAATCTTCTGGTCCTGGTACCTCTAAGGTCCATTCCAATTCTACAGTTCTATACAGGTCATGGATGAATGTCTCAACTAGGTCAAGACTAATAACATACATTTATGAATTACTTATTCTCTGCCAAGGATAAGGCATAAACCTTTTAACTTTCTGTGTCTATATAACTTTTGGCAAAGTTCCCGCAGCTTTGCCCCTAGACAAGAAGAATCACAATGAATCAGAGAATTTGAAGCCAAACCACTCTCTGAATGTTGGCTAGTTTCTTTTTGTCATGCTTAAGGCCAAAGAGACTAAGACTCAGAGACTGAAACAGGGCACAAGGGGCTGGATTAGGACCAGATGCCTGGGGTCCTGGCATCCAGCCCAGAGCCATCCTTTCTAGTGCTCCACACCAAGACCCTTGTAGCAACTTGGACCCTCTTTACCTCTGAAATACAAGTTTGAACTTATGCTCCTAAAAACTTCCAGTGTGAGATGCAGGATAAAAGAAAGTAATACACCTTCAACATAGAAACCTGTCATGTCCTCAGGCTAAAGTCACCCCCCCCCCCATTTGTGGAATATTTACTTCATGCCAGTTGTCAGGAAGTCAAAAGGCTTCTTTCTTGGATTTCTGCAGGAAGGAAATTTCACAAAATGGAATTTAATGGCTTCCCTATCCTCCCAAGTGGAGGCCAAATATAGATTTGCAAATATGCTTAGTAGCAGTTTCCAATTTTCCCTTATAGATAATAACAACTTGCAAAACCTTAGCATGAGTTACTGAATATTCATATGCCAAATAACTGAACTTGTAGGCCTATTCCTTGCAAAAGTGGCCATTATGTATTTTGTGATCATATTCTAAAGCTGGCCAGAGGCTGGAAAGAATCCTGGAGAAACTGGAATCATATGTCCTCCTAGAGCCATCACTAGCATGAGGTAAACAGGGGGCTGACATGTGGTGTGGTTACCTGAGAGGATGGCACTGGTTTCCCCACTTCTTCATCTTGGCAACCACTGTCCCAGTGCCTCCCCTTCCAGTCAAGTACTTCATGAGGAGTATACTTTCTGGGTTGCTTAATGCCTCACTCTTTAACACTGTCCTTTTCTCCCCTGAGGTTTTCACTGGATTTTCCTCTGGACCTGGGACTGTCCGTGGTCAAGCAAGTAGGTGTTGTTTTACCTGGTTAGAGATCTGTATATGTACTCTGGACTATAACTGCCTCTGTGGTCCTGTCCTCTGATTGTCGAGATCTTCCTGTAACTTCTATTTTGAAGAAATACCTAGACCAGTCCCATGCTCACTCCTTCTCTTGGACTCTGTTCTTCTCCCTGAGGCCTTATGTACTGAGTTCCTTCCCATCCTCCTTTCCTGTGTTGTCTTTCCACAATTAAAATGTAAGCTCATTGAGGGCAGGGACTATCTCTTTGCTTGTGTTTGTAATACTAGTGCTTAGCATAGTAAATACTTAAAGGGATGGCACCTTGGAGAGTGCTAGGTCAGGAAGAACTGAGTTCACATCCATCCTCCAATACTTCCTAGTTGTAAGACCTTGAGCAAGTCGCTTAGCCCTGTTTGCCTCAGTTTTCTCATCTGTCAAAAGACCTGGAGAAGGAAATAGCAAACCACTCCAGTATGTCTGACAAGAAAACCCAAAATGAATCTGACATGACTGAACAAAAAAAACAACAAATACTTCTTTTTTTTTTGGTGGGGGGAGGAGGGCAATTAGGGTTAAGTGACTTGCCCAAGGTCACACAGTTAGTAAGTGTTAAGTTGTATGAGGCCGAATTTGAACTCAGGTCCTCCTGACTCCAGGGTCAGTGCTTTATACACCATGACACCTAGCTGCCCCCAAAATACTTCTTGATTTCACTTGATTCTCTCTTTTACTAACAAAGAAATATTGTCTATACAAGGATTATTATTTTCTCTTCCACCAGAATCGAAGGGATAAAAGTAACCTCCAGGTGAAGGGGTATGAGTAAGGAATAAAACAAAAACAACAACCAAAAACTATCTATACTTACAGGCTTTTTTTTCTGGTTTATCACTATTTCCAATTAACATATTCTGAAAACCTGGCTATGTTTTTGCATATATTTCATAAGGGGTGAACCAATTCTTCTAGGCTATATATACCCCCACCCAAAAAAACAAACAAACAAACAAAAAAAACAGACACCCAGTGATGATCTCCCCACCATAATAAATATTGTAAGGCTTAAGACCTACTAACATGCCAGGGCATAAAATGAGATGGAATTAGATTTTAACTGCCTGTATCTTCACTGCTTTGAAGGTTGGGCTGGTTTAATGTAGAGATCAACTTATCAAAGTCTAGGGTTCCTGAAGGTCAGCTTTCACAAACCAACCAGCTCCTTCATCACCTTCACACACAAGACCTTGAAGCTTCAAAGGCCTTTTTTCACAAAGACTTTGTAATGCGAATAGTGATGATGTCACAGGATTTTCGAATCAGAACCAGAAGGGACCTTAGAGAGCAATCCCCACCCTTTCATTTTTTCAGGTGAAGACCCTGAGGTTCAGAGAAGAAACATTGTTCAAGGTCTCCCAGGTTAAGAAACATCTGAGGGGAGATTTAAGTGGCCAAGCTGTGTGCCTTCCACTGCCCCACATCCTAATGGGGCATGAAAGAAAACAGAAGCTCAGAGAGCATAAGCCTTTTGCCCCTGATCACAGAATTAAGTGTCATATCTGGGATTCGAACCCATTTTTTCCCAGTGCTAAGCCCTGTGTTCTCCCTGCTCCCTCATACTACATTTTTAAGGGAATAGAATAGTATTATGAAATCTGGGTCCAATTAAGGTCTGTTAAATAAGGCCTTTCCACAGGATATTATCTGCCTCTGACTCAGGGAAGCAGCTTGCTCTCCAGACTCTTTCATATAGTCCTGGAATTCACATTTCTACAACCATTTAATATTTCTTTCACTTGGCAAACACTAGAGACAGTTCCTTCCCCAGAGAGCCCAGGTAGCCACATGTAAGTTCTATTTCTCTTTCAGGGAGGCCTTGGTCACTATAAAGCTTACTCTTCTTGGCAGAGAGCTATTTTTCCTCCAAAAAACTCTTCCCAGGAGCCATAAAAATCTCCCTGACAGTTGGAAACTATTGAAGACACATGGCAGCTGAGCTCGACTAAAGCCTGGAATTACATTCAGGCAGTGGGTGGCAGAAGCTGGAGGGGCTGGCATTCACTTTCTTGGGAGGGGGGGCAGAGCAGGCAAAGAGGGAGAAAAATACCAGAGAAGAAAAGATGATGGGAGGGAGGCTGAAAGATCATGGCTTCAGTGGCATCCCCATAGGTAAGGCTATCCAGTCAGCACCAATCACTCAGGAGCATTGATGAAGTTTCTGTTACATAAAAAGCAATTTGGAAGCCCCGTGATGGGTTACAAAGACTGGTAAGCAGATGATAGCTTCATAAAAAATAATAGAACATCAGAAATGAATGGATATAAATATAGTGGATGAAAACATAAAGTATGTTTGTGGGTTCTCTTTCACTTTTTCCCTCCCTCCCTTCCTTCTCTCTTTCCTCCTTTCTCTCAACTTGTTTTCTAATAATTCTTTTTTTTCCTTTCTTTCCTTTTGTCTTTCTCCTTTTTCTCCCTTCCTCTCTCCCTACTTCCTTTCTCTCACTTAAGGAAAAAAAAAGATTGGACTCAAAACAGGTTTCCAAAAGAAAAAAAACTTACTAAAAGATTTATGCATTATGGGAACAAATAAAGGGCCATTAAAAGTGGGGAGGATAGCAGAAAGTGTCATAGGATTCTGTGCTGATAACTGTGATTGGTTCATAGAGTCAGAAAGAATGATAATCCCCATGTTATGAGCTTAAGTTCCACTTGCAGAACACTCAACTGATGAAATATTAGTAAATCAAAATATCAACAGGCACATCTACCTAACTAGCTTCTTTAGACTCTGGAGACCCAGGGCTAAAGAGATCCCCAACAAACCAAATCAAAAGAGGTTTTAATTTTGATTTAGAAACATTTACTGAGTATTAATTATTCCTCTAAACTTGTGACTTACCTCTTTCCTATGAGGCAGTCACTTAATTCATAACCATAGGCTCTTGGAGAGGATAGCACCTTAGATCATTCAGGACATCCCTGCCCCTTAGTTTATAGAAACAGACCCACCCACAGATGGGAAGTAAGTTGTACAAAGTTAGGGGAAGATCCAGGACTAGAAGCCAAATCTAACAGGGCAGTAAATCAATGAGTTCAACAAGAATTTATTAGGTGCCTATAATGTACCAGGCACTGTCAGGCCCTGATTCTACACACACAAAACTGAGACAGTTCCTGACCTCAAAGAGCTTATAATTATTCACATGGCCCTGGTTTGCACAGAGAGTATAGCAATGAGAATGGGAAACAGGCTGGTAGCAAAGCCCTGATCTGACACCTCCATTCTCTCTCTCATCATTTGGGTAAAAGCTGCTACATCTTCTGGGTTTGAATAACATATTTTGCTGTTGAGTTTCTTGCTCCTCTCTGTGATAAGATTGCCTTAATAGAACTTAGCAATGTTTGACCCAATTTCTAAGAAGCTAAATTTGTTACCTTCTTATATTCCAGGATGCTTTGGGGGACTGATGGAAGTTTTTTGGTCCTACATCTCAAGAAGGGGCATTGAGTTATTGTTTATATTTCATTCTGGAAGAGGACTATGGCATCAGGAAGATGAAGTCATGACTTGAAAGTGAAATGGATATAAGTGAGGCAGGGCTGTGCAAAGTCACCAGCCTTGCTATCTCCTTTAGAGCCATCCGGGTCCAGTGGCAAGATATAGATCAGGACGACTAGATATGACCTCAGGCATTGAATTAATTTGAAGTAAAATATATATCTTCTTCTTAGAGACAGCTTACAAGGCACTGTGGATAGAGTACCACCAGCCTAAAGTCAGGAAAACCTGCCTCAGGTACTTATGAGCTTTGTGACCCTGGGGCAAGTCATTTAACTTGTTTGTCTCAGTTTTCTCAACCCTAAGATTAGGATAAAAACAGGACCTCCCTTACTGGCTCATTAGTGAGTATCTAATGAGATAATATTTGTAAAGTACTTAGTACAGAGCCTGGCACATAGTAGGCACTTTATAAACATTAGGCATTACTAGTATGACTAGTACTACAATAACCCCCATATTTATTCTTTGGGGGATGGAAAAAACAAAACAAAACAAAACAACACTTTGCCTGAAATTAACAAATACTTATGGATCCTTCCTGACATTTTTGCAGGAGACTTCAAACTGTCTGGGGACACAACTGGGCAGAAGCATGCCAGAACACTGACTAATGAATTTCACCTTGCCCTCTTCAGCTTCCCTGCAAGGTCAAAGCTAAGTCAGCCTAGGTATCTTAACCTCTGTTATCTCTTTCAAGGAATGCAAAGCATTTGCAAATACCTTCCTAAATGCTCAGGTAAGCACCACTGTGAATATGGCACATTTTTCAGGCCCTTCTTCTTATCTAGCATCTACAGGCTCCTTTCACCATGAGCAAGCATCCAAGCCTTCAATAACTGGCCTCAAAACACTCATCTGAGAAATATGGCAAATTACTCATCAAAGGTAAGTAAATTGCAGTCCTAGCTTAAAACAAAAGATGCCCAACCCTTTTATGAGGTCTTTGTGACCCTGGGGGAAGCCTCCCAGTTCAAATAAATTGGTCTGAGCCCAAAATAATTAAATGCCTAACGGTAGATACACTGCGATAACATCACTTAAAGAACAATGCCGGTAGGCATAACAGGATAGGGTACCTCAAATCTAAACAGAAAGATAATTTTAAAATAGCTTAAATATGGAACGTTTCTGTCCAGCTATTTCCAGAATAACAGTTGTGACTTAAGCATTCTAATCAATCAATAAACACTTATTAAGCTCCTACTATGTGCTGGGCACTCTACCAAGAGATGGGGATACAAAAAGAGGAAAAACTAGTCACTCTTCAGGAGGAGCTCACAATCTAAAGAGGGAGAAAACAAGTGAACAAATAAATACAGACAAGGTACATTCAGGATAACTAGGAATGGATTCAGAGAGGGCAGGCACTGGACTTAAGGGGGCTGACCCTTAAGGTCAGGCCCAAGTCAGGATTTGAGCTGGGCTTTAAAGCAATCTAGGGGAGCCAGTGGGTGGGGACCAGGCAGGAGGGCATTCAAGCATGTGGGACCACAGCCAGAGAAAATGCTTGGAGCTGAGAGATGAACGGTCTTGTTCATGGAATAGCCAGGAGAACAGTGGATCAAAGAGTACATGGAGGAGAGTGAGGTGTAGGAAGACTGGAGAGATAAAAGGGGGCAGGTTATGAAAGCCTTGGAGTGCCAATCAGAGCATTTTGTATTTGATCTTGGAGGTGATGGGGATTCACTGGAGATTACTGAGTAGGTTAGGGTGGATCATGGCAGTGGTGCTTCCCTCCACGGACTCTATGATCCTCCTAGCTGGTCTCCTGGCTGCTCCTTGTCTATGGCATTGCCTCTCCATACTCCACACCCTCTCCTGTCTGTCCCTCATTCTGGAATGCTCTTCCCCTCTCCTCTGCCTCCTGCATGTAGTCTCCCCCATTTGAATGGAAGCTCCTTGAAGGGAAGGACCATGCCTTTGCCTGGTTTCCCCAGTTTTTCAGTGCTTGGAAAGTGCTCAATAAATGTTTGTTGACCAAAGAACAACATGTCACTTTGTCATTGTTGATACTCCATCTATCAAAGAAGATCTCAACCCCTCTTTAAGTCAGTAGATAAATAAAGGATTTATTAAGATGAAGCATTTATTAAGTGCTTATGGTCTACAAAGTACTGCGCTAACCATAAATAGAAGAGTCTGTTTGCATAGAAACTGGATGTAAATAGAAACTTGTCCCTGTTCTATAGGAGCTCCCATTCCCATGAGAAAGAGAACAGATTCTAGCTATCAGCCATATGGAAAGGCCCCATGGCCATTAGGGCAACAGCAAAGTAGGTGGCAATCCCTTTGTTGATGTTTCTGCTAATAAAATCTCATCCATTTCTGATAATGACCCACTGGACACAGAAGCTTCCTTTCCTGGCTCTTCCATAGATGTGGCTGTTGTCCCAGCAGGAGCAGGCCCAGGTTACATCTCTGGTTGGCCTTACTTCCTAAGGGGATGAAAGCTGGGGGCACTGGGCTGGAAGCCCTGCTGGTTCCAAGGCTCTTGGGTTCAGGTTCTGATCTGTATCCATCAGGGCCAGGCAGAATTTGCCAAGCTAACTTGGTAGATCCTATTAGAGCTTATTCTCCTTAGGTCCAGGTTTAGAGAACTATGCATTATCCCCATACCATAGGTAGGACAGTGATGGGAAAATTAGTCCATACTGTTTGTTTAAAACTCTGTATTTGTGCTATCAATGTAAAATTTTATCATTAAATATTAGGTTTTTTTTTTTTAGTTACACTAAAACTAACTTTTTTAAACTAAAAAAAATGTTTTTGAACTAACCTGGGAAGCTAGGTGGCTCAGTTGATAGAGTGTTGGGCCTTGGATCAGGAGGACTCCTTTCTCTGAGTTCAAATTCAGCCCCAGACACTTACTAGCTGCGTGAACTTGGGCAATCAATCACCTTACCCTTGTTTGTCTCAGTTTCCTTATCTGTAAAATAGGCTGGAGGAGGAAATGGCAAACCACTCTAGCATCTCTGCCAAGAAAACCCCAAATGGGGTCATGAAGAGTCGGACACTATTGGAATGACCAAAAAATAAAACTAACTTGTTCTTTTGGTGGACAACCAAAGTTTTAACAGTTTAACAGCTGAAACACATCAGGAGTGGTGGACTCTGCCTTTTGTGGAGACATATATAATTACATCCCCACCCCCTGAATAAATCCCTCTCCAAGAGCCAGGGAATCACAGTATCTCATAGGAAACCAACAAATAGCATGGAAACAGAAAATGTGTCATTCTTTTCCAATCTTTGTTTATAACTTTTACTTAGCTACTAAAGCTATTTAAAATCCCCTGATAAAAGAAATAATGTCTCCTTGGAGATAGTTCAGTTACATTTTCTTAAGTAAGAAAAACAATTGCCAGTGGTTTCAATGTTTATCATTGTCACATTAGGATATCTTGGAGCAGATCAAATTTAATTTAGCTTTTTTGTTTCTCTTTTTAGCATTCCAATGGGGCCGACGATTATCTAAAATTAATTTCTAGCATAGCCACAAAAGAGAAGGCAAAAGAAAAAATTTAAATAATTTTTGTTCTTGTTTTCAGTCTAGAAATACATAACAATGCAGATGCAAAATGCCATTTAAAGAGAAATTTAATGATAAGGGGATGCATTAAAAATATGTTTGAGTTAACATATACCCTATTGGCCCATAAATCCTGTGGCTGTGAAAAGAGAACTGAAGTTAGAGTCATAGGACCTGAGTTCAGATCCTCATTCTGCCATTCACAAATCAACTGTCTGAACATGCTTCCTCTTCTACTAAAGAAGGACTTTGGGCCAATTCTCTGAGGTGTCCTCCATCTCTGCAGCTGTGATTTTATGATACTCTGGGTCTCACTGGAGAAGAACGTTATATTCAGGAGTCAGCCATCGTCACCTAGCAGGAGGGAGCATGTAAGTCGTGATCTTCCCTTGGTCAAGGACTTTAGGACTTTGATGGAGCTATCTCAGCTCAGCAGCCCTGTTTCCTAGATTATACAATTAGGTGATTGGACTAGATGGTTCCCAATGTTCCTTTGAATATCTTAGATTTGTGTGATTTCATGCCCTGACTTTCTCATCTTTGGTCAGTTCAGCTGATACCTTTTTCTATGAAGCTTTCCCTGATAACTCCATATGCTGATCCAGTTTTTAATACCCTTTCCCCTCTCAGGCTACCTTGTAGCTCCCCAGTGGAATGTAAACTCCTTGAGGGTAATTATCAAGTTATCATTTTAACTTCTTATCCCTAAACCCCTTAAATTTGTTCACAGGCAAAGCAAAATGACTGCACACATATTGGATGATCCTTCTGTAATACAACATTTGAGGGATAGGTGATGGCCAATCCAATATAATGCTACCAAAACCCTGCTTCCAGTGCAAAGGAAAGCATGATGCATCAGTTCAGCTATGCCTTTCTTGGGGCCACATCTTTTTCTAGGGTTTTCAAGGCAAGGTGATACACAAGGTCTAACTATTTCTCTCCAGAGATATGAGATATTGCTTCTTAGATACTAAAATAGGTCATACTGGACTGATGGAGGAATGGGTGGGTGTGAAACTCTTTATGGCGAGTCTGACAGAGTCTTTCAGGGCAACATCCCTGGCCCTGGAACACCGAATATTCACAGCACTCAAATAGTGAGCTAGAAATATATCTACTTGGTAAGTCTACTGGTTTTTTTTTTCTTTCCAACCACAAGAATTACTGGTACTGGGTCCAAAATTAGGAGAAAATTGGGTTCAAGCAATATCACCATTGGTTTGAATTGGTCTTTGATATAATTTAGTTTCAATTTTTAGGATAGCTTAAATTTGAAAAAAAGATGAAGCTCTGAGGTTAGTATTAGAAACTGTTTTATTCCATAAAGAAAGAAGAAAGAAATAAAAGAATAGAAAAGAAAAGAAAAGAAAGAAAGAAGAAAGTTGACTTAGAAATGAACCTATGAGTCATATATTACAACCGAAATTTTATGGTTTAACACCTGTAAAGTTAGAAAGTGAAATTTTAAAACTTATTTTTCTTTCAAATTAATCTATAGAAAAACCACAAGGACAAAACTAGTGGCATGGCCACTAGCTACCTGAATAGCAGCCAATCAATCAATCCATGAGTGTTTTATGAATTGCCTGTTGGAAAAGTGAACTTTCTTCCCAAAGAACCATCCCTTACCTTTTCTTCTTTGTGATGATGAGAACATCATTGAAGAGGAAGAAGTAGACCTGCTGTTTGGAAGTCCTTCGGGAGAATAACACAGTATCTTCTACGTAGGCAGTCAATTCACCCCTTTTGACCAGCCAGCGAGAGGAGGATACTAAAGGGAATGGCTAGAATAAAATGAATGAGAACATCAGTATGCGGGTCCCATCTTAGTGCCATCATCAGTATGAATGAAAACCAACACGATAGCCAGAGATGCATATTAAGATTGCAAGAAGAATGTTCTTGGTAAGTATGAGCTACTCAAGTGTTTCAGGAAGGGGGCTGTGATGACAACACTGTAATAAAATGTGGCCAGTACAGTCTGTCCTCTGAGAGGAGGAAAACAAGGCCCAAGCTATGAGGCCTTTTCCAGTACAACCAAAAGCCATTGAGAAAATTTCAGAGTCAAGTAAAATATGACCCAACTATTGAGCAATGACAGGAAAAAATAATTTTAAAAGATAAGACCCCTAACCAGCCCTTGTGGTCATTCTAGCATCCAAATACTAATAATTCTAATAATAAATGAAATTCTAGTGAAGATGCAAACATCTCAAATCAGGCACCCTGGGGAAAAAGAAAGAAATGAGTTAATAAAAGAATTGATAACATAAAAAAATAAAACAGGGAGTCTTGAATTCCATAAACTTTTTTTTTATTTGTAACTCTTTTAATATCACTGAATACCTTTGTAATTTTGCATATTCTATCTTATGCATTTAAAAACATAATTCTGAGAAGGGTTTCATAGGCTCCATCAGATTACCAAAGGCATCCATGGCACAAACCAGGGTAAGAATCACTAAATTAAAATGACAGTTTGCTGTTATTTTGTGTGCTGAAAAGGCATATGCAATTCTTTTTACTAATAAACAATATAAAAGAATACATCCCTTTCTATTCTGCCTAGGTAATATCCATTTGGTTATGTTATTGGGGACTCCTCTTCTTAAAATTGAATTGTAGTTTTCCCCATAGGGGTTCAGTCCTTTAATGTAGCATGCCCTCTCCCAGCTTTAGAGGCCAAACTTTTTTCTTCCCCAGAATAAACCACTCTATTCATATAAGATAGGCCAGAGCCAGGGAATTACATACTGATAATTCAAAAAAATTGGAAAACTCTCAAACCACAGGAAAATTCCAACCACCGAGAACTCATTTCTTAAAACATACAAAAGGTACACTGCCAAAAGAAACCGATGGGAATGAGAAGAGGGGGGGAAGCATAACAATTTTCTTTAAAGAAGCAAGAACTCTTAGAGCCCAAGTCTTAGACCAATACATATGGATCATCTTAGAAGAAGATGTCACTTTGCAGAGATGCTTGATAGAGATGGTTGTGGGTGGAAATGGTGGCTGAGGAGGGGAGCTTAGAAGAATTGTTTAGCTTAGAGAAGAGAAAGCTAAGGGATGGTTTGATATGACAGACAGAGCATATGAGAAGTTTTGACAAGAGGGTAACTAGTCAATGATATCCTACCATTCGCGAAGGACTGGATAAGAATATGGATATGAGAAAGAACTATGGGACTCTCAGGGAGATAAGTGACTGGGATTGGTTACCAAAGGCAAGTCTACCTTTCCTGGGTGACTCAGACATTCTTCTGTCCAAAGGCAAAGAGATGAATCAGATAATCTCAAGGGCTCCACTAGCTCATGTACACCAAAGCCTAAGGCAGAACTCTTGGTTGAGTTTCAACCTGTTCAGAGCAGTAAATTACCAGAAGGACTCCATGATAACTGTCTTATCTACAAGAGCATGCATCTCTAACATGGTTTAGAGTGCAGACAAAACCAAAAACATCACTAAAAAAATCTGAAACAGTTCTTCATTTACAAAAATAAATGCATTTTTATGTACAAACTAAGGGGGAAATAGACTTCATCATTTCTCTACTATTACTTGGGAGGAAAAAAAATTCTTTACTTGATTATAACTAACCTCCTTTAAAGTTTGCTAAAATAGAAATGAAATTTACTACCCCAGGTAATGAGAGGATAACTTCAAAATGAAAAAGAAAATGATTTTATAATCTAAAAGCTAAAACAACTTTGATGTATAAAAAAGGTGATGAAAAGAATTCATCAAATGCTTATTATTTGCCAACAAATAGATAAATAGATAGATGAAAAATTATTACTAAAGCCGATCAACAGTGGCCAGTTACAACTAAGATAACAAACTACTATGAGAGAAAGAGGGAGAGGCAGGAGATAAAGAGAGAGTGAGACAGACAGAGAGAGAGAGAGAGAGAGAGAGAGAGAGAGAGAGAGAGAGAGAGTTCGGAATGACTTAATTTACGAGTGATTATCCAGTCCAGCCCACTGATTTTGAAGTTGAGACAGAGGCCTTGAGAGGTGATATGACTTACACTTAACTAGTTTGTAGAAGAACAAGAACTAGATCCTAGAATTTTTGGCTCATTGAGTCTTTTCAAGTGTGACCAAAGAAATATGTGAATTAAAATTACACGAAATATGATTAAATAACTCCTTTTGGAAAGAGGAAAGGAGGTAGAGGGTAACAACATCTTTCTGCAGATGATTCTCTTTCCTGACGCATTTTGGGGAAGAGTGAAGCAAGGTGGGTTATTCAATAGTAGCAAAGAAAGATGCAAAGTCTTCCTAAGACTTAAAGTATTCTTCTGTTGCCATTTAGAGAGAGCCCAAACAATTATAACACATCCATTGAGAACCTTATACAAATGCCCTAAATTGACACAGACCCAAATGCAGTTCATTACATAGAATTAAGGCAAAATAGAGAAGCCTTTCTGGTCTGCCATTACCCTGTGAGTTAGTCTTGTGAAAGAAGCTAGTGGTATCTTAAGGTGGATTTTGGTTTTAGGGAAGAAGAAGCAATGAAAGGATTGTAGCTGATAGCTTTGGAAGGGAAGGCTGGGAAATGTTAGGTTTCAGAATACTTTCCTTTAAAAACAAACAAACAATATATCTGATAGAAGATAAACAGTGTATAGGCACAAGTTAGGAAAGGTGGTTTGCTTGTGTTTTTTTTTTTTAAGTGAAATAGACAAAAAGCTTTATTGGCAAATGTTTATTTTGAATTTTAAAAACCTTGGCACAACCCAGTTCCCCTGGTGCATTAAGGAACAGTGAAAAAGGACAGTGGTGGGGCTGCTAGGTGGCGTAGTGAGTAGAGCGTCTGCCCTGGAGTCAGAAGGACCTGAGTTTGGATCCAGCCTCAGACACTTAATGCACACACAAACAAAAACCTAGCCATGTGACCTTGGGCAAGTTACTTAATCCCAATTGCCCTCCAAAAACAAAACAAAACAAACAACAACAAAAAAAGAATAGATGGTTATTGGGGAGCCTAGGTGGCGCAGTGAGTAGAGCGCCAGCCCTGGAGTCAGAAGGACCTGGGTTCGGATGTTTTCTAGTCTTTAAAATGAGGGGGAAGAGTAGAATGTCTCAAAGGTTACTTTCTGTCCTAAAATTACATCATTCTCAAATTTTTGCCCCAAACTTGGCATTTTCCCTACAAAAGACCTTTCTGGAAACACTCTCTTTTCTATCCATTTCCTGAGTAAGGATCCTGCTGCTGAGTGTCAGTAACTGGATGTCATCACATCTATTATGTTATGACTTTCCAGGTGGTTTCTGGGTAATCATTTATAACCCTTTCTTGGAAAAGTAACCTTTCCATTCCTCAAATGCTATCAATGTAAAAATTTCATTATTTCTGATGCTTTCAGTTAACCCCATTTCCACAGATTCTTAGCTGTGGCCAGTACTAAGAAAAAGCAAAGCCCATCTTCCATCATTTACCATGCCAATATATTGAACTACAAATAGAAACGAGGGTACCTTTATTTTGAATTCCAGCTGTGAATTAATTGTGTACATCATTTCAGTCCGTTCCATTTTCCGGGCTCCTTCATTACACAAACGAACCAACTAGAGAAAATTTTGAGGAAGAAATCAGTCAAACTGAATTAACCAAGAAGGCTCATTTTCCCTTTTATATACAAACTTCTTCTGGGAAATGCTCACTTCATGGAACTCCCATGAGACTCCTCACTACAGAAGAACCCATGTGTATAATCTAATTAGATGTGGCTATCAGGGAGGTTTCCACTCGTGAAAGAAAGATGAGGATTCCTAGATAAAAAAAAAAAAGACTTATTCTGGACAACAGAATTATTCTTTTTCTCCTTACCTCTCACATCTACAAATGCACACTCACATGCATACACACACACACACACACACACACACACACACACACACACACACACACACACACTGCTTATCTCTACTATTTCTGCTGTTGCTCCTTCTGCTGCTGCTGCTGCCCCTGTTCCTCCTGCTGCTGCTGCTGCTGCTACTACTGCTGTTGCTACTACTTCTATTACACATGGAGTTCTGGGGTGATTTTCCCTTTCTTTGTATCCCCAGGGATGCTAGCCCATCTCTCATTATACTTATTTTATAGATGAGGAAACTGAAATGGTCACACAGTTTGAAGAAGCAGAACCAGTATTCAAAATTCAGACTGTCAGACTTCAAATCCCAAACTCATAGCTAAGTAAACACAAATGCAAATTAAATAGGAGCTATTTCTGGGGAGGAGAAGGAAGTACTAGCAGGTATAATGCAAATGCAAGTTCTCTTGACTTGAGTCCATTAGATTGGTGTTTATTTAAGTCAGAAGACATTCTTACTTACTTAGAGAAAACTCCCTCCTCACATCTTAGATAATGAGGACAATTGTGACCAGCTGAGCTGCCTGTGAAATGTGAAGGTCTGACCATTGGCCAGGGGGTGATATTCTAGGTCCAGGAAGACTTTCAGCAATGTATAGTGATGGCTAGGACCTCAGGAAGACTTTTGCTGATTAGATCCTGGCAATTCGATGTCATGGAACTGGGGTAGAGGGTGCACAGAATTAAACACGATACTAGGATCTATTTAAAAGGAACATGCAAGTGCCAGAAAGAAATTTGACCACTGCATACCAGAATTCATTTGCCTATGAGAGTGCTATATTTGGGAGCATGTATGGGGCTAAGGAGGCATACACTTGGCCCCATAATGGGGTCTTACAGGAAGCACATTTAGGATTTCCCTTCAGAATTGATCTCACAGCCACTCCAAACTTACAAGTTCAGGAAGAAAAGAAAGCCGGTTCCCTCGCCTTAGAGTCCTACCAATTATTGCTCCAAGATGATGTAGCAGAAGAGTGCACTGTAACACTGCATCGCCTCAGGAATCCATCAGACCTGACTCCAAATGAACTTTGTCCAAAGATCAAATGTGCTCTCATGATATAGAGAGGGATGAGTCACCATAGAGAGCATTTGATCTTCACTTGGACTTCAAACCACCCCCACCCCACCACTCTTTTCCCTCTTTTAGCATCTTATTTTCTCTCACTTATGCTCCTGGAGGGTAGGGATTGTCTTGCTTTTTCAAGTATTTCTATCCCTGGTACTGAGCACAAGAAGTGCATAAAGTAAGAGTCTAATAAATGCTAATTTCCTTTCTTAGTTCCTATTAAAGTGTCATGCATCATCCTTTAGATAAAGGAGTATGTAGACATTAAAGGCATCCCAAGGAGTATGATTCACACCTAGCACTTGTGGTCTATCAAAGTGGAAGGTCAAGGACTGTTTTGGTTTCTGTACCCCCAGTGTATAACACAGAACCTGACACTCAGTAGGTGCTTAATAAATGCTTGTTCATGATTAAAACACATGGGCTAACATCCTTTGAAGACCAATGATAATGACTGGAATTGTTTGGCCTCCAGAATAAAACCTCGACAAGGACTTCTCTCAATAGACATGTTAAAATTCAACAACTGACATTCTTTTCTTCCACCAAAGTATTCTGCCTCTTGGCCCTCAAGAACAAAATGAGGAGCACTGGATAGACGTTTCAGAGAGGCAGATTTATACTTGATTTAAGGAAAGATGTCCTGATAATTGCAGCTCTCCTAAAGAGAAAGGGACTACTTGGGAGACAGTGGGTTTCTTCCCAGAGGTAAGATGCATACTTTGGTGGGGAGGGGATACTGAAGAGGGGGTCCCAAGCCAGCTACAGGCTGGTACTAATGACCTCTGAGTTTGCATTTAAATTTACAAGCTTCTTTCAGGGAGAAAAAAAACAACACACTAGAATGTGGCAAATAGAGCAGCCAGAGGCCTCTGGAATTCCTCTAAAAGAACATGGACAGCAAATGTCTGTCCTAACTAGTTTTGATATTTATCTGACAGAAGACAGTCCGCTGGATCAATTGATCTTTCCTGGTCCCTCCAGTCTCACAAATCTGGAATAGTAATTTTCTGATGGAATGCTAAGATTCCTTAGAAGTTTCTCTTTTTCCCTCCCACTTCAAGTCATGACTAAAAACAAACAAAAACAAAAACAAATCTATAGGATAATACCTTTTAAAATTGATTTCTAATAGATACCAAAACAATCTTAATTTTTATTAAGCAGAGTATTTTGAGATATTTGGTAAGAAGACAATCAATTCAAATGTTCAAGATTTTTTAGGCTTTCTCTATTTCCTCCTGCAGTAAGAATGTCTTCTGGCTTAAATAAACGCCAAACTATGGACTCAAGTCAAAAGAACTGGCATTTGCATTTTACCTGCTAGTACTTCCTTCTCCTCCCCAGAAATAACTTCTATTTAATTTGTATGTACTTGTGTTTATTTATATATGAACATCCTATTTCCCCCAATAGAATGTAAGTCCCTTGAGGGCAGGGACAGCTTCATTTCTGTCTTTGTATCTGCCACTCTTAGTGCCCAGTACACAGTAGGTGTCTATTAAATGTTTGTTGATTTGCTGTTTGAAGGAATCAAGAGAAGTTAGGAGGAAAAAGGACATTTCCCAAGGATGAATTGCCAGTCTCCAATGATCTCTCAGAAAGGGCTTAGGGCAGCATCTATTTGAAACCACTAGCAATCAATCACAGTTGAATTCTTTGTATAGATTGCTAATCCTTGACTCATTGGATTTCAGCGACCTGGATGACCTGATAAGATCAGCCCATCCAGGACTGGCAACTGTCCCTGAAGTTCCACAGAAAAGCATACTTGGCAATATTAATGGTAAGAATAATATTGATAATAAAGTAATAATGCTATTGTTAATACCAGTTGCTGATGTTTACAACCAGATTTTAAGTCTATGAAGGAATTTACATTTATTATTTCATGGCTGTCTCCCATGCCTGGAATGCTCTCCTTCCTCCCCTCCACCTCTAGGATCCTTGGTATCCTTCAAGATTAAGTTCAAATCCCACCTTTTGCAGGAGGCCTTTCCTAATCCCACAAGCTACTAGTGGCCCCCTACTCATTACCTACTCCCATAGTAACTTTCTATCTACTCTGCTTATCTCAAATTATTATAATCTGTACACACCTATATTATACGCACATCTTTATGTACTTGTCTCCCCTATAGGATGTAAGTTCCTTGAGAGCAAGAATTGCTTCATTTCAATGAAATGATACAGTGTAAATACGTATTAAATGCTTATGTAGTAATAGCCCCTCATAGCAGCTCTGGTAGATTACATTAAAAAAGAAAAAGTAGTGGGTCCCTGAAAGGCAGCAAGCTAAAACAAGCCCCACCAGTAACTGTACAACAACATCATGTTAATGAAACACTTAGCACAATGCTGGGCACCTAGGGGATGCTGAATAAATGCCTGCGCCCTGCCCTTCCTACTAAAGTACTTGAGCGATGGACCGCTTGGTAAGGTTTTTAACATCCTACCTTGCTCACTTCTTTCAGAGCCCGTTTGCAAACTTCATATTTGGGCGAATCTTTAGGTGTTTTCTGACAGATGGTCTGCAATGAATTAGAAGTCAATAATGTTAATTGGTTTTAATACATTAAATAGGAGCAATGTCAATCCAGAGGAAGTCCTGAATGCCAAACTCAAACCTCAGGCTTTCCCCTCTTCACTTTGTGCCGCCCTTCTCTAGCAAAGTACCTGGCACTCTGCTGCATTTTTCCCTTTCTGTCAATGTTGGATTGATGCTTTTTCTTTTTTTTTTTTCCAACACCACTTTTTAAAAAATTCCCTTTTTTTAAAGGAACAGAAATTGACTTTCTTTCTCTTTCCCCCCAACATTAAAAATAAAAACAAAACTATTTTAGCAAATATATGTAATTAAGCAAAACAAATTCCTCTATTGGTCACATCTGAAAAAATAAGTTTGATTATGAATGGCGAATCTAACCCCTCCCTTTCAGGATGACATTGCCATTCTCATTTTCGAGTGACAATTCCTTACAATAGAATATTGTAACAAATAAGGTCAGGCAAGGATGGAGAATCAATATGGTGACCATGCCCATAAACCTACACTTCATTCTACACATAGAGAAAGAAGTGATGTGGCAGCATAAGTCTTGGGTAGTCAAGGCTGGACCCTGTCTAATGTACTTGTCATGTGGATTACCATGGATTACAGGTATCAGTATCTGGGCCTCCTCACAGGCACTGGAGTTTATCTCACCTTTTTTGATCTCCTTTCCTCCCTTTGCCTCCCACCTTATCCCACCCTCTCAGCTCTGTACACAGGATGGCCAGGAGAAATATCCATTGACTCAAGGGGTCTACAAAAGGTTTCAGTAAATATGAAAATGACATTCAAACAAAGAGATATTCAGTATTTGGAATAGCTTTAAGCACAGGATGGTGATAAAGGTAATAAAATATATGATGAGTAGGAAAATTTGAAGAGAAAGCATGTGAGATGGTCTTTGGCACCTATATACTGCACACCATGACTTGCATTTGGATTTCAAAGGGGACTGGTTCAGGGCAAAGGGACTGATTCAGCTCAAGGGAACTAGACCTCACATATTTGTACATTCCCATCTTGTAAGACAGACCAAGAAAAAAAATCCAACTCAAACAAAAATCACTAATGCAATTAAAATGTTATAATACTTTTTTAAAAATCCTTATTTGGTAATTTTATCTAAATTCCTAAATTAAAAACAAAGTGAAAATATCCTAGGCATATTGTGACTTCTCTAGTATTTTATGTGTTTATTCAGTTATTTAGTCATGTCCAAATATTTGTGACCCCATGGACCATACTATTCAGAAGGTTTTCTTGGCAAAGATAATGGAAGGTTTGCCATTTCCTTCTCCAGAGAATTAAAGCAAACAGAAATTAAATGACAGCTAGTGAGTGTCTGAGCCCAGATTTGAACTCAGATCTTCCTGACTTTAGGCCCAGGATTTTGTCCATTGAGACATATAGTTGCCTCCCTAGTGTTGCCAGATTTCTAAACGAGACTTCAGAATTAGGAAGTGGTGGGAGAGTAGGAATGAAGCGAGCTGTCAAGTAAGACAAGGAACCAAGAGGACTGACTTAATGGAGGATGAAGTGACGTAAGACTTTCTCACCTGAGCTAAGGATTCATGTGGGAGCTTCCCAAATTGTATGAATTAGGGATGTATGTTAAGGGACTGGAGTTTTGATAGGTGAGATTAAACTCCAGTTTATCTGTTTTCTGACTGTTCAAATATGATGCTTTTCCATGTAGTGATAGCACTTTCTGGGCCACAATGCCACACCTTCTCAAAAATGGCATTCTCCAAGACTGAGGTTTGTCCCAATAACTCCTGGGATCAGAAATAAGGAGATGAGATAGGCACTAGAGAAGGCATGGGCCAGATGTGTGCCCATTATACTAGGTGCAAAGATGAGGATCCTGGAGGAAAAACACTTTCCAAAATATGTAGGTCTCTTTTCCTTCACTGGCTTAATCCTCACTAAAGCCTGCTTTGGGCTGTCCTGAAGCAAGGGGAGAAATGCAGACTAAAGGTCATGGATATAGCAGTCCTGGGATAACTGTATGCCAGCATTTTCTTTGTAACACTATGTATTTTATTTTATGCATTTAAGATTGAGAAGGGGCGGAGCCAAGATGGCGGAGTAGAAACAGCATTTCCAATGTGCTCTGCCCCACACAAATTTCAAACAATGTGAAAGGGAGCTCCTAACAACTTCTGGAGGCACAGCACCCACAGAACGGCACAGAGAAGCTAACCTCCTGCTGAGGACAGCCCAGCAGCCCTGCAGGGAGCAGCCAGCACAGCACTCTGAGAGCAGGCAGCCCAGCACGCTGGGAACCGACAGCTCAACCCGCAGAGCTAGCCCAGGTCCGCGGTTTTAGCCCCAGGGCGGCCAGGCCTTCAGCCGGCTCTTGGAACCCCAGAACACCAGCAATTGTGGTGATTCCAGAATTATCATCACAGATACGCCTAGGACAAAGTGAGAGGTTAGTGCCCTATGGACTTTGGGACCAGTATTTGGGGAACACGTGGCTTCCTCTCCTGGGGGCAAAAAGCTGCTGAAGAAACGGCTGCACAGAAGCCATTTTGCAGCATCAGCAGTGGCTCTAGCTCCTGGTCTGCAAACTGTAGGAAGATCCAGCAATCAGTCTGGGGTTAATCGCTTTTGCTTTAAACTGCCTGGATCTGGATTGTGGTCTGGGGGGAAGTTTGGGGTGGGTATCCAACTTGCCAGAGTGGGTGGAGGCTTTACAGAGGCCACCCAACTGGCGGAAGTTGTGAAGACCCCACGTTTGGGTAGAAGCTCCCCTGTCTGGTGGCAGAGTCCTACTGTGGCAACAAGCCCAAAAATCAAGCAATTAAGTGGCAATATGCCTAGGCAAATGAAACAAAATAAACAGAAAAGTTCAACATTGGACTCCTATTTTAGGGGCAAAGAGGCTCAAAGCATGGAGGAGGACTGTGAGGTCAGAACTCCTGCACCAAAAGCCCCAAATGAAAATACAAGCTGACTACAGGCCATAGAGGAACTTAAGAAGCAGATAAGAGAAGTGGGGGAAAATTTGGGAAGAGAAATGAAAAAGATGCAAGAAAAGTATGAAATGACAGTCAACAGCCTGACTGAGGAAAATAACACCTTAAAAAATGGACTAACTCAAATGGCAAAAGAAGCTCAGAAAGGCAATGAGGAGAAGAATTCCTTAAAAAGCCAAATTTGCCAGATGGAAAAAGAATCTCAAAAGCTCACTGAGGAGATTCATTCCTTCAGAGTTAGACTGGAGCAAATGGATGCTAGTGACTTTATGAGAAATCAAGATACTATTAAACAGATCCAAACAAATGAAAGAATAGAAGGCAATGTTAAATATCTCATGGGAAAAACCACTGACCTGGAAAATAGATCCAGGAGAGACAATTTAAAAAGTATTGGACTACCTGAAAGCCATGATCAAGGTAAGAACCTAGAAATCACCCTTCAAGAAATTCTCAAGGAAAACTGCCCTGATGTTTTAGATCCAGAGGGCAAAATAGAGGTTGAAAGAATCCACAGATCACCTCCTGAAAAAGATCCCAAAAAGAAAACTCCCAGGAATATTATGGCCAGGTTCCAGAATCCCCAGATCAAGGAGAAAATACTACAAGCAGCCAGGAAGAAACAATTTCAATATTGTGGAAACACAATCAGAATAGCCCAGGACCTGGCAGCTTCTACATTGAGGGATAGAAGGGCATGGAATATGATATTCCAAAAGGCAAAAGAGCTGGGAATGAAGCCGAGGGTCACCTACCCAGCAAAACTGAGTATCTTGTTTCAGGGGAAAATATGGTCATTCAGTGGAATAGAGGACTTTCAAGCATTCTTGATGAAAAAACCAGAGTTGAATAGAAAATTTGATATTCAGACACAAGAAGCAAGAGATGCTTGAGAAGGTAATCAAGGAAAAGAAATCAAAAGGAACTTATCAAAGTTGGACTATTTACAATCCTACATGGAAAAACAATAACTGTGTTTGATGAAACCTTTCTCATTATGAAAATAATTGAAGAAGGGTACATGGCATATGTTCACAGGTATACATGGATAGAGGGCACAGGTTGAATTTGATGGGAAGGGATGATTATTATTATTTCTTTTTTGGAGGGCAATTGGGGTTGGGTGACTTGCCCAGGTTCACGTGGCTGGGTTTTTGTTTGTGTGTTGGGTGTCTGGGGCCGGATCCGGGCTCGGGTCCTTCTGGCTCCAGGGCTGACTCTCTGCTCGCTGCGCCACCTAGCCCCCCCAAGGAAGGGATCATTCTTAAGGGGTGAAGTCAAGAGGTGAGAGAGGAAAGTGGCAAGAGGAGATGGAGAGAGACAGGGTAGGGCAAACCATCTCATGTAGAAGAGGCAAGGGGAAGTAGTTGCAGGGGAGGGGAAGAACAGGAAGGCAAAAAGGCAAAAGCATATTCTCATTGAAGTTGGCTCAAGGAGAGAATCACATACATACTAAATGGAATATCTTACCCTTACTCACTCTCCTGAGTAAGGGAAAGGGGGATGAGAGGGGGGATGATGGAGGGGAGGGCATTTTGGGGGGAGGGGAGGTTGGAAGTACCCACTATCAAAGAGGGACAGGATCAAAGTAAGGAATGGACCAGGTGGGAGGTGAGACAGGTGGAAGGGAAATATAAGCAGTCTTTTACAATATATCTACTATGGTAATGTTTTACATAGCTATACGTGTACAACACATACTGAATTGCTTATCTTCTCAGAGGGAGTGGGTGACAAGGGAGGAAGGGAATGGATCTGAAAATCAAAGTTTTAAAATTAAATGTTTCATAAGATGTCCAGGCAGTGGGGCTCAGAGATTCACCTTGCCCTAATGGCAAAGTCGAAGGGGGTATGGGAGAAGATAAGGGAGAGAGCAGATTGGATGAGGGGATATCTAGTGGGACTGCTATTCTGGGGTAGTGGGTAGGGAAAAAATGGGGGAAAAATGTAACTCATAATCTGGTGGAAATGAATGATGTAGACCAGAAGTTAATAAAGCATTTGTTTAATATTTTATGCATTTAAACAGATTCTTCTGAGAAGGCTTTATCAGACTACCACCACTGGGGTTCATGAGACAAAAATGATTTAAGAGCAAGTCAGAAGACCTTCCTTTCTCTCATCTGCCCTAGGTGGTGGCCTCTATGGTCCTCTCCAGTTTGTAAACTCCAAGAGAGTTTATAATTATAATGCCAGTTCAGTCACAGGACAGTTAAACTCCAAATAAACATGGGATTAAAGAGCAAAAATTATGTTTTATCTTGGGAAACACATTCAATAAAAATTACTGATGAGCAAGAAAGATTAAAAAGACACATGTGCACAATAAGGTCCTTTAAAGGAGAGATTTTTCCATTTTTTGTCCTGGATCTCCAGCTGATACTAGGTGCTTAGTAGGTGCTTAATAAATGCTACTAATAGCTTGATTGATATTATTCAGAAGTATGACATTAAGAAAAAAAGGTAAACAGATGTAAATTTGTTATCTTAAGAACAAAATTCTAGAAAATAAAAATATAACTGTTACATGTCAATAGAAAGCCATTTTGTAAGAGTTCAAAAATCAATATTTAGAATCAATCTATTTATTCTGTGTATTCATGTTTTCTTTTCATGGAATCTCAGAGTCAGTGGGGACCTCAGTGGCCATTTAGTCTAATTTGTACTGGACCTGTGCTCTTCTTTGATATTCTGGGTAAGTGCTTATCTAGACTTGTTTGGGAAACCTTGAATTATGGGAAGCCCAATGTGGCCTGAGGCATTTCCATTTCATTTCAGATAGATGTAATTATTAGTATAATAAAGACCTAGCTTGAGACCCTTGAAGATATGGATTCAAGTTCTGCCTTTAACACACACACACACACACACACACACAAACACACACACACACACACACACACACACACACACACACACACTACCCTAGGTAAGTCATTTAAGCCTTCAATTGTCTAGGCAACTCCCAAGACTGTTAAATTCAAGAGAAGATGAGCACCAGCATTAGTTGAGGATTGTTCCTCAATTTTTTTTTTTTTGCTTTTTGGAGGGCAATTGGGCTTAAGTAACTTGCCCAAGGTCACATGGCTAGGTTTTTGTTTGTGTGTGCGTTAAGTGTCTGAGGCTGGATCCAAACTCAGGTCCTTCTGACTCCAGGGCCAGTTCTCTACTCACTGCCCCACTAGCTGCCCCGTTCCTCAATTCTAAATTCTAAAGAAGTCTCAAGTTGAGTCTTATTTCCTGGCTTTTTCCATTAAATAAGCCCGGACATACCTCTTTACAATTCCTACCTACAACACTGCCTTTCAGAGACTTCAAAGATTTCATCTCCAACTTTAGCTCTTATGATTCATTTCTCTTTGGAAGAAAACTGACAATAGAAATCAGACTAGACAACTGTCCACATTGCTTGGCACCATGCTTCACACATAATGGTGACTCAACACATGTTTGCTGGATGCATGTCAGGGCTGATGGTCCATGGGAAAACTGGGTTTATTTTGGAGCCAACTCTGGTGGAACAGATACATTGCCTAAAGCAAGGAATATCTCTACTTCAGTATTTTCTATAAAATTCTGTGTGCCAGATCTTGAACTTTAAAAAGTGAATGTGCCCTAAATGATGCTCCCTTACTGTGGGAATTTGTCATCAAGATGAGTTATGAAGAGCAATAAACTATTTCACTTGGGAAAACAAGAAAAATTAACAAGAAGGAAACCAGCTTCCAGCTCACATCAGCTCTGGACCAGTCTTCCCTATCCTTACTTGTTCTTCCCATTTTTCTGACAATTTTTGATCCAATAAGGGAAGCCAATGCCTATCGATCCCCTTGGTCCATTCTGCTTTCTCCAAGTTTCATTCTCTTCATTCAAAAGACAGTTTCATGCTCAGTTTTTCCAAGACAGTGTCCTAGCAAAGGAATGGCATTTACTTTGCCTTTGCTTCTCAATTTTCACATTTGTAATCAACTGTTTAACATTTTAGTATTTAATACCTATCTTTCTACATTTGAGGAATCATCTATTATTCCATACATTATCTCCTCAGTACAGAGCCACTAGAACTGGCACCTTTGAAGCAAAGAATGTTTAAACTGGACAAGCCCTTGAAGACAATATAAGTCATTCCTCTCCTTTGACTGATGAGGAAACTAAGGCCCCCCAAAAAGTGATTTAACCAAGGTTTCACAATTTGACTGTAGAAGAGTCGGAGCTCAAACACAAGTGTTATGATGACAAGGTCACTGCCCTTTCTACTTCAAAGAATTCATGATACCTTGTGCATGAGATGACACTGAATATTTCTTAGATATAGAAATTGAATGAATGAGTAATTGAAGGAAAGAAGGAAGGAAGGAAGGAATTGAAAGTTCCCTGAGGGAACTCTGATTCCACATATTTGTCACATGAATCAATACAAGTCTCTATAAATGCTTATAGGAAGAGCAGGTAGAGTTAAATAAAATTATAGTTATAGTCAATTATAGTTCTAGAAAGTTGTCTTCAAGTATTTGAAGGGTTTTAATATGAAGGAAAGAGTAGACTTGTTTCATTTGGTACCAGAGGGCAGAAGTAAGAACAAGAGGCTGAAATGGCAAAGAGGTTAATTGAGGCTCTATGTCAGGAACAACTTCCTCATACTTTTAGTAGTCTCCAGATGGAATGGGCTGCCTGTGAAGGTGGTAGGCTACTCCTCCATGGAGTTCTTCAACTACAGGATGGATGTTCATGAGTCAGGAATGTTGGAGGGGAGATTCCTTTCATGGGGAGGCTAATGAGATGGCCATTGAGGTCCCTCTTCAATCTCATGATATTGCTTGTATTGTAGATGACATCCAAAGAAAACTCAATACAGACTAAGATTTTTCTTCCATCCAGCAACTTCATACTGAGTAAGGCCAAATGTGTCTTATCATTTTCACAAGTGATTTTGGGAAGTACACTCCCTAAATCCAAACAGTAAAGTCTCTTCCTTCATAATACAAAGAGTGAAATTAAAAAAAAAAATTAAATTAAAATGAATTTCTTACATCCATCAGCAACGGAAGACGTGTAACTCTCTGCATGGGGAGAATGAGGAAAGAGATCATGGGTAAATTCCTACACTCTTCTTGGGATTCAATCCGAGATAATACCTCTTTAAAAGATGGATTAGTTGCTCTGAGAAGGGGGGAAAAAGAAAAAAAAATTCAGAAGATTATTTGTTATCCATTTTTACTTTATCTCCTCAAATAAATAGCCAATAGGAATATATGCATGACAAAATGAAAGTTTTTCATTCATAATGAATTTTAAAATCTAAAATCCCCACAGTGCCCTAATTAGTTCATTGTTGAGACTTTTAAAATGGAATAACACAAAAACATGAGTTTATGGAAGCTTTCATGGACTACAGTAGTCTAGGGAGGGAACACTAAAGCTGACTACAAAACCAGTCAGCAGAGTGGTACCTTTGAAGATACCCATGGAGATTACCACAGTTCTCAATGTAAACACTTCCCCCTCCCACACTTATTCTAACTTAGCACCCATTTCCTAACTGGTCCCCACCTAGAGGTGAATTCCACTTACATTGTGAAGAAAGCAACTCCTCCCAAATTTGTATTTGTACTAATATAATATTTCAATCCATAGTTTTGCTCCTGCTCCACAGAACCAATATACATGAAGAAAGAGGATGGCCTAACAGACTCTCAACATAATGGAGAAGAGTTTCAGGCAGCCAATAGACTTCTGATCCTCCTACCATTCCCATGACAACATTTCAAAGACTAGGATGCTCCAAAGGTCTTTTTTCTAATTCTGCGTATCCGCAGAGCCAAGCACAGTTCCTGGCATACAGTAGGTGCTTAATAAATGCTTATTAACTGGCTGACCAGTCTGTCCCACAATTGCTGAAAGAGGCCAGGAGAGAAGCAGAGGATGAGAACCCTACTATCACATTTAACAGATTATGAGCTACTTGAAGGCACAGATACATGCATTAGTTCTCTTTGTATAAACATTTGCTTAATGAATAAATGAGTACTAATAACTCATGCTTTAAGATTTCTCAACACACACCATATTCTTTGATCCTCATAAAAACTCTGAGAGTTAGATGCTATTATTATATCTGCTCTACAGATAAATGGAGGCCAAGAGAAAACAAGGCTAAAAAGGAAGCATTTTAGAGTTAAACTTGAAGAATTATAGTTGTGTGACCATGGGCAAGTCACTTGCAGTTTCTGGGCCTCACTTTCCTTGTCTGTAAAATGGGAGGGGGGGGGTTACATGTGATGAACTCCAAGGTCACTTCCA
Source organism: Gymnobelideus leadbeateri (assembly GCA_011680675.1). Classification (NCBI taxonomy): domain Eukaryota; kingdom Metazoa; phylum Chordata; class Mammalia; order Diprotodontia; family Petauridae; genus Gymnobelideus; species Gymnobelideus leadbeateri. The sequence continues at coordinate 180,124 of WOXC01008281.1, read as the reverse complement.
ATTCTCATTCTCTGAATCTCTGATCCTACAAATCGATCTGACAACTCAGCAAACATCAGATAACTTAGTCCTCTTGATATAACCAGGTGAGGATGGCAGGGAAAGTTGGGAAGTGGGGGGAAATGCTGAGGATGAGGATTTCTTCTTTGCAAAACAAAAACGAACAAATTATATTCCTCATTAAAGCCCATTAAAAATTAAAGTGAGAAATCTCTGGCATAGTAGATGAAACAAAACAAATGCAGAGCTTCCAAATGAAAGCTTTCTAATTCTGATACTACAGCTGAACCCCAAAGAAAGAGGAGCAAATGCGGCTCCCTCCCTTCTCCCTGTTCTGTCAGACTTGCTTCTTGTATTTTGCTAAACTTCCTTCCCTCCCCTCTCATGGCTTCCTTTCATTTTTTATTCTCACAAGGGAGAGGACAGACAGATATACTCTGAAATGAAGGGTTTTTTTTTTAAGTACCATTATTTTTTTTAAGAAAGTAAAACTTCATTTTGTTTGATCTGCTTTGAACTAGAAATAACACATTTATAAAAAAGAAAACAACCCATCTATGAGATTAAAAAATAAATCATTTTTACTTTACTAGAAAAAGCATCAACTATTTTTAATATTATTTTAAAAGAATTTTAAAATATAAACCATATTTGGCAGAGCAAATGTGAAATGGTGCCTTAGTGAAAGAAGGACTTGTAGCCCAGAGGTCTGGGGTCAAAATCTTGCTCTGACACTTAAAAAAACCCGTTTTTTTATTTTTTTACAATTTCCCCCTCAAATTGCCAATATATCTATGGGATTTTAAGCTCTCTCTTTTGCAGTAGCTTCAATAAGACATGGTCAGAAAAGGGGAGAAGCACTTAGACAAGTCATTAGAATTAAGGTCAGGAAGTATAGCAATTGATTTTTCATGGAGAGTTTTTCAATTATTTTTGGAGAATTTCCTTCTTTGAGTATGGCGGTGGTTTGGGGCTGATTCCAACCCTCCCCCTCCTCAAGGACAGCTTTCTGCAGATGAAGGACCAGAGCCAGCCCTCCCTACCAAAAGAGGATCCTTTATCTCCATGTAGGGCCCCTGCAGGATAATCCTCACACCCACCCACTGCTGCACACACCTGGTCTGCATGGAAGCTTGCCAGAGCCCTGTGCTGTGGGAATCAAACGCCCAAGATGCCGGGAGAGAGCATGCAGACAGATTAGTCCTGGCAGCACTCTCCCCAAAATGGGGCTGGAGGCACATGCATCTGAGATTCAAGTCAAGGGACGGAAGCCAAAGTGTGGCAATGTTTCCTTGTGCAATCATCACCAGGCCCCTGAGAATAACATGACAGAAACCTTTGCTAAAGAATGACAAGAGAGACCCGTAGAGAGGGCAAAGCCAGAGCCCTCATTGGCTGGGTTAGGGGCAGTCATCTGTTTACACATGTACAAATGCACAATTGCATCATAGGCAGAACTTTCTTGGGATAATAGAGTTTGCTCATTTGTTTGAATTCAAGAAGTGTTTTATTTTCCCCCATTGCTTCCCATTCAAGTCAACTGAAGTGAAACAATATTTTCCCTTAAGACCATGTAACTGAATATAATCTATTGGAAGAGAGATAGGTGATTGATCTCTTCTTGACCCTAAAGCAGCAGGTATAAGAGAGAGGCAGTATGATGGAATAGAAAAAAACATATGGGAGTCAGAGACCTGAATTCCAATTCTGACTCAGCCACTTGCCTTTGTGTGACATTGGGTAAGTCAGTTAGCATATCTGGATTTGGGTTTCCTCAGCTGTAAAATGATGGGGGTTGGCCTTAATGGTTTCTCAAAAACCCTGCAAACTCTAATCTATGAGCCTAGGATATTGAGGAGGGGGCAACTTCAGTCAAACATAAGGAATGAGCTGTGAAAATCAGAGCAATCTAAAGATGCACTCGATGCCTTGAAAAGTAATGAATGGGCTCCCTCTTACCAGAGCAAAGACTGCATGACTACTCTTCCAGAAGGTGTAGAAAAAAACTACATGGCCCCTGAGCTCCCACAGCAGAAAGAATGGGGGACCAGGAGTCAGGGCATCAGGGTTGCTGTCCTGCCTCATACCAGTTAGAATTACTTCACTCCACCCCTGTGGTCTTCAATTTTCCATTTATAGAATGAACAAGGTGGAATGAATGATTTCCAAGATATTTCCTCACTCAATTCTGCAATTTTATAATATATTATTACAAGCTATTCTCCTTACTTTCTAGATCTCCTATGTAGAAATATTCACATTACTCTCTTTTCATCTCACAACTACCTTCATGCTCTGGAGAAAATCCTATCCTGGAGTCATGATCACCTGATTAGTAAATACCTCTGTCAAACCAAGATATTAGGAAGAGTTACAGTCAAGCTTCCCTTCATTTCTGACTCTGGCCATCTCTCCCTCCTTTGCCCACGTACCTTCTACCCTGTTTCCCCCAAGTTCTGGGAACCAATCAACATCATTGTTCCTGGATGGGGTTTGCTAATTTACTCCCCCAAAGCCCCACTTCCCATTCCTACAGCTTTCCAGAAAAAGTGCCTCTTTTGGTCACTGTATTCTATTTCCCCCAGGAGAATAGAAGCTTCTAGATCATGGACTGTTTTTGCTTCTGGTACTGTATCCCCAGTAGTTAGCACAGCCTTTGGCACATAATAAGGATTTAGTCAATGATTTTTCATTCTTCCATTCATTCATGTTTCACAACAAAAGGTTGATTCTAAAACAGACAATTCTAAAACCAGTGTAGTCCCCCTCGCTGACTTTAGGCTTTTAAAACTAGATCAGTGTTTTTCAAATACAACAAATGTTACTTACATTAATTTTTGTAGAGTCCGTTGCTGGTAGACTTCATTTGTACAGTATTTTATATATGGATCAAATGTGGATGTCGTATGTTTTTCTACAATGTCACTTATATCGTCTAGGAAGATATTATTTTGATGTCTTTCTTCTAATTCTTTAAAGAATCTGTGAAAAATAGAAGCATTTTACTTTTTTTTTTACTTGGGACACTCAAGAAATGATAATATGCATTTTACAGGAATTCAAGTTTCTTCCTATGATATTTTGGGTTTATTTGACAAAAGAATCTATAGGATTTGGAAAGCATGGAAAGATTCTGAAAGGTGAGTCAACAGAGACAATATGCAACTTCTGACAGAAGAATACAGAATTTAGGGTAATTTCAAAAACAAATGACCAATTCTAGGCCTATAGCACAAGGAAGTCAAGGACAGAGGAAATACCATATGCATAAAAATATTCCTAGGAGCTCTGTTCATTTGTGGTAGAAAATAATTAGAAAGAATGTAAATGGGGCGGCTTGGTGGCACAGTGAATAGAGCAACAGCCCTGGAGTCAGGAGGACCTGAGTTCAAATCTGACCTCAGACACTTAACACAAAAACTGGCTGTGTGACCTTGGGCAAGTCACTTAACCCCAACTGCCCTCCAAAAAGCAATAAAGACAAATATAAGTGCCCTTGATTGAGGCTAAGCCAACTCTGGTGAATGAATATAACAGAATGTTATGGTTTCTTAAGAAATTATGAATATGAAGAATTCAGAGAAAAATGCATGAGAAAATTAGTATAAACTGATGATGAGTGATAGAAGTAGAACCAGGAAAACAATATACACAAAGTCTACAGTCATGTGAATGGAAAGATGAAAAGAAGCAAACTGGATATTGGGTAAGTTTAACAGTCAAGATTAGCCGGGAACAAGAGATGAAAAAGTGCGTCTCTCTCCCTTCTTGGCAATGGAATGTGGGCATGGGTGTGACATTCCATCAGGACAGATGGGTACCTGTCCAAAAATTAAGGTTCAGAGAGTTGAGTTGCCTGGGGCATTGGGAGCTGAACAGTTATGCTAGGATCACACAGTCAGGATGTGTCAAGGGCAGGTCTTGAATGAAGGTCCACCTGATGACCAGGATGGTTCTCCAGCTGACCAATAAATCTCTAAGTGTTTACTGTGCATTCAGGACCATGCTAAACTTGGAGCAGCACACAAAGGAAGGCCAAAAGAGTCCCTGTCATCAGGAGCTCACTTTCCATTGTAAAAAGAAATAAATGTGGAAATAAATGACACACATACAAGACATATATAGAGCAGATGGAGAATAATCTCAGAGGGGATGGCACTAGCAGCTGTGGAGCTCTGGAACAGATCTGCTGTAGAAGGTACTATTTGACCTAAGTCTTGAAGAAAACTTCAAGGGAGTTTTCAGGAGAAAGGAAAAGAACTCAATACAGTGACACTGGCACCCTGGACGTCCCATGAACAAGGCTCTCCATCTCTCAGCTATGGGCATTTTCTCTGTCTCCCTGCCTCGAAAACTCTCCCTTCTCCACTCTGACTACTGACCTCCCTCTTCCCTGGCTTCCTTTAAGTCCCAACCAAAATCCCACTTTTTCTTTCTTTTCTTTTTTCTTTTCAGGTCAATTGGGGTTAAGTGACTTGCCCAAGGTCACATGGCTAGTTTTTGTGTTAAGTGTCTTGAGGTCAAATTTGAACTCAGGTCCTCCTGACTCCAGGGCCAGTGCTCTATTCACTGTGCCACCTAGCCACCCTCCAAATCTCGCTTTTTCCAGGAAACCTTCCCTAACACCCCTTGGTTCCAGTGCTTTCCCTTGGTTAATTGTTTCCTATTTATTATGTATATAGCTTGTATATATTTGTTTGCATGTTGTCTTCCCCATTAGATTGTAACCTCCCTGAGGTGGCTAGGTGGCACAGTGAGTAGAGCACTGGCCCTGGAGTCAGAAGGACCTGAGTTCAGATCCAGCCTCAGACACTTAACACACACAAACAAAAACCTAGCCGTGTGACCTTGGGCAAGTTACTTAACCCCAATTGCCCTCCAAAAAGAAAAAAAAAAGATTGTAACCTCCTTGAGGGCAGGGGATATCTTTTTCTTCTTTTTATATCTTCAGAACTTAGTGGAGTGCCAAGCATATAGTATGTGCTTAATAAATGTTTACTGATTGATTGAATGCTATAAACTTTTGTATCTATCCTTATGGGTGTCTATCACTCCCTCTCTTCTATTGTGAAGTTTTTGAAAACGGGGAGTATGAGAAATTTTGTAAACTTCTAATGACCTACCACAATGCCATGATTCATGCATAATTGCCACTGATGGTGAATCAGAATTCTTGCAGTGATTTTTATTTTTCCTATCAAAACTCCATCACAGGGGTGGCTAGGTGGCACAGTGAATAGAGCACCGGCCCTGGAGTCAGGAGGACCTGGGTTCAGATCCAACCTCAGACACTTAACACAAAAACTAGCCACATTGCATGACCTTGGGCAAGTCACTTAACCCCAATTGCCCTCCAAAAAGCAAAACAAACAAACTCCATCACGGAGTTGGCAAATGACAGCCTGTGGGCCAAATCCAGTCTGCTACCTCTTTCTGGATAGCTTACAAGCTAAGAATGCTCTTTATATTTTCAAATAAAGTATTAAAGATAAAAAATAAAATATTAAAATGTAAAAACCTTTCTTAACTTTGGCCCATAGGCCATAGTTTGCTGAATAATCATGGCAACCTATCAGAATTCTTTAGAATCGGACACAGCACTAGACTTTGTCTCATTTTCAAGACTGCACCATCCAAAGTGATGGCTGTTGATCTCAACCTAAGGGCACGCCTTCATCTTTCTCGACATCCTGGACTTGAGCCCAGGTACAGTTTGTGGTGGTGGTGGTCATTTAAAGATCAAACTATCACATCAAAGTGTGCCTCATGCTCAAGGTGGACCTTCAGTCAGAAAGTCATTCCCAAGCTCCCATCAGTTTGCTCTACTTGTGGCCTGTTCCAAAGATCCTTTTCACTCCTGATGGTCTACATGGCCAGACACAGGGCACTAGCCAATGCACAGAAGATTTAGCCCTTGATTTAAAAAAAAAAATCAAACACATCATCTATTCTTCAACTTTAGTCTTCTTTCTCTAAAGTACAAACCCAACACTTAATGCTTCAGGGCCATCCATACAAAGTTAAGCAGTGTTTGCTTCTGGCTTCCTCCACACCTGTGTCTCCTTCCAACCCATGGCCTTCTCCCACTCCCATATGTGTTAACACTCCCCTACTCCCTCTGCTGAACAATGGGCATGGCAGCAAGGACAGAGGCAGACACAAGCAGTTGCACCTTCTTGCTTTTGCTCATGCATGACGTTCCATCTCTTGACTGTTTCCTCTTGAAGAAGCTGTCATTCCTGACTGGAATGTATTTCTTCCTTACCTTAAGCTCTTAGAAAACCTAGTTTCCTATGAAGCTTAGCTCAATAGCTGTCTTCTTGAAGCCTTTTATGACCTGATGAGCTGTTGGTGTCTTCTGCAAATTACCTTGCATTCATTTATAAATTTTGCACATATTACTGATATGTAATACATACATTATAATGTCCCCCCCTAAGTTTAAGCTCCTTGAGGGCAGGAATCGTTTCAATGACATCCTTCTATACTGAATGCCGAGCAAAATGTCTGGCACATAATAAGTGTGCTTAACTATATATGAAGGTACTGTTTACTGGAGCTTGGGAGAATATTTATAGGTAATGTGAGGCAAGAGATTGAAGGCTGCATTGGAAGATTGGAGATGACTAGAAAATCCTTTTCTAGAGATCACCCTAGAATTACTCTGAAATGATATTATTTTTGTTTATCCAGTAAAGAAAAAATATGGTTTTATAAATGTAAACCCACGTAGTGCCAGTGGAAAAGATTTAACAATTCTCTTCTAAATATATATTCTCTGCTGGTATGAGGATGTTATTGCCCTAGGCTTGACTTTCCATTAGCCATGGAATGGATGCCCCAGCTCATGCTTCCCAAGGAGGCACCACAGGCATCTTTCCATCTTCTCTGTTGCTATGGGCAATTCCATATCTTTACATATCTCTCAAACAGTAAGTGTCTCATGATTCCAAGGAACAAACTAATTTTGATTCTTTTAGTTTTCAGACATATGCAGAATAGCTATAAACTTCATTATTAAGCTTCATGTGGTTTTAAAGATAAACCCTTAGGGGAATGAAATAGCAGGTAATTATTTAGTCATCAACTGTTTTTATATGTAAAATTTTCAGTTACGAATCTTACAAATACATATCTTAGTGGTCAAACTCTTCTGCTAAAGGAATTTTAAGTTCTTGTCTCTAGCTCACTACTAATAACCAGAAAGAATGCAGCCAGCACACCAAAAACAACAGTAACTTGGCTTTTCTCTATGTAAAAGGAAATTTCATTTACTAGTGCAAAAGTTTTGCCAGAGTATGAAATAGAAATCAGGCATCAATGAAATAAGTATTTTCTGCTACTTATCTAATTAAGATTTAAACCAAACCAATCCTATTCTACTTCATTTGAAAAATGTAATAAAAAAAAATCTTGATGCTGAAAGACTGTAGACAAATTGGCAAATTCATATTACCATAAGATCTGTAGGATGACAGAAAGAGTATGGCTGGCAAGAAGGAGGTATTGTTATTATTTTGGAAACCAGGAACGGCGGAGATTTAGGCCAGGGTCTTTTATCCAGGCACTTGAAGAGCAGGACACTGCAGATAAAATCTAAGTGAATGTGTAAAAACCTTTGGCTTTTTGGAAAAACAAATAAGCAAAAAAACAAAACAAAACCCAGAACCCAACCAGTAACCACTGGATGATTCTCTAGCCATAAAGAATTGGGCTTTCATATTTCATAAAACAAACAGATCTATGTAGGAACAAGAAGCAATCACTCCTATGGTACCCTCATGGATTTCCTGCTCTGGTGGCTACAAATTCATTACTTTATTCCCCTGAAATTCCAGTCTCCATGAACCTCCAATACCAGGTGGCAGGAAGGGAGCCTCTGGGTCTCAAAGATTTGGCCAGAAAAGCACAAGCTTTGATGGGTCCAACCATTCTGGAGAGAACAATGACACAGGTGTGCTAATGGATGCCATGATGACTGAGAACCAGTCTAGCAAAATTCCAAGAGCATCATCACTGGGTGGGCCTTAAGGCTCTGAACTCTGATAATAGCAGGTCAATAAGACCAGTCTAGGAGGGGCTGCTTTGTTTCTAGTCTTAGCATTCCCAGAACCTAAACACTGTACTTTGCATGTAGTAGACATTTAATAACCACCATTGAATTGAATGAAATGCATTGTATAGTGCAAGAAGGTAGGGGATTTATAATCTGGGTCAGTGCCCATCCTGATAAAATCAGGAACTCTTGCAGTTAATTATGTTACATATACTTGTGTATGTACAAATATAGACCTTTTATAGTCTCCAATAAAGAGACTGTAAGCCTTTTGAAAGCAGGAAATTTGATTTTTTTGTCTTTGTACTTCTCTAGTTCAGCACCACACGAGCTCCCAACACGCAGAAAGCTCTTAATAAACATTGATTGATTATATATATATCACCTTATATATAATTTATCCTAATAGTTTGAATAAGAATAGCAGAAATATTATTGTGTGTGGGGTTAGCATTTCCAGCTCCTCTTCCTCTACCAAAATAACAAAAACAATACCATCACCATTCACTACTTCATCTTTTCAGTCTCATTTTTCTCCCATTAATGAACACTAAAAAGGCACCCGTCTAGGGCTTTGGAGAGTGTTATAAGATGTCTTGTTTACTTTGTTGTTGTGAGTTTGTACAACTCAGAGCAATATCCTCTATGCTTAGGTTACATGAAAATTTAACAATCTGCTGAAGAGCTGAGACAAGTAGGTTCTAGCACACCACTGCCTTCTCCCTTCCTAACCACCAGCTCTAAGCCATACCATACAGTCTGAGTAGCCCTGCCTCCCTCTCAGCTCCCTTTTGCGCTTTGTCTTCCCCTTTGGAATGTAAGCTCCTGGAGGGCAAGGACTTTCTTATTTTCATTTGAATCTCCTGTACTTGCTCATGTTTTGTATTGCCAGCACAGTGGCAAGCAACCAGTAAATATTTAATAAATGATCATCCTACCTATCTATCCATCCATCTATTTATCTATCCATCCATCCATCTATCTATGTATCTATGTATCTATCTATCTATCTATCTATCTATCTGTCATCTATCATGACAAATACATTAACATGAAATTATCTGGTATTTGAGTTTATTTAACCAAATAATTCCATTGCAGTGGAAAGAGAACTGAATTTGGAGTGAGAGGAATTTGACTTAAGTTTCAATTCTATTCTGATAAGTACCTTCTCTGGGCCTCAGTTTCCTCATCTCTGGGGCTGAGGGGATTCAGTGAGATAGATCAATGATCACTAAAGGCCTTTCCAGTAATAATGCTTTGATCTTATCTGAGGCTGTACTTTCCAATGTAAGTCTGACCTAATAATACACAGACTTCTTACTGAGTCATTTCAGTCATGTCTGACTCCTCATGACCCTATTTAGAGCTTTCTTGGCAAAGATACTGGAGTGATTTGCCATTTCCTTCTCCTGCTGATTTTACAGATGAAGAAACAGGCAAACAAGGTTGAGTGACTTGCCCAGGGTCACACAGCTAGTAAGTGTCTGGGACAGATTTGAACTCAGGAAGATGAGTCTTCCTAACTCCAAGTCAGGCACTCTATCCACTACCCCACCTAGTTTACCCATGGACTTAACAACATATTTACAGTCAATTTTCAACTACCTATTTAATAAAAACACCTGCAGGCATGAAACAAATAAGGCAGAAATTAAGTCTCAAGTAGTTAGCTGTGCCCTATTACTTAGGCTCTATACAACCTTAGGCAAGTCATCTTGCCCATGCCATATAAGATTATCCTCTCTTTCTGGGCCTCAATTTCCCCAGGTATAAAAGGCAAAGGGTGAATTAGATGCCATCTAAGATCTCTTACTGCTCAGGCTTCAAAACTTTGATATTAAACTAGTTCCTGGGCCCTAGAAAATAATTCTACTGCCCAAGACCAGGCCTTCTTCTAATTCCCTATTAGAATTAGCAATGGGACCCTGGGAAACTTACTTCCATTTCTGGGCCTCAGTTTCCTCATCAGCAAAATAAAGGCATTTGTCTCAATGACCTCTAAAATTCCTTTCATCTCTCAACCTATGACCTTATGATTCTACCTCAAGATACTTATGTTTGTGAATCCATGATTATTTAAACATGGATAGGCTATGAGGCAAGCATTTCAGTCTTTTCCACAAAGGATAACTGAAAAACAGACAGGTTTGGGTTCTCCTTTAGCTTCTATTTCCTATGCTTGAATAAAGGAAACAAATCTTTTAAGAGATACCAGCTCCTACAGAAAGCCTTTTCTGATTTGCTCCCAGCTGCCAGAGCCTCTCTGACAAAATGACCTAATATTTATTTTGCATATAATTATGTATAAATGCTGTCTAGAGAGAAGGTAAGCTCCCTGAGGGCAGGGTCTATTTTACTTACTCCCCAGTGCTTAACAGTTTGTCTGATTCATAATTGGTGCCTAATAAATACTTGCAATGGATTAAGTGGGTCTATGATTCAAGGACTAAATCTGGTGTCTTCTCCCACTACCACATAGCATCTGGACTTTCTAGAGGTCTGATTCATATGGACACTTGAGATTTCATTTCATTGCTATAATTACTTTAAAATTAGCACAGGCAAATAAAAGCCTTAGGAATAAACTAGCAAATTGCAAGTCTGTTATTATATTTGTCTTAGAATAAAATATGTAAATTACTCATTGTCTGTCCTTCATTAAATTGCTTCTCCCCTTCAACAGAAGGACAACCAAGCTGTAGCAGGCTCCATGTTTCTCCAAGCGATTCACTGTAAACTTTGCATAGATAAGACATTCTCTTACAGAATTTTTTTTTTAAGTTCAATTCCCGAGGACTGGCAAATATGCCAGTATCATCACCACTGGCATGCTTGGGGAATCTGCTGCTATTGCAATTCACAATTATTTCAGAAATGAATTTTCCAACCAATATCCAAAAGGAATTCTCAAACAAGAAAAAGAAAAAAAATCTGATCCAGTGAGTGTGTATTGTTTTCAGTCATGCCCAACTATTTGTGATCCCTTTTGGGGTTTTCTTGGCAGCGATACTGGGGTAGTTTGCCATTTCCTTCTCCAGTTCCTTTTACAGATGAGGAACTGAGGCAAACAGGTTGAGTGACTTGACCAGGGTCACACAGCTAGTAAGTGTCTGAGGCTGGATTTGAACTCAGGAAGGCGAGTCTTCCTAACTCTATGTCTGTGCTGTCTAGGTACTATGACACCACCTAGCTGCCCTGGCCGTGTACTATGTGTCCTCTGTGCTTAACTCCATGCTCCATAATGTGATATGTAACAACAACAACAACAAAAAAAATGACAGAATGGGTTTCCTGGCCTCAGGCAGCTTCCTCCTACATTGCTGTTTCACAGAGGAAAGCTCTCCAGAAAATCTGACCTCACTCAGCCTGAGCGCCAACAAAAAGACTAAAACTTGGAACAGAAAAGAGGAAGAAGGCCAAGATGATTTTAGCAAGCAAATTAAGCCTATTTTAAATCAAACAGCTCAAGAAAATAAGGCCTTTTGAAGGGCAGTTAAAGAAAATAGCAAGGCTCACCAGGAGAACGTAATTGTCAAGATCCCACCATGAAAGTGTTTTTAGAGAAGGATGTTGGGTTTTAAGAAGCCTGGGAAACTGACTTGATTTTAATTACAAAAGTAACATTAAATTTTTAAGTGATAAGGTCTGTTTTGGGAAAATGACTGGTCATCATTCTGCATCCATTTTAGGTTTTCTTGGGTGGAATATTGGGCCAGTCTCCCATGAAGCATGATTTTCATTGAAGAGGCTCTTTATTTTGCTAGGGTTTCATAACGCTTTCAGCATAATGTCTTTCCCAAATATAGGACACCTGGACAATCTCACCAGTTCTAGGGAATTCATCTCCCATTGGGACTTTGCCCAGGTTCATGACAGTAAAGAAAACAAGTATCTGTCTCCTTGATTTTTCTGATAATCAGAAGATCACTAAACAAAGTTACCACTGTTGTTTTCTCTCTTAAGGAATATTGTACAGATCCCACCTCAGGCATGGCAGGTATCGTTTAGGGGAATGTATTGGCGGAGAAGAGCTTTTAAGACCATGTTTTGTTAGACTAAAAAAAATGTTTTGTTTTGTTTTGCAATCAACAGAGAAATAATAAACAGTGGGATTTAGTATTGTTTGTGCCTTTCAATGAACTGTGTGATTGAAAGGATGTTTATGGCAGAGAATCATTTGTAAATTTCTCATGTTTTCATCAAGTGTAAATGGTGTAAATGTTTTCATCATTTAACAGATTTGGAAACTGAGGCTGAGAAAAGGTAGATGACTTCTCCAGGCTCATACACCTACTAAGCATAAGAAGCATGATTTTGAGAAGTCAAGTTCAGTGCCATATCCATTAAATCATGCTCCCACACAGCCATATTATTATCTGTGATCTTTTTTTTTTTTTTGCTTTTTGGAGGGCAATTGGGGTTAAGTAACTTGCCCAAGGTCACACGGCTAGGTTTTTTGTTTGTTTGTTTGTGTGTGCGTTAAGTGTCTGAGGTCGGATCCGAACTCAGGTCCTTCTGACTCTAGGGCCGACGCTCTACTCACTGCGCCACCTAGCGGCCCCCCCCCATATCTATGATCTTTTGTATTCTTTTGGAACTTTACCCTTGGAGATGTCTTGAAAATGAATTCCTCAGAGAATGGTGGGGGATGAAAAAGATGAGGAATATATATTTCCCAGTTTGTGACAGACAGCTTGCAACAATCCCAACAAATGAGTATACCTTGGAGACAAATAACAGACAGCGATGTTGGCCCAGAACTGACTGGAGAGAGAAAGCAGTCAAGATGAAATTGGGGGAAATGTGCTGGGCTTTCAGGGATTCTGAGGTGCTTTCTGTGGCCCCAGCCATGCCCTTCTCATAATGCTCTCCCAGGAAATGTTGTATAGTGGTGAATTATGGAGGCAATAGTAAATACCCACATGGGGGGGGGGGGTAAATAAGCCAAAGTATATGACTCCTGAAGACAAGCACACAATGAATGAAGTCAATGAAGTCGAGTATGGCATTGAGGACCCATGTGGCTGAAAAAAGAAATGGGTGTGAGGGGTAAGGGAAGGCAGCCCAAATGCTGCCCTGCTACCCAGAAAGTCCTACAAGACCAACAGGATGGGCTCCGGTGTGTAGACAGGTTCTTCTATGGAGAAAGCATGCTAGACCAAGAACACAGATAATGTGGTTGGGATAGCAGCCATGCTGGTGGGCAGGTCAAGAACATTGGAGAGTCTTAAAAGGGAGGCTATTAGGTATGTCTGAGGCTACTTCACGAAAGAATGTGATCAATGAGATCATATTTATAAAGCACTTAGCCCAGCGCCTGACACACAGCAGGCATTACATAAATGCTAGTGATATTGAGGAGGATGATTTATAGCATTGATAAATCTCTTGAAGGCTCGCAAAGAGGTCAACAAAGACTATCTCATTGGATTTTCATAACAACTTTAAGAGGTGGTTGTTACTGTTATCCCCATTTCACAGAGGAGTAAACTGAGGCTTAGGGAAGTTGGTGACTTTTTCAGGGCCTCACAACCAGAGCATGCCCGAGGCTAGATTAGAAGTAATCTGTTCACTTTTCCACTCTGTTGTTCAATCTTTCAGTCACGTCCAACTCTGTGACCTGTCTGAGGTTTTCTTGGCAAAGATACTGGAGCGGTTTACTATTTCCTCTCCAGCTAATTTTATGGATGAGGAAACTGAGGCAAGCAGGGTTAAGTGACTTACCCAGGGGCACACAGCTAGTAAGTGTCTGAGGCTAATTATGAATTCATGAATTCCTGATTCTAAGTCCAGTGCTCTATTTACTTTGGGACCTATATATTATGTGTATTCTGAGGGTACAACAATAATAAGCCTCCTAGGCAGTATTTGAACCCAGACTCTATCCTGCCAGCCCAATCCAACAACTGTTACATAGTTGGCAATGCTGACACATGGACTGGTTCCCAAGCCTTATTGCGTACCCCATGTTGTATGAAGCCAGGCTTTGAGGATATGGAAGGGGAGGACACAACCCCTGTCCTCGAGGCCCTTGCCACATTATCTAGCCATGTTACATGCAGAGGTGGTGCCAGCTACATTGTCTGCAGAACCAGTTGGGCCAGCCCTGCCCTCACCATCCTGATGGCAGATTGTGAGCCCAGAGCTCAGCTTCCATGATGAGAGTCAGAGCTCTGGTTATAATCAACCCTCAGCAGAACCAGTCCAAGCTGCACCTTTTCTGAGAGCAGCCCCACCTTCCCAGTCACAGTATTTCTCCCTCATTAATACCCATCTGTCTAAAGCAAAGCTAGACCATTTTTGGATTTCTTCCTAACTCAGATGAACTGCCAATACAAGTGCTTATGGATGCCTGCCAGAGCAGGTCACGTACGTTCACTTTGGTAAGAACCACTGAGCCCAGCCAGCTAGTTTCAAATGTCTTCGTTGCTATTATAGAATAAATTATATCTTTAATAAACAAAGGAATATTTCAGATAAGCACCCATAAACTATGTGCCACTCAAAGGGAAAAGAAGAAAGGGACATTCTGTACTCTACCAAAATGAGTTCCAGTCCACCACGGGTTGATTCTATTTTTTTCTAAGTAGTTACATTGGCACTAAAGAATGGCATCCATTTCTTTCAAGCCAGTAGACGAAGGCTAACATGAAACAGGTTTGTACAAAAAATTTTTACTGCTATTTCATACCTATAATTCACAGCACCCAAAACGCAACAGAAATTTATTGGCTTCCTACCCACCCTAACCCCCCAGCCCAACCCTTTTCATTCTCCATTTTGCTTTAAAATTTTTTTATTGATGCTTTAACTATTGAGAATGTCAAGAGGGTTAGAAGGAAAAGAGAAGACACAAGGAGACCTCTGGGAAGCAGCTGTGTCCAGGCAATTGGGAGGGTGAGCATTGTGGCCATGGATCATTTTGGTGGCCTTTTCCTTCCATGCTGATGCTTACAGGCTCTTTGATAGTAAATGTGTCTCTAGATGGTTTCAATGAAGTCATTTTCTTCTTAAATATTTTGGGGTCAGAATTTGCCTGCACACATGTACTTCTGGGGGAGTAGGGAGTCGAGAGGGGATCACACAAGGGCTGCTGAAGCCAGCTTGCTATGACTTAGTTGGTTGGTTTTCAGCCTAAGCCTTTATACTTCAGAAATCAGCCAATGCTACCAACCAAGACTTGACTTGTTTTGTGGATGGCCTAGGCTGAAGAAAGTGATGGAGTTGCTAATGTTGTAAGTACAGATTGAACTTCAAAGTGTGTCTTCTATTTCTGGGGAATTGGTTGTTGACCATTTTCCAGCAGACTTCCACATCCAGATGGGCCATTTTAACAGAGTGAGAACTCCCAGCAAGGAAGTTTGCCCCACTGAGGCAGCTCAGCTTCTTGGCTACTGCTTAATTTAAGAGAGATGCTTAGGTGGGGCGGTGAATAGAGCACCAGCCCTGGAGTCAGGAGGACCCAAGTTCAAACCTGGCCTCAGACACTTAACACAAAAACTAGCTTGTGACCTTGGGCAAGTCACCTAATCCCAATTGCCCTCCAAAAAGCAAAAGAGAGAGAGATGATGATGCTGCCAGAAACATGGAGAGGTTAAGGATTCAGCTGTGTTCGCAGACTTAGTCAGTGACAGCATCTGAACCCTCCTCATTCTGGATCCAAGGTCAGTCCAGTGGTCACCATATATATCATGCTTCCTCTCATATATACATATAACTATGTAGATATGGCAAAAAAAGGGCACAGATAAAAGTTTCAAGTTGAGGGTATTTCATGGACATTATACCTCAATCCTGATACCATGCATACTTATTCTCTGAGCAGTGGAAAGCACTATAGAGGCAGCCAAACTATGAAAGAGTTATCTGCTTGGTAGTGTTGGGAAAGCAAGAGACTAGAACCCAGATCCTCAGTAGTTTTCTGTCAAAAGCAACATGCTAATTCAGTCTTCTTTTTGACATAATCTTCTAGACATCTGGCTCTATCTAGATTTATATGTATGTAGATTGTTCTCTGTATACATATGTACATATATTATATATTACATATATGTGTGTGTATGTATGTATGTATGAAGGATAAAACTCAGATTTAGACCTGGAAAGGACTAGAGGGGTCAGTGAATCCAATCCCCTCATTTTTAAGATGATGAGACTGAGGCTGAAAAAGGTTTATTGATGACAACAAAGCCAGACTACTAGTAAGTGACTGATGCAAGATTCTAAGCCAGATCTTCCTAATTTTAAGTTGATCATTCTAACCACTACACAATACTGTCCCTTATTTTTACAAAAATAGAGCTAATGAACATTTGAAAGTGTAATGTTCGGGGCGGCTAGGTGGCGCAGTGAGTAGAGCGTTGGCCCTGGAGTCAGAAGGACCTGAGTTCGGATCCGGCCTCAGACACTTAAAGCACCCACAAATAAAAACCTAGCCATGTAGCCTTGGGCAAGTTACTTAACCCCAATTGCCCTCCAAAAAAAAACAAAAACAAAAAAAAAAAGAAAGTGTAATGTGCATGGGTAGAGTTTAAGCCTTAAAGGTGAATTCAAATAAAAAGTCTTCTAAAGTTTGCTCACAATTAAATGGATGAATCAAGGGCCTCCTCCCATAGCATACATTTATGTGTCCTAAGCTTTTGTTTCTATCATCCTTACATGCATTCATTCATATTCTAATTTTCCCCGATAGGATAAGATGGTCAAAGGACCAATAGAAAACATTTTTCTCCTATGCCTGACTTCTGTGGGAAAAGGGGAAAATGAAGAAAGAAGGACTTTAGCTAGATAATAAAGAGAAATAAATTTGCAAGTGACTTAAAGGAATTTTGACAAGTAGAGTAGACAGAAGTTAAATTTGGGAAGGGAAAATTTAGGAAAACTGAGAAAAATTTGTAGAAGAATCTCAAGGTCCTGACACTGGTTCAGATCTTATGTCTAGTTAAAAGAGGGGCAAGATCAATTAAGAAAAATATAAAAGGATCAAGTAGGATTAGGGAATAGAGGCAGACAAGAAGAAGAAAGAGAATAAGGAGAAGGAGAAAGAGAAAGAGAAGGAGAAAGAGAAAGAGGAGGAAAAGTAGGAAGAGAAGGAGGAGGAGGAAGAGGAGGAGGAGGAGGAGGAGAAGAAGAAGAAGAAGGAGAAGAAGGAGAAGGAGAAGGAGAAGGAGAAGGAGAAGGAGAAGGAGAAGGAGAAGAAGAAGAAGAAGAAGAAGAAGAAGAAGAAGAAGAAGAAGAAGAAGAAGAAGAAGAAGAAGAAGAAGAAGAAGGAGGAGGAGGAGGAGGAGGAGGAGGAGGAGGAGGAGGAGGAGGAGGAGGAGGAGGAGGAGGAAAGTTGGCAAGAGAAGGCAAGGTAAGAAAAGGTAAGTGGAACATTTAGAAGGTAAAGAAAATAGAGAGATTGGCCAGGGGAATCCAACAGTGAAAAAGATAAGAGGATGAGGGGAGGCAGGGTTGGTTGTGGAGCTGCAGGAGAGACTAATGGAAGGAAGGTAAATGGGGTTATCATGTTTTTAAGAGGTGAAACTTAGTTTTAACCAGGTGTTTAAGGTTGAGGTGAGAACATAGACAAGCAGAAAACCAAAGCCAAAAACCCAAACCAAGGCTTTAGAATTGTTGAGCTTGGCAAAGAGGATCATTTCCTTCTGGTGTTACAGAAGACTTGAGGAGAAAGAGGATGATGTCTGGAATAGTTCTACATTTTGGGAGAATCTGATAAAAAATCAACCAGCAGCAGCCACTTCCATCCCAGCACGCCCCTACTTTCAGCCATTGGCTGATTATAGAGTAGCCTGGAATATCTTGGTAACCTATTTCTAATCCATCACTGCTGACTTTCTTCAAGATGATTACCCTCCAAGACTGAATTCAGTGTTTGACCAAGGCTTCTTGCGGGCAAACCCTTTACAAATGAATATACAAGATTTTAAATTTAGCTTAGGATAGTCCATTAAGCTCAGAGCTGAAATATGAGGAAAACTCGGTTTACCGCAGTGTTTCCTGGTGCTCTGCCTACCAACACATACTAATGACCATGTAGAAAAGCATAAGCTAAAAAATAACATGGAAAATTATTTGACAGGGTAAATAACCACTGAAGTCACTGACAAAAATGATGGGGAGTAGGGTGGGGTGGAAAAAGCAGAGGTAAACCAAAGGCTATTTGTTCTTATCGCCTTTATAGTCATGTTAACAAAAATCATTCCCTTAACCTGGGGGTGCCCTAATAATAATGCCCTAATAATCTCTGGGTGAGTTTTTCTATTTCTCCAAGCCAGACAAATACATTTTCAAGTTCCTGTGGTTGTGGAAGCTGACTTCTTGGTTTCCTTTAAAATCCCAGCCCTTGGTTATTTTGTTGAAATTACAGAGAAGACACAGTTCTTCCTTATTATGAGCCTTTGTTTTGGTTATATTTGCTAAGGAAAAACAGAGAAGTTGTAGAAGTTAGATTAATGGTGCTTAAGCATCATTACTTAGACATAAAAGGTCTTAAAATATTGTCAGAAGAGATTCTTTCCCCATGTGCTCATTTTAGCAACAACCTAATGCTGGACAAGGAGAAAAGGTCCGAGAAAAAGACTCCACCTTGTGCCTTGGAAAGCTAGGGGAAGCCATGGTGCACAGAGCACCAGGCCTGACATCAGGAAGACATCTTCCTGAGTTCAAACCTGGCCTCAGACAGTTATAGCTGTATGACCCTGGGCAAGTCACTT
Source organism: Gymnobelideus leadbeateri (assembly GCA_011680675.1). Classification (NCBI taxonomy): domain Eukaryota; kingdom Metazoa; phylum Chordata; class Mammalia; order Diprotodontia; family Petauridae; genus Gymnobelideus; species Gymnobelideus leadbeateri. The sequence goes on along the minus strand of WOXC01008281.1, from coordinate 161,350 downwards.
CACCGTGTTTGCCCAAGTTTCCTCATCTGTAAAATGAATGGAGAAGGAAATGGCAAACCTCTCCAGTGTCTTTGCCAAGAAAACCACAAATGGGGTCACAAAGATGAACAACAACTTTGTGCCTTTCTCTGTTCCAGTGTTTCCTCCATACATTCTTTTTGTAGCATTGAGGTCCCAGGATCATAAGATCAATTATTTCAAGCTAGAATGGTGCTTATAGACCTTTGACTTCAATACTATACAAAGTAACAGTTGTATGAGTAAGGAAACTAAGGCCCCATATTTAAGGGACCTACCCAAGAAGACACAGTAAGAAGTAAAATTGGGATTTGAACACAGGCCCTGTTTCTCCAAATTCAGTGAACCCAGAGTCCACACTCCTGCTTGAACATTTTGGTTTTATATTTTTCCTGGCGGTAGAAATTGCCACTGAACTTAGAAAAATGCTCCCCCTGGATTGGAGCTATTGTTGGGTGAAAGACTATCTCATGTTGAGAAGCAAAGCCCAGAACTGAGGGACTCAGTGAACCAAAGCTGCCTTCATGATTCACCCATCATTAGCCGACTTACTCCCCTTTTTCTTCCTCCCACCCCTAGATCAGGCCTGTGCCCGCCATTCTAAGGAGGCTGGTGCTGGAATGTTTTATTACAAATTCTTACAGCCTAGTTTAGAGTACAGAGTGTACCCTCATCCTCCTTTTTTTCTCTTTGGATAATAACCATATCAAAGTGGGGGGAAGGGGTCAAGGGTGACAAATGGGTATTTAATCTCTGACACATTTTACGAGATGGCCATTTATGAGTTGAGAAATTAAACACTCCTTCTTTAAGTAAGAACAGTCTCATCAGCCAATAATCATTCAATATATTCCTGACCCATGTATACATCTGCTTTTATCTTCATCTGAAGTGGAATTTTATAGGTGGGGAAACTGAGGCAGCAGAGGTTAAGTGGCTTGTTAGAGCTTTCCTCACATTAATCCTAAGCCTTTTCCACTCACTGATCACATATTGGGCAAATGATGTAACATCTCATGCTGGTTTTTCTCCTTTTTTCTCTTTCTTCTCTCTCACATGACTTTCATAGGAACATAAATTTAGTGTTATAAGGGACCTCAGGAGCCAACAAATCCAAACCCCTGATTTTATAGACAAGGATCTGAGGCCCAGAGATGAAAAGACACTTCTAGGGTCACACAGCCTGAGCGTGTCTGAGGTGGGATTCAAACCCGGGTCTTCCTGACCCCAAATCCATTTCTCTGTCTACATGGGACCACCTCTCCTAATTTTACAGAAGGGAAGAGAGAAGCCCAAGACTTGTCAGAAGTCACAGAGACAGAGTGAGGAACTGAAGCCAGGTCTTCTGACTGAAAATCCACACACACCACCAAGCTGCCTCCCATTAGGCAATGACAACCCAGCTTTCTTTCCTTATTTATTCCATGATACAAAGTTCAAAGACAACATTCTGAGTTCTCAGGAGGAAACAGAGTAACCCTAAGGCCAAACACTGTCACATAAACCTGGTGTTGCAAAACACCAATACAGAGAATCCTTCTTAAAATCAACATATAAAGAGCATTTGCATTTTTAAATGGATTTTAATCAGTGTAACTCACATTTGCTACTTACCAAAAATTACAGGTGTGCCTAGTGATGGTCCTGAAGCACGGATCCCGTACAATGAGAAAGGTGGATTTTAACAATTCTGTCCAATAGTAGGAGTGTGGAGATGTTTTTAAAGGGCAAAGCTGTTCTTGGCATCGCACACCTGATTGCAGTAAGAAGGCTTGTCTCAGCTTATTGGCAAAAAGCCAAGAAAGCAAGGGACTGGCCAAGGCAAGAACTCTTTGCAGAACCTCATCTTCTTCCTTGCAAATCTCTCCCATTCCTTCTCCTCTCTTCTCTCTTCACCTAGTACCCAGTGTCCTCATGCTGGTCCCTGGGGATCCAGAGACTCCTAACAGAGGAGTTCTCCAGGGGTCAAGGACCATGGCTGGAAGCAATGCTCTGCTATTTGTTACCTGGATGACCCTGGGCAAGTCCCTTTACCTCCTCATCTGTGAGGGGCTTGGACTAGATGTCCTCTAGGGGCAAGCCAACTTAGAAACATTTTGTTCATTTGTTCTCAAAGCATCTCTTTCATGGACACTTATCCTGATACTGCTGTCATTTCTATATAAAGCCTTCTCCCCCTGCAAGATTCCTCCAGTCCATGACCTTCTCCATACTCCAACCCAGTTGGTGAGTGTGGCATCAGGCAAGTCCCTTCGATTTTTCTGTGCCTAGGTGCCCTACTCTTTAAAATGAAGGTGTCGGCTTAGATAATCCCAGTGGTCTTTTCTGGCTCTGAATCAATGAGCCTATGAACTGAGGAGACAAAGGTTAAACATTCTGAAATGCCCTTTACCAATGCTAAGCCCTTCTGTTCCTGGACATGGGCTTAATGCTCATTGCAGAGAATGCCTCTACCTTAGCTGTTCCTCCCATCCCAGTCCAAACTCAAGCAGTCTTTCAGCTCTTGCCGAAGTAACAAACAGACTTCTGAACGTGTTCAGTCTGCTCTCGTCAAATAAATTCATGCATTATTTATTAAATACATAATCATCTGATTTCTCAGGCATCCTTTCCCAGACATGAACTGTCAAGTCTCCTAGAACACTTTGCCGACCTAGCTCTTCTTGTATGTCTATGCTAACCAAGCCCTGGGCCAAACTTTCACTATGGCCATACACACTGAAGCAGAACATAGTTGTTCATGGGCACTTGGGTGATAGGGTGAAGCCTGCTTCCAATTTTCTTTCTCAGTTGTGCCTGGAGTGGGCCCCTCCTTTGGCCTGGACCTTTTTAAAGAACCACACCAAAGTGAATGACTATTACTGAATTTTCAACAGGAAAAAAGAAGTGGAAGAATACACTTAATGAAGGGCAAAGATGACGGGGGTCATTTGCATGTCCAGTTGTGACCATGGAATTTCTCTCACTGCTCAGGCTGGGGCAGCTGCAGAACAGGGGTGTGTAACAGACCAGCCCTCACTGCACCTGGCCCAACATGTTCCCTCAGTGACTTCCACAGGGAAGCAGTCACATTCTGTCACTGTGATGTCTTTCCCACAGGTTTTTCCTGGGGTGAGAGGCTAATTACAGCAGTATCATGGTAAACAGACTCCTTTGCTTTGCTTTTTTTCTTATTAAAAGAAATATTCTAAGCCATGCAGATGCTTTCTTTGGCAACTGGTCATAAAGCTATACTTCAATTTAATTCAGCCAATATTTATTAAATGCCTACTTTGTGCAAGCCATGGTGGACTTGTTCCAAGAAAAGTCCTCTTTAAGACAAAGATGTCATTTTGGAATTCTTTATTACCCAGTGTTGAGTAACATAAATTAGGGGAATTATAACAGAGGATTGTAATAATGTCAAGGTCTAATGAGAGTTGTTGAGCCAGGAGGGCATTCTGCAGCTTCTACTTAAGAACAAATTACCTCCAACAATCCCCAGATACTGAGACCAGCCAACGACCACTAAGCAGAACACTGACATTTTGGATTTTGATTTTTATGTGCTTCCAAGTTTCTGAGAAAACACACACTTCTCTTCTCAGCCCAAATCCTTTCTGAAAAGGTCGATTTTCAAAAGCCTTGCCCAGCTTATGTGTACTGATATGGAAAATCAGTGTATATCTGAGATCTGGGCTACAAATCACTGCCAGTGTTCCCCTCTCCCTTCCCCAAATAACAGTAAATGAAGTACTGGTAACTGGAGTTGGCAATGTAGGCTAATGGAAAAAGTCTGCTCAAGCTGGAGGCTGAGGCTATGGATCAGGATCCCAATCTGATGCTGGGATTCACTCGGGCCACCTGGGAGTCACCTGGTGTCCTTAGATCATGCTACTAATATCAACCCATTTTACAAATGGGAGAAGTAAACCCAGAAAGATTAAGGTACTTTCATATGACCACCCACCTAGCACATGGCAGGGGCAGGATTTGAAATTAGGTCCTTCTGACACCATGACTGTTTACATAGCATGTTAAGACTTACCTAAGCTTACTTGCTGGTATATGGATGTTAATTAGATAAGTTTATAGTTAATAGTATTATATACTATTTATGATAGTACTACTATATTATACTATATTGTATAATGGTATTTATATACAGTTAATAAAGTTTATGGTTAATTAGATAAATATATAATTAATAGCATTATTATACATAATGTTATCTGTATATAATATGCTTATTATGTAATAGTATTTTTATATAGTTAATAGTGTTTATAGTTAATTAGATAAGTTGATAGTTAATAGTATCAGATTTGTTTGGTTTTGCATTTTCTATGCTCTCACATCCAGAGGCTAAAGAACTCAAGTGACCAAAGGTGGACAGCATAGAAAGGTAAGCCCTGGGGTGGAGAGCCTATACTCACTACATGCAGGGACTTCTAGAGCTTTGGTTTGGATGTAAAAGCCAAACCTTTGCTTTCTCCAGCACCTGAAGAAAGCGTCGCACCCTTTGGCACTTTCGTCTTCTAGGTGCCCCTGGGGTTTTTACAGCTTCCTTCCTTCCACCCCAAATTCAATGGCTAAAAAACTGGCATCTTGAAAATGACACCATCTTGTTATAGAGATAGGCATCACAGCCAGTGATTGCTGTTCATTTCTCTAGATGAAATCTAGTGTTTCTCATTGTTCATAAACAGGGAGACTTGTTTTTAAATTCTCCCCTATCCTCCAGGACCTGCCCAAGCACTACACTCCCACAAAGCCTTCCTTCTACTCCACCTCTCCCAGATGCCCATCTCTCTGGCATTTAATAGGTCTATAACTACAATTTGGCACTCATGTAATCAGTCTCTTTTAATTTTCTGTGATTTTTTTGGGAGAGGCAGCAGGGTAGAGCTGACAAGAGAATGCTCTCTCTGGAGTCCGAGGGCCTGGGTCAAATCCCACCCTGTCTGGGCTCCAGTTTCTTCACCTATAAAATGATGAGATTAGACTAGAAAACCTGAGGTATCCTCCAGATCCAAAGCTATGATAAGCTTGCTCGTTCAATCTCCCTCATGGTAAGAACCAACATTATCTAAAGTCTCTTAAGATCTTCATTATATTTATATTTTCATTATATTTCATTCATTATTTGAGACTCATAAGAGCCTTGTGAGGATGGTACTACAGGTATCATTACACCCACTTTGTCGTTGTTATTCAAGCATTTCAGTCATGTCTGACTTGCTGGGATCCCATGTGGGGTTTTCTTGCAAAGACACTGGAGTGGTTGGCCATTTCTTTCTCTACATAATTTTATGGAGGATGAAACTGAGGCAAACAGGGTTAACTAACTTACCCATGGTCACATGGCTAGAAAGTGTCTAAAACTGGACGTGAACTCAGGTCTTCCTGACTCTAGGTCTACTTTACAACCTAAGAAACTAACGTGCTTCAAAAAGGGCAGACTTCTTACTTAACATTTGCAAGACCCATCAATCAATCGTAAGAAGTCAACTCAGACAAAATGCTGAACCCATTTGTGTGCAGACACCATCTTTGGGTGACAGATTATAAACCTCTCAGAGCAGTCAAGAAATACCAGTGTCAAGATGCAACAACACAGAAGGCATTCTCCGAATGCTCGGTGTAGTTGGAAGTGTTCATTTCCATACCAACCCAAACAGGTTTAGGAAATGGTTTGCCAGTTTTCTTCATGCCACAGATTTATTTATACAATCAACCTAGTGGAATCCAGGCTGGAATGTGCAAAGTATTAGAAGCAAATTAAATAATTAGAGGCTTGAAACATTCCAATATTTCTGCTTCCATATGTCAGGGACATGCTTACCCACAACTCCAGAATGAAATCCAGAAGAACATTAAGTCTTAGAAAAATGGAGCATCTCATTTTTGTTCAATTCACAAGCAAAGTAACAAGCTGATTAATAGCAACAGTTTAATAAACATGAGAAACTTCACACTCTTTCCCCACTTCTGAGTCTCGGGCAAATTTTCTATAATTTCACGTAATGAACTAATGCAAGGCTTTCCTTCCTTTGATCATTTTATCTAAAATCTTAAGGAGCCCTGCTATGTTTCTACAACTTGAGAGATGTGTAAACAGATGTAAACAAGCTCTTCTCCTTCCAAAGCAAAGTGTTCCAACTTTGAAGATGACAATGATCGATAAATGCATAAGTTCTGTAATTAATCAGGAAATTTTGGTGCATAATAATGGAACGAGCTAAATGGAAGGAATCTATACCCAGCAACCTTTTCATCACCTTTAAGTAAGCATGCTGGATTGCGTGAGATCAACAAAAAATTCTTGTCAACCTGCCTCCACAATCTCTGCTTGCAAGCCCCTATTCAGGCGCCCAAGTCCGATGATTAACAGAACTTTGGCAAAAATTCAAAGTGGAATAGTAATGATAAAGGGGAGGGGAAAAGGGTATCCATGACAACCTGGCTACTGAATTCTCTCTTGCAAAGGCATTTTTGAGATAGTAAAGAGCTAGGCATAGCACCCAACTGAAGACAATGTAGTTCAAGAGCATGCTGACTATACTCACACCTACTAATGTGGTCTGAAAGAACTCTTACCTTAGACAAAGACTAAATTGTGAAATTGGTGGAGTCGTTTTAAATTAAATTGTTTCTAGGCCTGCAGAGTCCTTCTCTTAGAAATCAGTAGCTTGGCTCTATAGATGGCTGAGTCCTGCTTGACATAACAGATGTATTACTAAAATACACATTTATATGAGATGGAATCATTTTCTATATGCCAGGAACCTTGAAATAAATTCTTTTATTTTTTAAAGACTGCTTTCATGATTGTACAGTCACTGACAAATTCTCTGTTTTATAAGTTTGGGCTGCACAAGCTAGCCACTTCTGGACCACCTAGGTTCTGAAATCACTTATCTATGGCTCAAGATACCCAAGTACAGCTACTGGAGTGAAGAAGCTTTTTTATCAACCTCTGCGACATGCCTGATTTATCCTCCTGTAGTCCTTCCTCAACTTGAAGCAAGGGAGTAGAGACCAAGACCATTTCCTGGGTATGTGGGTGATAGAAGCATTGCTTACAAAGCCTGAATTTTCCACAAGTGTAGTTACTGTTACCAAGCCACTTGTTAATTGGTAAATGGTCCAGAATAAATCATGTGCAAAATGAAAATAATTAGAATAATTAAACTGCTGTTTAGAAATGATTCGTAGATTAAACGAGCCAACATGCCAATTTTCTCTCTTTAAACAGCGGAATGATAGACATGTAAGCAAATTACCCAATCCCTTTGGGCCTCATTGTCTTCATCCCCTCTATGCCAGTTACTATCCACATGAATGTGAGCAAACCAATTAATCTCCCTGGACCTCAGTTTCCTTATGTGTAAAAGGAAGGAGTTAGACTAGGAGGTGACCAAGTTCCCTCCCAGTTCAATTTTTATGCTCTGTAAAATGAGAAGGCTGGATGAGATAATAGATGATCTCTGACCTCCCTTCCAGCTACAACATTCTATGATTCTAAGACTCTATGGCACAGTCCACTTACAAACCCTTGGTCCCTGGAGTTGAGCCAAATCTCCAGAATGTGGCACTAGTGTTAAATACTAATAGTGATTTCTATCTTGGGATTTGAGGACCTGGAGAAGAAGTGGACAGCTGTACCCCATGGGCAGGAGCTTTTAACACTATAAGGAATCTGACTGATTTGCTAAATCCTAAGGTACAGGAATTAATTATAATGCAGCCACTCTAAGCTCTGTGGTAATTAACTCCAGGCATTAACTCCAGGTAGAATACATTCTACCCAACATTAACCAGACTACAGGAGACACCAGTGTTCAAAATTCAACTAGCTGCCATAATGTTCTGAATCCAAACCACACTGGCCTGTATAAATTCTGAACATGGTCTATACCCACATTCTTAGTACCAGAGACACAATTTAAGCCTTTATATTGCCCCCATGGGACAGAAACAATAGCAATAGCTTCTCCACCTGGCTGTACACATACTGCTGAGGGAATCCCAGGAGTCTCTTTCCCCTAAAAGTTTATACTTTCTCTGCTTCCCATTGGTAGCTGGAAGATGCCAAACCATGAGCAATTTCATAGGTATCTCAACAGAGTTCATTCATTTATATTATAAATGCTTTAAAAATAATGAAAAAAATCTTTGCTTACTATAATCAAGGGTATCTATAACTGAGTTAACATAAAGCATAATGAAAAAGAAACAATGGAAGCTTTCCCAGTAAGATGAAAGCTAATACAAGGGTATCTACTGTCTCCAGTTAAAATACACAGACCTGTAACTAAAAATGAAAAAAAATCAAAAGAATACGTACAAGAAGAGAGGAAGCAAAAATATCTTAATTTGAAGATGATATGATGGTTTAGAGACCCCAAAGGGAGCCACAAAAGAATTAATCTAGATTCTAGACAATAACTTTAGTAGAGTAGTAACACACAAAAATACAAAGAAATGATCAATTTATGTATGTGTCATTAAAAATCGACAGATGAGATAGGAAGAGAAAGCCTAGTCAAGGGAATAATAAAATACATTAAGTATTTGAGAATTAACTAACTTTAAAAAGTGGAGAGCTGTTCGATGACCATGGTTGGGTCATACCAATACAATAAAATGTTATCTAAATTAGAATGTTATCTAAATTATAGATTTAATCTCACACCCAATTACCAAAGTGATTCTACATAGAAATTGACAAAACAATAGTGATTCATTTGAGGCAATCAAAGGTCAAGAATATAAAAGGCTATGATGAAAAGAAATCCATAAGAACAGGATTTGTGCTACCAGATTTCAAACTATGTCACAAAATAGTAATTATCAAAATTTTCTGCTTATAGGTAAAAATACAAAGGTAGATCAGTGGAAAAATGTAAATAAATGGAACTTGGTAGCATGATATTCAATAAACCCAACTCGGAAACTACCAGGGAAGCAAATGTATTCCACAAGAATTACTGTGAAACCTTGAAAGCCACTAATCAGAAAATAGGCTTTATCAGCACCTGTCATGGAGTACAATAAATTCCAACTGATAAAGAATATTTAAAAACATAAAAAATAGAATATAGGGGCGGCTAGGTGGCGCAGTGAATAGAGCGCCGGCCCTGGAGTCAGAAGGACCTGAGTTCGGATCTGGCCTCAGACACTTAACCCACACAAACAAAAACCTAGCCATGTAACCTTGGGCAAGTTACTTAACCCCAATTGCCCTAAAGGGGCGGCTAGGTGGCGCAGTAAGAGCGCCGGCCTCGGAGTTGGGATGACCCGAGATCAAATCCGGCCTCAGAAAATGAGCACCCACACATAAATAATGACTAGCCGTGTAACCTTGAGCAAGTTACTTAACCCCAATTTCTTTAAAAAAAATAGAATATAAATATATATCTTTCAGAATTATGAATATTGGAAGAATTAGTAACCAAAAACAAGATAGAAGGGATCATAACAGACAATATTGATGATTTTGATTATATAAGATGTAAAAGCTGTCAATGAACCTAGACACAGAACCAAAGATACAGATTAGAAAAATAGCTTCGAGTGAAATCTCCAGTACAAGTGTGACATCCAAAATCTATAGGAAGTTCACCCAAATGTATAAGGAAAATTCCCTAGTAGACAATTGGTAAAGACTTAGAAATGAATCAATATTGAATCAAATATTTTGCTGTGCTAGAAATACAAACCCCAAAATGAACCAGTCTTTGACTCAATAAGCTTGTATTTTATTGATGGAGATGATGTTTCTGCATGAAACAATTCAGAAATGAAAGAAAATGTACTTATTAAGTTCTTTGTATGTATCTATACCAGCCCCCTCTGGTTTTTTTATGGGGGGTGGAGCTGTAGCTAGGTGGCACAGCAGATAGATTGCCTGGTCTGGAGTCAGGAAGTCTCACCTCCTTAGTTCAAATCCACTTACTAGCACTTATGACCCTGGGTAAGTTACTTAACTCTGTTTACCTCAGTTTCCTCTGTAAAAAAAGCTAGAGAAGGAAATGGCAAACTAGTTCAGTATCTCTGCCAAGAAAATTCCAAATGAAGCCACAAAGAGTGAGTCGTGACTGAAACAACTGAACAAAATGTGCCAGGCACGGCGGTAAGCACTGGGCATACAAATACAAAATGAGGAACTGTCCCTGTCCTGAAAATGCTTTCATTCTAATGGAGGAAGATGACACCTATATGAAAGGGGCTGCCCAAGAAGTGAGTTTTGGTCTGGGAGAAAGAGGTGGAGAAGACCATGAGGGTTATTACTGAGCCACAGAACAGTTAGTTAATTGATAGGGTCTTTCCACAAACAATGGCTGTATTGACTTAAATCAAGGGTATGATACACACACTGGCAGGCACATGGCAAAGTGGCTGGGGAAGACAAGAGGACAAAGTTTGAAAGGGAGCATCTCCAGATGCCCAGAGTCACTTAATAGACATACATATTGGCTAAGTGGTTAGTTTGCTCTTGTTTTGTTACTAATTAGTTGGGCTGGGCCCTGAAGCAGGAGCACTAAAGATGAGAGGTTTGGGGGCAGCTAGGTGGTGCAGTGGCACCAGCCCTGGAGTCAGGAGGACCTGAGTACAAATCCAGCCTCAGACACTTGACACGTTTACTAGCTGTGTGACCTTGGCCAAGTCACTTAACCCCAATTGCCCTGCCTTCCCCTGCTCCAAAGAAAGAAAGAAAGAAAGGAAGGAAGAAAGAAAGAAAGGAAGGAAGGAAGGAAGAGAGAGAGAGAGAGAGAGAGAGAGAGAGAGAGAGAGAGAGAGAGAGAGAAGAAAGAAAGAAAGAAAGAAAGAAAGAAAGAAAGAAAGAAAGAAAGAAAGAAAGAAAGGAAGGAAGGAAGGAAGGAAGGAAGATAAGGGGTTTGGCTTCCCCAGGGACTGGGGACATGAATCCTAGAGATGTCCTGAAAGTCCAAGTCTAGTATTAAGGGTGCTGATTCAGGTATAGGAAATCCAGGAGGCATGAGTGTGGATAGATAGATGGACAGATGGATAGATAGATAGATAGATAGACAGACAAAGATAGATAGATAGATAGATAGATAGATAGATAGATAGATAGGTAGATAGATAGATAGATAGAGATAGCTACCTGGCTGGCTGGCTGGATGGGTGGATGGACGGATAAATGGATGGAGAGATAGGTGGATGTGTGGATGGAAAGAAAGAAGGAAAGAAGGAAAGAAAGAAAGAAATTAAGAAAAAGAAAATGAATACAAGGGAATTTGCAGCAGGTGGGGAAAGGCATTAGCATCTATGGGGGCTGGGATCCAGAAAGGCTTCAAGTAGAAGGGTGTGTGAGCTTAATTCTGAAAGATGCTAGAATTCCAAGTGGTGGTGGGAAGGAAGGTATGCACTCCAGGCATGGAGACCACCCAGTGAATAGATATGGAAGCAGGAGATGGAGTGAAACCATATTCAGTGACACTGAATTATATTTCTTAATTTATATCATCTAACATCTTCCATTGGAGGGCATTATCCTTCTAGAAAATTCTAGGGAGTCTAAGGAGAAGGAGGAAGGAGAAAGGGGTGGGAGATTATTAGGATTTGTGGCTACATCAAAGTGAGAGATTTGTCTAATCAAGCACTCCCCCCAAAATCTTACAGAGAAGGATCCTATTACAGTATTCCAATCAAAATCTAACTTTCACACTATGGAAATTTCCCCAGGAAAATAAATCCTGTAACCCAAGTGAAATCATTCATCTAATTTTTGACTTGGAGGAAACCTGGAAAGGAAGTCCTCTTTTATTGAGAGGAGGGAAGGGAAGGAGGAGAAGGCCCTACTGTTTGTTCATCTATTTTCTTGGAAATTTGAAAGGTTAAAAGGAAACTGAAGAGTGATTCTAACTGATCCATGGGTTGGAGCAAAGGAGCTTGTTTCCTTGAAGGAAGAGAAGTCAAAGAATGAGACGCCTGGCAGTGAGGCAACACCTGGCCATGGGCAGGGACAAGACTTCACATACATCAAAGGAATATCTTGCTGAGCCAAACTATGGGTTACTCTGGGGGTCAAAGATGGCATACAGGGCAGCTTCAGTTCTGTTAACAGAAACATAAAGGTTGAGAAAATGTTATGGCAACTTCACTTGGCCCCTTTCAGTCCCCCTCCCCCCCCCAAAGCAATGCATGATGTGAAACTCTGACCAGGATGAAGGAAACAGCAGTGCCATGCATGGAAAGCCTTCTGCCGCCATCTGTTTTTCATAATGTGAGCATTTGACTTCAGACACAATCCAGATCTGGTGTTAAGTGACATGCCCAACAGCATAAAATAACTCTGAAGAAACAAACATTTTTAAGCGAGCAGACACACCTTCTCTTCTTTGTCACTTTGTAAGGCTTAGGGAAGGAAATTTAAGGGAAGGTGAAAATGAGGTATTTGGGACAATTTGTTCTGAGATCATCAGTGGATAGAGGGCTGCGGCTGGAGTCATTTAAGACTGAGTTCAAATCTGATCTAAGACATTTACTAGCTGTGTGACCCTGGGCAAGTCACTTTATCCTTACTTCAATTTCCTCATCTGCAAAATGTGGAATAATGACAGCATCTACCTCAAGGTTCTTGTGAGGATCAAATGAGATAATATTCACAGAAGTGCTTAGCAAACGTTAAAGCTTCATCTAAATGAAAATCATTTTCATCATCTCACACTAATAATGATATTACATTATTTATAATATTATTAATGTCTTGGTAACATTTTATTCTCATTGTTGTTATTATTATTATCATCAATCAACCAAACATTTATTAAATCCTTACAATATGCCAGGCCCTGGGGAAACAGACAGAAATGAAACGTTCCTGTCCTCAAGGAGCTTCCAGCCTCCTGTCTATACAAATGAAAGTCAAAGCACGGTTTTGGAGGGGAGGACATTGCACCTAGGACGGGGGAAATGAGGAAAGAATGTAGACAGAAAGTGGTGCTTGAGTGGAGTTTTCCAAGAAACAAGAGACTCCAAGAAATGGCCATTTTCTTACATAATGCTTCGGGTTATGCCCACCTTATTCCAGTCAAAGAGATCTTTTCTATAACAAAGAATGCAAATATGAGACGCAGATATCGAGTCATTTTCTGGCATTATTACACAGTGACAGGTAGTGGCAGGGGCCAGCAGATACAGGTGACAGGTTCCAAAGTAAAAGAGATTGCTCAATCTAAGGAAAGGTCAGCTGGGTCCAACCTCCTGGGTTCTAACCCTGCAGGAATCTTCACATACACACACATCAAATGGAATTAGGCAACCACAGGAATCCTTCCTTCACAGATATAAGTCAGTATACAGAAGCCAAATGCAGATAACTTCCTGATGAAATTAAAGGTGCCTCCCCACTGTCATTGGAGTCCTACAATGGAATCAACGAACCAACAAGCATCAATCAACGGAATAGGGGCCATGTGCCAAGACACTTCGAAGCACCAGGCACGTAAGGTCCCACACTCAAAGGGCTGGCTTCCCATCAGCAGAAACACATTGTACATAGAAACAAGAAATCAAAATGCAGAAAGTAAATACCAAGTTATTTCATGGTGGAGGGAGGTGTTAGCAACTAGAAGGAATAAGAAAATCAAGTGAACAACTCAAGACAACATTTATCAAGATAGCTCTATTAAAAAAATAAAATAATAGCTAGCATTTACATAATAGCTCTTTAAGATTTGCAAAGTTTTAATAATAAAATTATACTATATATATACACATATATATATAATACACATAGCATAATATAATAATATAAATATGACCACATTTCCATAGTCTTCCCATGTGCCTGAAATTCATTGTGTTAACCCTTTTACAAATATTATCTCATTTTATCCTCCAAATACCCTGAGAAGGATAAATGCCATTACTATCTCTATTTTATAGATGAGTAAACTGAATCAGGCAAATGTTAAGTGACTAAGCATAGTCACACAGCTAAGATATGTCTGATTCCAGGTATTATCGACTCCAGACCCATAGGTCTATCCATTGGGTCACCCAATTTCCCTTAATGAAGGCAACTTGAATACTTCTCAGAAAGACAGGATATACTGATTGCTTTAACTTAGCTTTTGAGACGGAGTTTATGCTTTCTTTTCTGACTTGTAAATCTAATAATAATAAGTTAACATTTAAATGGGGCTTTAAAATTAGCAAAACATTTTATTTGTTACCTCATTTTATCCTTACAACTAGGTATAGTTGCTATTATTATGCCTGTTTCACAGATAAGGAAACTGAGGCAGGCAAAAGTTAAATGACTTTCTGAGGATTGTAAGCTATAAGGCTTCTAAGGCAGGGTTTGAAATCAAATTCCTAACTCCAAGTCTGGGATTCTAGCCACTTTATTACCTGGCTGCCTATGGGTTTATTCTACTTGGGAATAATAGATCAATTATTTTCACACAAAAAAAAGTGAGTCTGTTTCCTGTGCCTCCCAATGCCTAGTAGAGTGCCTGGTGTATGGTAGATGCTTAATAGACAATTGGTGTGTCTAAATTAATGTGCCTAAGTTTCTGAGAAAAATTATCGGAAACATTCAAAGGATTAATTTCCACAGTACTCACCCAAAGAGACCTGCACCTGAATTCATACACTATTCTAAATGGCTGATATGGTGGCTGTGTATGAGATACAGACAATACAAAGGAAAGGCCACTTGGTGGGTGCTACGTGATAACAACTTCAGCAGATCAACACAAACACTTATATTGTGCCCAGCTCTGGTAATTCATCTCACTCCCCTCTGCTGGAAAAGGAATTCCAATGAACTGCCAATACAGAGTCAGTTTTTTGTGTCTGTATTCTACCAGTTACAAAAGGAGCTTTGTTTGGATGCCCCATAGAACGGCAAGGTCATTCCTACCCAATCTTGACATTGCTTCAGAACCTTTCCATCACTCTCCTCTTAATGTTCAAAATACTTCTCAAAACCTTGTTGACATCCAGAGAAAATATAATGTGGATAAATTATCTGTTAAATTCTTTGACAAATACCATTCATTCTATACATTTGGTCTGTGCACTTTTCTCAAGTTACATTGCTACAAATGTAGTCAGTGGCAGTTCTATATGGCTGAGAATCACATAATATCCATCAATGCCCTCACAGAGCTGCCTTTTTTCCCCAAGGTGAGTGAGCAAGGTAGTGCCAAACTTTGTAACTCAAAACTAGCCTCACCACCTCCTAGAGATACCAAAAAATGGAACTCCAGAAAGGGTAATTCTACAAATTATGTTCTGGGAGACTTGATATAAATGCTGGTACTTTCAAAAGAACTAGATTTCACTATGGCTTAACGGGAATGAAGAATTATTTCATTTACATCTTAGCAAAGGGCTTAGAAACATTTTGTCATTTGGATTTTCCAGATCAAGACATGTAAAGCTATCATTTGAACTCAGTTGGCACTTTTCAGGACTATACTTCTCCCCTTTTCCTGTGTTAATAATGTTAAGGCCATCTGAAAAGAAATAGTTTTGCCTTGTTACACATTGGGAAGAAACTAGAGACAAGAGGTTACAAACCAGAAATGAAAACCTATGAAATAGTTGCCATCAACTTACTTCATCCCCTGTCTTCCTTGACCTTAACCATTGCCTACATCTGGATTTAGCTTGGCAAAGTCAACATTTACATTTTAAATCTTTCCCAATTAGGGAATCAGTGTGGTCCTGCTTGTGCTGTCAGAGCTGGCAATGGCTTGTTTTGGAAGACTTTGTGCATAAGCTGCAATGGATTTCACTGTGGCCTGGATGGGCACATGCTGAGAGAGAAGATGGACAAGGAGTCCTTGAAATGATGTGCAGGATTGGGTTTGTATCTACAATGAAACCAGTGTCTATTTCAGCCCTCCTTCCCCACTCTTAAGGTGTCCTGTCAACTTGTCCTTCATTTAGTTGCAATTTTAGGTGTGTTCATTTTCTGGTTTTATTCAGAGTAAGAACAATTACATTAATATTGATATTATATATTATATAATTATATATTACATTTTAATAAAATTTATGTATAATTATATATCATATAATTATATGATTCATATAATTATACAGAACTTTTATTAAACACCTACTGTGCTCCAGGCACTGTGCTAAGCACTCAGGATAAAGAAAAAAGTATTTGCCCTCAAAGAATTTACATTCTAACAGGGAGAGGAGAACATACATAAATCCAGCACCAGCACATACAAGATGGAACCTTTGAAGGGAAGGTCTTGAATCTGGAGGGACCAGGGAAGGCATCCTACGAAGATGGTGCCTGAGCTGAGACTGAAAGGAAGTCAGGGGTGCAAAGGGCCAATTCCTTCAGTAATGTATTGACTCAACAATCACTGGAGAAAGATCATGAAAGGAGGAGATCATCAGTTAGATTAATTTCTGTAGATGGTCTTTAAAAAGGTTAGTCTTAGCTCTCTCTCTCTTCCCTTTTTGCTCTCCAGCAAAATTCTTCACACCTTGGACCATAATAAATTTGATGATTTTGATTTGATTTCTCATTCTTTTCTCTTAGTTAAAAACTTAGAAGTAGAGGAAAAAGTAAGGGGGGAAAACAGAGAGGCAACCTGACACAGAGGCTAGAGAAGTGCCCTTAAGAATCAACAAGACCTAGGTTCCAGTCCCACTTATGACCTGTACTACAATGTCATTATGAGCAGTCCCTGAACTTGTCAGTATTCTCTGGGCAACTCTCTAAGACTGGAAGATCTTAAGACTGGAAGGGACCACCTTACATTAGAAGAGGACTTTCCTTATCTAAAATGTTCATATACCTGTGGAGTCATAGATACAAGTTTCTATCTCTTATAACTATAGAATCTTCCTAAGTAGCCTCTTCCAACTTTGAATGAGTCTAATTGTTTTAGAGCTCATTCTAATCTGAAATCTGTCTCCCTGTAACATCTATGTAATAGTGTTAGTTTTACCCTCTGAATTCTATTTAATACAATTTACTCTGACAAAAATTTATTAAACATGAAGAAAAAATCAACAGAATAAATATCTTTTCTCTTCAACATGAGAACTCTTTATATGTTTAAACATGGCTCTCAGGTCATCTAGAGACAGAGGGATATAGTGGAAGGGCCAGCCTTGGGAATGGGAAGATCTGGGTCCAAGTCCCACTGTGGGACTCTGGGAAAGTCACTTAATTTCTCATTGCCACTAGCAAATCTCCAAGTCTCTAAATTGTAGATCTACAATGGGAGAATGGGTTTCCATAGCAGGAGTTCCATATAACAGTGGTTATATCATAGGCATAGTTAAAAAAGTCATCTTCTCATCAAATTGTCTGGACATTTACTTTGCCCCTCACTTGGCTCTCATTGGAAGTAGTTTTCAGGCCACTCAGCTCCTCTGATTGGTCAATTTTCTTTATAGTATGGTAAACAGAACTACACATGACACTATATTCTAAACATGAACTAATCAGCACAGAGAATAGTGGAACTACTGACCTCCTAACCCCTCTGTATTTGGACAGAAACCATTCAATGTTGACTATACCCATTCTTCTGATATCTTTCCTAGCTTGTATGACATAAGGTACAATCGCCATTGTATTCATTTGCACATCCTTTCTTATTAATGATCCAAATCATTTTTTCCCTTGTGGTCATTTATAGTTTATAATTTTTCTTTTTAAACTGAGTGTTCCATGTATAACCTATAGCAGGTTCCTTGCTATCTCAGGGAGTGGAGAGGGGAGGGGGAAAAGGACAGAATTTGAAACTCAAAACTGAAAAAAAAGTGTTAAACATAATTATATGCTTGTATTCTTTGATCACTCAGATTTTGAAGAATGGCTTGGTGTTCTACATTTGTGTGTTTCCTGTATGTACTATGGTTGTCAGACTTTTATTGATGATATCACATGCAAATTTTTCTTTTGCATTCTCATTTCTCTTCCATGCTCCTTGGTTCATTTGTAAAAGTGTTTTTTAACTGTATGCATTCAAAATTGTCCATTATATCTTTTGGGATCTCTACTTTTCCTTTTATAGCAGTTATACCATACCAGAAAACAAACCAAGTTGGTGGGCAACAGACACTCCCAGACCTTTGTCAATCCAGTCTCATCCCCTCCCATGTAGTTATAGAATTACTTGAATCCAGACAACTCTCCACCCAGACTACTATTTAAAAGGAAGTCTGCCTCTTCTTAGAACTGATTTTTTTTTGTATAAAATAGAACCTTATGAGATCTCCCCCTTCCCTCTTAATACACTGAAACTGGAACTAGTTACATCCAGTAAAGTAAAGGCTAATTGTTGGCTACAGACCTTAAGTATCAACATTGTTTATTCTGCCTGCCTAACATGTTGTTATACCTTCCCAATTTAAAAAAAAAATTTGGATCTGAGGCAAATTTCAAGAAAACAACCTGGTTAATCATAAAGAATATAAATAAAGTAAACACTGATTTCCTCAGCTAATTTCAGTATGCCAGGCACCCTTTGAAACTTGAGAGAGGAAACTGGAACAAATGAAAGACAGTGGTACACTCAGCAGAAAGTACATTATAATACTCACTACCCCCAAGAGGTGGGATGAGAGAAAAAGAATGCAAAGTCACCCTGGCATTCAAAGCCCTCCCTCATCTGGACCTGCATTACTTATCCCACCAGAAAAATCTGCAAGGCTGGAGTCATCTTCTAAGCTGAGTTCACATGGAGGTGGAGACCACCTGACACATTCAGACACTGGGGTCTCCAGGATTTTCTCTGATAATGATGTATCTGGTATTGGTCTGACTGTTGGAGACTGACTTGAGGTTCTTAGGCACCAAAGTGGAGGTCATAATATATTAAGATGCCCAAGGGGTTCAAATTAGGGGATGGCAGCTTCTATCTTGAGATCCTCTTGCGATGCCTCTCCATGGCATGAAGATGGTGCATACTCCAAAGCCACACTGGCACAGCACACGTGTTGGGACGTCATGCTAGGTGGTCATGACTTCAAGGACAGTGTCAACCATGGGGAAAAAATCTGTTGTCTGAGAGTCAGCCTGGCTAGGTTCAAAGAGGCTCACTATCAGAAAGATGGTCACCAAGTGATGATTTATTTTTAGCCACAGCAACTAGTGAGGACCATATATTAGGGCACAGTAGCTGCTGTGTCCCACTGCAAGGAAGAGAAAGCCAATGAAATAACACATCTAGGAAGTATGGGCATGATGTCTACTATGACGTGCAAGTCATCACTCAACAAGTCCATGGATACCATGGTCAGATGTCAAGGCAAAAGACCGACCTGGAATAAAAATGGGGTTAGCTTTGGGGGCAGTTCTTATATTTTTACTCATAATTTCTAAGAGAAATTATTACAATTTAAAGAGATCACCAAGGTCTTCAGGTGCTTTCAATTTATCTCAAACAGAATTGCAGTAGTAGTAACCTAGGTTAAGTAGAAGGGTACTGTGCAGAAGAAAAATGGGAAGATTCCGCCCCCCTTCTCCCGCGCCCCCGCAAAAATGTCATTCTCATTCAACAAAATTGAACAGAGGAGGAAGCAGAACTGATGTGCTGGATAGAGAATTGCTGAAGAATTATCTCCAGTGAGCACATCGCACAGTCAATTGGTCTTATATTCCCAAACTCTGGGCTAAAGGCTCCAGCTGTTCACAAGACTGCTCTGCTGCTGATAGAGAAAGAGAAAGCAGCAGGGGTGCATGCAAGACACATACAGAGTTGTTGGAAAGTCACCTTGGAGGGAGGGAAGGCACTAGGAGCTGGAGGGATTAGGAAAGGTGTCCTACAAAAGGAAAGTTTCGAATTGGGACTTGGTAGAAACCAGGGAGAGACAGAGAGAGAGAGAGAGAGAGAGAGATGGAAGCAAAGAAAGAGACAGAGACACATGGAGAGACAGAGACACACACAGAGACAGATAAAAGTCAGAGACATAGGGGCGGCTAGGTGGTGCAGTGAGTAAGAGCACCGGCCTCGGAGTTGGGATGACCCGAGATCGAATCCGGCCTCAGAAAATGAGCATCCACACATAAATAATGACTAGCCGTGTAACCTTGAGCAAGTTACTTAACCCCAATTGCTTTTTTAAAAAAAAAAGTCAGAGACATAGAAACAGACAGACAGACAAATGGAGACAGATAGGCCTGTCCAAGCTCATGTTCATTGTTTCCATGACACTATCTATCCATCTCATCCTCTACCATCCCCTTTGCCTTCTACCTCAATCTTGCCCATACAGTCTTTTCCCATGAGTTCCTTCTTCTCATTATGTGGCCAAGATTCAGCTTCAGTATTTCACTACAAGACAAACCATAGTCCAAATAGTCCAAACAGTTCCTAAGTGTTGATACCACTAAATCAGAGATCGCAGGATAGCTTTATACTCTAAAAAATTATTGAAGACCCCCCCAAGACCATTAATGCATATGGGTCACATCTATTGATGTTTATAGTATTAGAAGTTAAAGAATCTTAATACTATTTTGAAAATAATTTTGGCCTTCCAGACCTCCTGAAAAGGTCTTGGACACTCCCATGCGTTCCTGGACCACATTTTCAGAGAACTGCTGCTTCAGGTGGAAGTATTTAGCCATTAGAAAAAAATAGTTCCTAGCTTATTGACCAAAAATTCTAATGAAGATGGAACACTATATCCTGTATATATTGTGTAAGAGAAAGTAAATATGCTAACTGGAAACACGGGCCTGAACAATCAAGTCTGCCCCAAAGTTCAACATGTTCTGTCTTTCTGAGACATTGGTTGCCTCTTGCCAAGCTGAGTAGAAAAACAAATATGAAAAAAAAAAAATAGTGGGTTGTGGGTTTTTTCTAAAGGTAATTTTAAAAATTTCTCATAAAGAATAAAATAACAATGCTGGTATTTTAAATCTTTCAATTATTATACTAGTGTTTTCAATGATTATACTAGTGTTTAGTTTGATAAGTCAACAGGTAGGTACATTGACAAAACTTTCACTATTATAATCATGCTGTTATTTAAGAAGAAATATCCATTCCTGCCTTTAAGAAGTGAAGTAATTTTCCAAATAGACACTTTTCCTTTAAAAAACAATTAATCCCATAAGATTTTAATTGTAACAAGATCTGCTCATCTGGAAAGGGGAATGCTGTATAAACAGACTATAGCATGTTTATCATTAGTATAGTCTGCTCTGCTCCATAAAGCAGGAGGGAGGGGAGTTGGCATTAGCTGCTCATTATATGCTGGGCGCTCATTCAACTCCTTGGGACACAAAAGCATGCTTTAGTGATGGACATTTTTTCTACCCAGCAAAAAGAGAAGACGTGCGTAGTTTGAGATTCAAATTGCTTCCCAGATGAAGCAGCCAATATTTTTGCTCTGTAAAATGGTTTTCTTTAAAGATTCTCTCTTTATTATGAGCCTGATTTATTAAAGGCTAACAGCAATGAGTGTAGGATGGCAGAATGAACACTGGATTGGGAACTGGGGCCCTGCTCTGATTGGAAATGATGCTCTCCTCTGGGCTCTTAATGGTGTATTCTATTATGGGAGGAGGAAGGGTATACGATAAGATACCCTGGTATCCCTAGATCACATACTGAGATCTGGAAAGACCTACAGAGGCAGAGTCTAACCCCCTCGTTTTACAGTTTAGTAAACTGAGACCCAGAAACCTCAGTAACTTGTCCAATATCATTTGCTAGCAAATGTCAACCTTATTAAGACTTACTGAAATAATACATCTAGCCCTGAAAGGGACTTGAGGTCATGGAGTCCAAAGCCCTTGTGTTAGGGAGTGGCACAGTGAGAGAGAAAGGGGAAGCAGAATATTTCAAGGCACATAGCTAGTAAACACCAGGCATTACGACTTCACAAAATCATAGATCTGAGAGCATGAAGGACTCTTAGAGGTTGTGTGGTGCAGCCCTCTCATTTTAAAGATAAAAAGCAAAGCTCTGGGATGCTGGCTGCCTTGCCAAAGGGTCCACAGGGACTAGGCTTGAGATGTGAGCACGTCACCCACCACACAACACTGTCTCCTGGGTTTGCTTCCTCATCCTAAGTCCAGCAGTACTTTCCCCCCACAATAATTATATTTTAAGTCTATAACATTCTCATTTACTCTTATGGGGGAGATTTTGGGGTGAGACATTAGGAATTGATATGCATGATTACACATCACTGACCACCGCAGCCACAAAGGCGACCAAGTCATGTTTTCTGAAGATTGCCATATCCCACATCTGCTCAGCAAACTACACTGGCTCCCTATTGCCTCTGGTTATCTTCGTTTGGCATTTAAAATGCTTCCAAACATGTCCCCTTCCTTCCTTCTTGGGTAAGGCATCACTATTCTCTGCATTTTAAGGCTCCCTGGCTGTTCCCCACACCCAGTGCACCATTTCCTATCTCTGAGCCATGGGCTGTTCCCACCGCTCATGCCCAGGAGATGCTCCTTTCTCACTTCCATGTCTTAGATTCTGTTAAACTTAGATGCCAGCTTCTAGAAGAATAAGTCTTCTGAGCTGCTAATCCTTATGTTACTCTGTATTTGGCATGCATGAATCACTTTGTGTATACGGTGTCCCATCCATTAGAATGGGGAAGTTCTCAGAGGACAAGGACTGCTTTTGCTTATGCTTTGTATCCCCCAGTGCTTAACTCAGTCCCCGGCCTGGAGTAAGTTAGTAATTAGTGCTTGTTGATTGAAATACTCAACATGAGAGATCACACTCAAGAGCCTTCTGGGCCCACTACCTCCAGCCTTCTGACCTTCACATACATTAACAGGCATTCACTGAGAAGATGAAAAAATGACGGCGCATTTATAGGGAGGACTCATGAAAATCTATTTGGGCAGGAGGGGTGGTCTTGCCTTCAAGGACTTTTCCACAAAAACTTCCATGTCATTTAAGAAGATGAAAACGTAATATATATGTATTGTGGAATTAGGAAGGTTCAGCCAAGATAGAATTGAAATGTTTGACTGTTTGTGGTAGGCTAGGATACACATTCAATTAAATTGAACCATTTTCTAAGGGGGACATGAGCATGCAACTGTTCATTATGATTTTTTAAAGCTTCGGTTCAACAAACACTTACGGAAAACTTGTGGTAGGCCTGCTATAATAATAGTAGTTAGCCTTTATAGAATACTTTAAGTTTTGCAAAGGGTTTTACAAATATTATCTCCTTCTATATTCACAGCAAGGAAAGCAAGCATTTATTAAATAGCTACTATGTGTCAGGAGCTATGTTATGTGTTTTTTTTTCCCTTTTTGGAGGGGGGAAGGCAGGGCAATTGGGGTTAAGTGACTTGCCCAAGGTCACACAGCTAGTGTTGTGTCTGAGGCTAAATTTGAACTCAGGTCCTCCTGACTCTAGGGCTGGTGCTCTATTCACTGTGCCACCTAGCTGCCCCTTATATGTTAAGTGTTTTACAACTATTTTCTTACTTGATCTTCATAACAACCCTGGGAGGTAAATGCTATTATTATCTTTATTTTATTGTTGAGGAAACCGAGGCAGACAGGTTAAGTGACTTGGTCAGGGTCACATAGATAATAAGTGTCTGAGGCTAGATTTCAACTCTAGTCTTTCTGACACCAGGTCTATTACTCTATTCTATCCATTACACCACAAGCTGCCTTAACACATATAGGAGGGTTCAGCTGTAGGGCAGGTGGAAAGGCCTAGCTGTTCTTAGGCTTCATCAACAGGGTGGTTACAAGGCCCAGAATCTATACACTGTGATATCTAAGTACCCCTGGGGAAACAGAAGAATATGTCTGAAAGTAGCTAAGCCGCCAGCTTTGCCAGAGTACTGTGGTTCTGGGAGATCTGTGGAACCAAGTGGAGGAACAAAATATGGAACACAACTGGACTTTTACAATGGGGAAAATGCAAAGAAGGTTCCAAGCATGGGCAAAGCAGAAGGAAGTGGATGAAAGCAGAACCCCCAGAATGAGCCCCCAGATAAAAGGAAGGACTGAGTTCTAAAGCAACGTGACTGTAAACCACTAAAAGCCCAGAGATTGGAGTCAATTCAACCAATCAGAGCCAAAGCCAACTCTGCTGAGTAGACTCAGAGGGTGCACCCTAAGTGTACTTGACTCTTTCAGAGGAGAAGATGCAAAAGAAGGAGAAGGAAGATATAGAGAGTCTCCTAGGACTGGCAATAGTGTGAAAGGCAGGAAAATCAGGCCCAGGGAAAAGATGACAAACAGGGGAGTTGGGAAGAGCTAACAGGGCCTGGGGTGATTCTGGCAATGATTAGGAAGCAGGAGATATGCAAAATGCTGGGCAGGAAGAGAAATCCATCTCATTACGATATCCAGTTATAAAAATGCCATGGAGTACTCTTTGGATCTGGAGTCTAGGACCATGGGACATCCCTCACATCTCTCGTGGCCACCACCTCATTCAAACCCTCACCATCTCTCCCTAGCACCACTGTAATAGCCTCCCAAAAGGCAGCTGCTGGTCTATCCCCTCTCCAATAGACCTCTCAAAGAACTGAAAAATCATCTCCTTAAGGCACAGATCTGACTCTCATCCTCTTATTCAAAATCCAGCAACATCTGTATTGCTTCTGGATAAAACAGACTCCTTAGCCTATCATTCAAGGACTTCCCAAACCTGGCTCTGATCTCCTGCTGCATCACCAGGTAACATTACTACTCTTTAATAAGTCTGTGTTCCATTTATCCAACCTGTTCTTTCCTGCCTTCATGAATTCTCACAAGTTGTTCCACCCCCAACCCTTCCCCACCACACACCCCAAGCTGAAAATGCATTTGCCACCAGCCCGCCTTTCTTCAAGGCTCAGCTCCAAGTCTATTTCCATCCTCCACAAAGCCTCCCTGGCTCTCCTCCCCCATCCTCAGCCAGCAGGATTCTTTCCTTCTCCATCCTTGGAGCTCTGTCTGCTGGTGCTTAGCCATGAGCCATATTTCTCTATATGTGCCCATGATGTCGCCATCAGAATGGAAGTGCCCTGAGGGCAAGGACTGTTTTGGTCTTGCTTTGCTTCCAAGATGTAGTTTGGTACCCAGCACATAGGGTAAGTTTAATAAATATTTATTGATTTTAGCAGAATGTCTTTTGTCTTTGTATTGATTTGGGGCCAGATCAAATAGGGAATGGGGAGGGAGGAAAAGGTGCTAGCATCAAATCTATCATTCCACAAGCATTTACTAAATTCCTATAACTAAGCACAAGTATGATGCTAGGCATTAGAGACTCAAAGACAAAAATCAAACAGGCCCCACCCTCAAGTAGCTTACATTCTTTGGGAGGAGACATAGATACATATAGAAATATATAAGGAATATATATTATACGTAATAAAATAAAACATTATACATAGTAAAATTATACATGATATATTATAGTAAAGCCTAATAATATATTATACATAATAAGATAATATACCAGGTAATTAATTATGGTGAGGAACTAACAGCTAAATTTGGACAGATCAAGAAAGGGTGAGCAAGACCTGGAAGGAAATTAGGGATTCTAAGGTAGGAGTGAACATGGAGTGCACCTCAAATATGGAAGACAGCTTGTGCAAAGTCATGGGGACTGGAAATATGGTGTCATTGGTGAGGAACAGACAAATATGGCTAGACTGAAGGAAGGCAATGTATATGAGAAGTTGGCAAAGGTAAGTTGGAACCAGGTTGGGAAGGGCCAAGAGCAGGAGGAAACAGGGAGCCACTAGAATTTCTTAAGCAAGTGGATGGTTTTCCACTCAGTTGCGAAAGTTATCTTCCCAAAGCACAGACCTAATGGTGTCACTGTGCTGCTATGCAATGAACTCCAGGAGCTCCCAATAACCTCCAAGAGCTCTTCCGGAGCTTCCAGGTTTCTTCTGCTTCCCTCCCCCTGCTCTTTCCAGTGACTCAGCCTGTCCCCTCGTGCCTTGGGTGCTCCTTCCTCACCACCATCTCTTGAGAGTGGGGTGGCATCTCTGCTTGAGGCAGGAACATCAATTAGGAGGCTGCTGCAATCATCTAGCTGATAGGTGAAGGAAGAATGAAGCAAGTTGGGAGTTGTGTGAGTAGAGATAAGGGCACAGATTTGAGTCATGTTGTAGAGGTACGAACGGTATGATTTGGCAACTGATGGGACAGATGGGCTGAGAGAGAGGGAGGAGTTAGGGTTATAAACCCAGGGCCCTGGAAGGGTGGTTGTGCCTTGGACAGAAACAGGGAAGTTTGGAAGAGGGAAAGCTTTAGGAGATGGTTGGTATTACAGTGGATTGCATTGGGAGGACCTGGTAGAATTTTGGAGCTTAATGAAATTAGGGCAATGCCATTGGCAAATAGAAACAAAACCTCACTGTTCAAAGGGAATCCTCCTTTTGTTTGGACTTTACACAGGCAATTTTCCATGACCCTGGTAAATGCCTTCAGCAAACAACAGATCTCTCTGGGAAATCCTCCATTGATGTTAACAATCAGAGGACTGTTGGATCAGTTATCACTGTAGGTGAGCCTATCATAAAGTCTTATATGATAACATGGGTGTAAGAGTTATCAAAAGTTAGAAGATCCCTCCCCACACTCTCCTTTTCTAGATGACAGGGGTTGGAATCCCTAAGCTCAACATGCTCCCTCACATCTCCCATCCTCTGATTCTTGAAGAAACATTTTACCAGAAAGACTTTATTAAGTTCTCACTCTGTGCCAAACCCCATACTAGACCCTGGGAATGCAAAGACAAAAATAGACCAGTCCTTTTCCTCAAGAAGCTTATCTTTGACTGGAGGAGATGTGATGTGTTTACAAGCAAGGGCCAAAAAATAGGTGATTGAAGAAGAGGAACAAACAACTGAGGGAAACTAGGAAAAGTCCTCTCAATGGAGGTGGAGAGATGCTTACCAGATGAGCCACCCAGGGAACTGATACAGTAAGGAGTTCTAAGAGGAGTAGATGAGAAAGCAAGCATTCTAGGAATGGACAAAGGCTCAGTGGTGGGAAATTGAGTATCATGGACAGAGAACATTAAGAAGGTCAGCTTGCCTGGAACATAGAATGGGGGGGGGGGGCGGGGAGGACACAGTGTAACCAACCTTGAAAGATAAGCTGGAGCCAGAAAAATTCAGACTCTGAGGCCACATCACCCTGGAGATGCTATAAATGATCACAGGGCTATCGCTATCTAACGTCACACATCACACACTACCCTATGGCTATAAAAAAAATCCAGCCTTGTCTTTAAAACAAAATAAGATAAAACGTATTTGCTCACCAAGACACCTACTCCAGATGTGTCAAACTGAAATAGAAATGGTGGGGAAGGGACTAAGTCACACAAAAAAGATCCCTCCCTTATAAACACACATATTAACACTGTCTGTGTTTCATTGTGTTCTTATGCATTTTGTTAGCTGCTTCCTAATTACATTTTAACCTGCTTTTGAGGATACTTGGATTGTTGCCAAGGCTGCTCAGAGGCCGTGTATTTGACACCTCTGCTCTGTGCTCTCCCTCAACATTCTCAGAAATGGAAGGAGATGGTCGACAGAAAGAACCAGAGAGAGTTGGAAAAGTAGGTTCACGGAGTCATCTTCTCGGGTCCTGCCCTGAAGGGGCTAGAATTCTGAAGGCAGGCAGTGAACCGTAAGTGAACAGCCATATGCTCCCAGGAATCCCAGGAGCAGGCTGTATCCCAGCTTGGCCACCACATAGCTTTAGAACTGCCTGACACACTGGCAAAAGTAGAGTAGAAAGAGTCACTTCCCATTTCTTATCCTCTCTTCCTTCAGTGAGGACCCAGACAAGCACAGATTAGCCTATGCAGCCACAGAAAGAGGACAGATAGGTGTTATCAATGATGTTAAAGAGCTTTCCAAACCAATCCTGTTGGCAGGAAGACTTTTGAACAGACAATTTCATCATCACTATTTTTTTTTGAGATAACGCAGATAACAAACCAAGGTGCTGGGGACTGTAGCCTCTTGGGTGGCCCCCAACACCACCTGCTGGGGTCCCACACTCACTTTTTGCTGGCCTCACAGACATCCGCAATGTTGGAGAAAAGATGGTGGCTCTCAGTTTTGGTCATTGTTTCGCTCAGTTCTTTAGAATTTTTAAACATCCGAATCAGGATCTCCAAGCTGAGCAAGTAGGAGTGTTCAGAAGATATTACTTCAAACATAGCCTAGGAGCAGAAGAGATTTGTTGTAGAGCTTTTCACATAATAGAAACACCAAATACACATTACGAAATTTGGAAAAAGTTAGTGTTATCTGGTACATGGCATATATGTTAGGATTTCCAAGAAATCACCAAAAATCATGGTCAGAAGAACAGAACTGGAAGTAAGCCACTGAGGGGAGGGATTGTTTTATTCTTTGCCTTTGTATCCACAGTGTCTAGCCCAGTGTCTGGCATGTAGTACAGGCTTAATAAATACTCATTGGTTGATTGACATGGGAATGCGATGGCAATGATTTGGGAGAAGGGTAACAATGTCTATGGACTCTAAGGACATGTCCTTGACAACTGGGAGGACACCTAGAAGCATGTAGGGCTAAATCCCCTGCCTTATAGCATATTTTTCAGGACCCAAAATGTGTTCTTCACAGTGACTCCAGGATTCAAAGGGAATTACCCCCACCTATGGACAGATACCTTCCCGCCTCCTAGACTACCAGGGCACCTGTTTCTTCACAAGCAATGTAAACTTAGTCACACTCAGCCAAATCTTTTAAAGATCCACATCACGTTCCATGAGATGTCAGTCAGTGAGCATTTTTTAAGCACACACTTTGTGTTAACCATCCTTTGGGCTGCTGGCCAGAACACAGTTGCTGCCTTCAAAGAGATCCCATTCCAAAGAGGGCAGCAAGTGTTCTTGGCTAAGCAGGTAATGCTATTCAATCCATTAGCAACTCTCATTTCTCTTCTCAAGACGATGAGTATCTTCTAGAAATTCCGAGGGCTGCTGCGTACATGTGAAAGCACATGATCCCACAAGATTGGAAGCTCCTTGAGGGCAGGGTGGTCTTTTGCCTTTCTTTGCATCCTCAGTCCTTAGCGCAGTGCCTAGCATATACAGGCACTCAATATATATTTCCTGACTGCTTGTTCATGTATGCACATACATTCACACACAGGATCTTCAAGAAATATCTGTTATAAGGATGAAATAACTTTGTGGGAGCATGACAACATACTCTCACCTATCCAAGCAATGCCCTAACCTCCAATGCTTGCTATTTGAAGTAACACTTCACATCAATAAAGGAAAAGGACAATTTGCCAACATAAAATATATCCAGAAAATCTAAACTTGGGGAAAAAAAACCTGTCCTTTTCCCAAAACCTTATTGAATGTTGATGGTGGGCATTGGCCTTCAAGCATAGCACCTTCAAATGATTTCCAAGGCAAGAACAAAAATTTGCAATTTCCGAAATGAATATTGTGCAGGATTGTAGCTTTACAGCAAGAGAGAACCTTAGAAACAGTATCTTCTGCCCCTTTGTTTTACAGAGAAAAAAACTGAAACCCAGAGAGGGAATGTTTAAGATCAGATCCAGGAAGTGGCGGAGTCAAGCTTGGCAGTCGCCCTTCTTTGGACTCTGAATGCAACATTCCTTGCACAATAACCCCCTACCTTGGCCATCTAAATGACAACACAGTATTAATAACATATGATGATTGGGATAATAGATTAACAGTTCAGACACCATGGAATTCTCCCCAACTGTTATAGCAAGATAAAGGACTCGAAACCTTACTAGGAAGGCTAATTGTGTAAGGAGCAAAAATTGCCTTCAGTAGAAACCAATGGAATGTAATCTGTTTAAATTCACATCTATTAAGAGAAAAACAAATATTTACATGAGATTCTGTATATGCCTAAGTGAGACTCCAATTGTAAGGCATTAGGAATAATCTTGTTGAAAACTTGCTGGGATATCAACGATTTTGGTATTTTCTTTCGGTAATTGAGAGAAGTAATAAGGAATTGGTTTTTATACATAGACAGAGGGCATAGGATCAGTTGAATATGAAGGGATGATATATAAAAAATAAAATTAAGAGGTGAGAGAGGAATATATTGGGAGAAGGAGAAAGGGAGAGATAGAATGGAATAAATTATCTCACATAAAAGAGGCAAGAGATAACTGTTACAATGGAGGGGAAGAACAGGGAGGTGAAAGAGAATGCGTCAACCTTACTCTCATTGAATTGGGCTTAAGAAGGGAATAACAAACACACTTATATTGGGTAACTTACCCTACAGGAAAGTAGGGAGGAAGGGGATAAGAGGAGGGGTGATAGAAGGGAGGGCAGATTGGGGGAGAGGATAGTTAGAACCAAATACTTTTGAAAAGGATCAAAGTAGAAAATAGAATGGGGTGCAGGATAGGATGAAGGGAAATATAGGTAGTCCTTCACAATATAACTACTATGGAAATGTTTTGCATAATTACACATGTACAACCTATATTAAATTGCTTGTCTTCCCAGTGGGGGTGGGTGAGGAGGGAAGAAGAGAAAGAATCTGGAAATCAAAGTTTCAAAAACATATGTTAAAAAATGTTTTTTTACAAGCAACTGGGAAATATGACATACAGACACTGGGGTATAGAAATCCATCTTGCCCTACTAGAAAGTTGAGGCAGGGTATAGGGGAGGATATAAGAGAGAGCAGATTGGGGGAAGAGGTACTCAGTAGGCCTGCTATCTTGGGGAGGGAGGTAGGGGAAAGACAGGGAGAAAATTTGTAACTCAAAATCTTGTGGGAATGAATGTTGAAAATGAAAAATAAATAAGTTGGAAAAAAATAAGTAATTGGTTTGATATCTTCAAGAGGTTTTATTAAACAAATATTAATAGCTAAAGTCTATATAGTACTTTAAGGTTTGCAAAGAAAGAAAATTGTTAACCTTTATGAGTTACAAAATCCTACCATTATTTAATCAATTCAAAATAATTTTGTTTTGGAAATCTCAGGATATGATGGTGACCTGATAGATGGCTGGAGATGCCTATGATTGAGTATTACTTAACTGGAACAAAACTAAAAAATAAGAAATATGCAACATAAATACACACAATTTATTATCATAAAACAATATTCCCTTTGTCAAAAACATACCTCTTGCCTTTTTCTTTCCTCCTGGCTAATAGTTTGGGATAATCCATTCCTTTTCACCTAAAAGGAAAATAACAAAAAAATGAAATTCAGTATGTCCATTCTTTGGGCAACAATATCTTTATTCATGGAGATGGATGCCTGCAAGCCCTTCCAGCAAGTGATGAATGAAAGGAAATCATGAAAAACACTGACCTCCATGTATCTCCTTTTTAACTGAGGACTGAGAGGAGATATGATCCCACTAGAAAATGGGCCCAACAACAAATCTGATAAAAAAGAAACCAACTCTGGAGAGCTATGGCAAAAAATGCCCATGGTAAGCACTTAATGCATTCTTGTTGACTTGATTTGAAATAGCAGGAAGACTGATAGCCTCTTCCATTCAAGGTTTAAATCATTATTAATACATTAACGTAATTTCTCATTGGAGATCCAAAAAACCATGGAAAATAAATAGCATGAATCTACAAGACAAAAAAGGAAAAAAATGGCTAAACTTTGGTAAGTTTCCTTTTTAGGTTCATGTAATCCCAAAGCTGTAAATAGGACATTAAATGTGGATTCTGTAAGAAATACCCAATAAAAACCTTAGCGATTTCTTTCAAATGTCATAAAGACCCAAACAATTCCCCCAAACAAACCCAAATAGAATACTGTTAGGTGGACAAGAAGCTGATATATGGACATTGTGCCTAGTAATTCCCTTGGGAAGCCATTAAATCAGAAAAATGGAAACATTTTCCTTTGAGCTCATCTTGCATTTTCATTTGTATTATTATAATTTGATGCCATTTACAATACATTTTTATCTATTAGTTTCAGCTCACATTACACTTGATTAGATTTCTAAACCAAGGGTGGAGGCCTTTTAAAACAATTCCTATTAGACCCTATTTACTCTTGGCTTGTGTAATAAGGCCACAGCTAGTAAACAGATGAAACTGGTCATCATAAACTTCTAAAGGAAAGCCTGAAATGGAGGAGCCAAAACACAACAAAATCCACTATTGATATGGAGGACAGACAATATAAACCTGTCTTCAATAAAGATCATTGTAATTTTGAAAACTTTTGTTTTTGTTTTAAACAAACACAGACATTGTTGTGCCTGGCTGGAGCTATTCATATATCAGAATTAATTTGTGATGGAGTAAACAGACAGTCTATATAGGGCCGTCCTTTTAGTCAGGAAATGCACTGGTGAAAAGCAGGGGAGGGGGACACTCACTTGAAATGTGGAGAATGTAAGAGCAGCAGGAATCATTCCAGGCAGATTGAGGGTATAAGTGACAAGGGGAAACCCTGAAATTTTGCTTGGAGACCTGGAATTTACAATTTTTCTACTACAAAGATGAAATTTCTGGTGAATTACTTTTCAAAGGATAAACAACAAACATGCTGTGCTCAAGGCATCATTTTTAGCCAAGGATCACAAATGCTTTAAGTAATTTTATTATAGAGGTTCTTTTTTGTTACATTACTGTGGATTTAGGACCAGAAAAGGGAGAGAGACAGAGAAAACAATACAGAAATACACCTATGTATAAGTGATCTCTTCTGATATCCTGGCTTTGTACCCTAAGGATCACCAAGCCTTGCCACCTGCCTGGCAGATGCAGCTTCCTATATGTCTGGAGAGTCATAGACCTCTTTGGCAGTCTGGTGGAGAAGACTTCGGAAACCTACTCAGAAGAATGTTTTTAAATGATTAAAATAAGACATGAAACCAACTAGATTGAAATACAAATGTAATATTTTTCTCACCCAAGTTCACAGACTCTTTCTCCTGAACTCTATCCACTGCCTCTTCCCCCACACAAAAGAATGAATTGAGTGAATATTGCTTTAAGTTTTTATTTATATTCCCAGTGCTTAGCATGTAGGAATTCCATTCCATTTCTATCAAGGTGATGCCCACCAATGTTAGGATCAACCATAGGCTCATGCTGTACATAAGCAGTATGTGACCTAGGCTGGAGCAATGAAAGTTGTCTCAGATTTCATCCTAGCTCAGCCATTTGGTACCACCTTGGCCACCTTGGGGAAGCTGCTTCATTGGCTTCTGCCCTCTTCTTTAAAATGAGAGTGCCGGATGGACTATGCGACCTCGGAGGTCCCACTTAGCTCTAAATCTATGAGGTTGTGTTATTGTAACTAGCCTTAGTTTTTAATAATTTGCTAATATAAATTCAAGACACTAGAAAGCAAGATTCTGAGACACACAATATGAACATGCTTCAGAGTTTTCTTCTTATAGCTATGGGACCTTTCCTTACAGAGAATCAGTTGAGACTTTTTCCATCACCCATCAATTTCACTCAACCCAATATCTCTTAAGCTATTATTTTGTGTGAGAAACTGTGTTAAACAGAGGGGACATGATGACAAAAGAAAACTATTTCCTCCTCAAATTACTATGTACCTCCTCCTACCCTCTAAGAGCCTATGTTTTATTAGGGGAACAGGGGCAAATAATAGAAGAAAAATAAAAGGAAAAGAACAATAATAATTAGGGGGAATGAATGACAATCAAAAGGGCCCAGTTGTCCTTTAGCTTATGACTGAGTTAGTCAGTAATTGTTCCTTTGCCAGATTCTTCCGAAGGTCCAACTTCCTTTCTCCAATAAGACCCTGGGCACAATGCAGTAATTAAAAAGATGGCATAATCTGGCTTTCATCTCTCACCTCTCCTCCTTCCTTATCGCTAGAAAATTATCTTGCTCTTCCCTGAAGTCACTGGCAATAATTATTAATAATTTTAATAATAGCTGACATACAGAGCTCTCTAGATTTCATCGAGCTACACATGTGTTATCTCTCAAAAACCCTGAGATGTAGGTATTAGAGATTATATGACCTCCATTTTGCAGAAGAGAAACTGCAGCTTCCAGCAGTGAAATGACTTGCCTAGGATTATATAGCTATCAAGTGAGGTGAATGGGATCTTGACTCCAAATTCAGGGCTATTTCCTCTTCATCATGGAGTCATGGGTTGGAAAGGCTGAGGGAACTAAGAAGAGATTCTTACAGAACTACTTCTCTCAAGGGTAGCATTCCACTGGGTATTTTGATTGATAAGTTTTCCCTGCCCAAGAAATACCAGGGATTCATGTCCCAAAGAATCAGGAAGAGGTTTAAGCTACAGGTAAAATAATTGCTTTTTTTTTTTCCATTCTAACCTTAACAAGCACATTTAAGAAACACAAGAAAAGAACTTTTTCATATGTAACGCAGAACAGAAAAACAGGAGGATTCTTTGTGAAACCCCCAAAAACAACATGTGACTTTCACAACTGTCCTGCTTGTCAGCGTTCCCTTCAGTTCTCTTCTATACTTTAAAACAAGTCCTTCAGTGAACCTCTTTCCTTTCTTTTGTCCTTTTTTCTTGGAAAAGTTGCCACAAACCCCTCTCTTTCCTCTCCATATGCCCCACCCCCAATAAAAAGGAAAATACAATCCTTGTAGAAAATACACACAGCCAAGCAAAGCAAACACACACACTGGTCATGTGCAAAAGTACATATCTCATTCCGCACTTTTGGTCCATCACTCTTCCGTGATGGAGGTGAGTACCATTCCACTGATCAGAGCTAGGACATCTGGAATACACTTCTAACTTCCTGTCAGTAGCATTTGGTCAGCAATTGTTGCTGGTGGTAATGGAGAAATGGGCCCCATCTTCATGATGATTTCCTCCTCAAGAAACTCCATAATGAATATAGAGTCCATTAAAAGGAAGTAGGTTTATTATATTTGTATAAAATGTCCCTTTTAAAATGTTACTTCAAATTTGGCCCTGACGTCATGCAAGAATGCATTTCCCTCTCTGTCTCTCTTTTTCTCTCTCTTATTTTTGGAGGTAGGGGGCTAGGGATGTGGAACACAAAATTTTTTTTTTGGAGCGTGGAGGGCAGGGCAATTGGGGTTAAGTGATTTGCCCAAGGTCACATAGCTAGTAAGTGTTAAGTGTCTGAGGCCGGATTTGAACTCACATCCTCCCCACTCTATGGCCAGTGCTCTATTCACTGTACCACCTAGCTGCCCCCTGAACATAGCATATGTTGTCTGACAACTGATAGATTGACTATTTTTGCTGAATTGCATTTTTACCCTCTTTTTTTATTCTTTCTTGTCAGGAAAGGGAAGTTGTCTTCTGGGTAAGGGAAGGGGAAGGAACAAGAAATTAAGGTGATATAGTTTTTAAAAGGAGTAGCAATACAGTTAAAAATATAAAAATAATCTCATCAATAAGAAATAAGGTCATGTGCAGGAGCTCCCTATCCCCCACACACAAGGCTTTCCTGGCCTTCAAATAATTCCAGGAAGCCACATGGATAATAAGTGTAAAAACTCAAAATATGGGACAGAGGGGATCTTAAAGGTTCAGACTTAAGAGTTAAGTCAAATGAGTTCAGCGTGGCTGTCTGCCAAGTCCCAGCCTTCCAACAGTCCTGTCCTCCCACTGCCTGTTCCCCTTGGCATACCTCAGACCTCAGCTCTGCCACACCCTGAGTGAGTGAGAAAAATTCACTCTCAAGATTTCATTTCTGGCCAACGGAGGAAGGAATGACCAAATAAGAAACTGCTATTTGGTCCAGGGAGATGCACCAGGGCAGTGGAGATGGGGGGGACGGGAGGCAGGGGAGGGGAGAAGACAAGAGGAGAGCTATCTTTACATACTTGTGGAATGAAATGATCACGTGGGAGAGGGATTCAATTTCCTCCGCTTGGCCCCAGAGAACAGAGCAAAGAGGGATGGAGGGATATTAGAGGCAGGTGTAGACTTAAGTGAAGAAAGAATTCCCAGGAAACTTGAGCAATGCAAAAGGGGGAGGGCTTGGCTGGGAAGAGCAGAGGTTGGCCCTCCCTAGGAGTCCAGGTCTTGGAGATTCTGTGCTGAGGATTCCTGGTCAGCTACTCAGGGTTAGTCTAGATCAGGAGTGGGGAACCTGTCATAGGTCACCAGATGGTCACATTTAAGTTCAATGAGCAAAATCAGAGTGGGATATGAGAGATTGCCTTAGTTTCCCCATGTGTAAAATAAAAATATACTTGGATGACCCCTCAGGTCCCTGACAGCTCTTAATGGCTATGATACTATGAGCTGAGATTAGGAAGAGATGGAAAAGGGATCATTTCAAGAATCCCAGAATCATGATAAGCTAGGGAAATTAGATTATATAAAAAAAGACATCTCAAAAAAACCACAGAAGGAAAGAAGCCGGATGAAATATAGGAGACAGAAACTGAATGGAAAGCCGAAAAGGAGAACAAAATTGAAGGAGTTAAAGGGAAGGAATAGCGGGCATCAGACCAGAGTGTGTCCCTACTTTGAATGGTGTCCCCGAAAGCCTTGGGGATTTTTCAGGTTAAAATTTGTCAAGTGATCAATAAAGCTAAACATAACAACAGCTTGGCCTCAAGGCACCCCAAAGGCCCCAGTTAACAAGTAATCAGCCCTCACACATGTTCCCACACTCATTATCATAGCAGGGGCAGGGGTACATTCTTGTGTACATATGTCCTGGGAAGAACTGTAAGAAAATGCAACAGATCCATTTCACTAGTAGTCCTAACCTTGCTGTCTGAATGAATGGAACTTCACCAAACTCTTAAGATTGCTGCTTTTCTCTCTAGAAATAAAGGAAATTCAAGCAAGACGAGTCCTTTCTTTTGATAGCAACGTGGCTAGCATAATGAGCACTGGAGACTCAGGTAGTGTGCAGACACTAGAAAAGAGAAAGACCAAAGGGAACCTGGCTACACCCCCGCACCTCTGTGCCCTGAACTCACACAGACACTTCCTTACTCCCTGCATGTTTACATTATGATATGGTCACAGATTTCATCAGCAGAATGACCTGCTGGAAGAATTCAAGGCCAGATGCCAAGAGCTGGATGTGACCAGTGCCAGTGCTTCTGGATACTCAGCCTTAGTCTGAGCCTTAGGAAGCTATAGAGAGGGCACACTGTGTGAACAGATGCAAAGGCAAGTGGACCAAATGAGGAGAAATGCGGATATGACGACTACAATGTCAACGCAAGAAGAAACAGCCCTCAAAGACCTCAGAACTCTTTAAACTATGATCTGGCAATAAAACTGACACCCCCACCTCTTGAGCCAATGAGTTTTTTTCAGAGAAAAAAAGCAAAGCAAACCCTCATCTATCTACAGAATTATCTCTCTTTACCTCACCTATACTTACTTATAGGAAAAATATGTATATATACATATATATGTGCTATGGGTGGATGCGTGTGTATGTATGTATTTGTTGGAGGTGGGTAGGTGGTTCAATGGACAGAGCACTCTGCCTGGAGTCAGGAAGACCTGAGTTCAAATCCAGCTTTAGACACTGGGCAAGTCACTTAGCCTCTGTTTACCTTAATCCACAGGAGAAGGAAATGGTAAACTGCTTCAGTATCTTTTTTACATACTCGCTGTGTGACCCTGGACAAGTCACTTAACCCTTTTTGCCTCAGTTTCCTCATCCACAAAATGAGCTGGAAAAGGAAGTGGCAAATAGATATTTAATAAATAACTATCAATAGTAATTAATAATAATTGTGATTATTAATAATTAATTGTATATGCATCTATTTTACAAATAACAAAGTAAATATATTCATGGTTTGTGCCAAAGAAATTTTGAGCATAGGCAATTAGGATCAAAAGAATTTAGAAACCCTTGCTCCAAATGTCTCTAGGTTTGGGGGCCTGGGTTCTTGGTAGCTCAAAACCATTGTGTTTCTCTTTATATGAATTAAGAGTTGTTATCTTTAACTAGTCCTTTTGAATTTGAATTTGAATCTACCAGAATTCTCAAAAATGTGACGCAAAAGTTGAGAGAATGGGAAGAAAATTTAAAATGGAAAAGCCCAGAACAATGATATAAAATGATTTAGATTTCCTATCTAAGACATATAGATGTCTTATGACATTTAAATTATGAATTATATATATATGTATATGTATATATATATATATATAACTTATGATAACGGGATTGAGCCCGTTCATACCCCACATAAGATAATTATATCAAGACAAGATAAAGTGCATTATTTCAAAATGGGCCACTAGGATGGCTTAAAGACAGGGTGGATGGTTACACTACAAGAAAGCACGTGAGAGGGCACATTTGGTAGGGGCTGAGAAAAGACATAGAAGTTAAAGTCAAGTCAAAAGAAGAACCATTTTTAAAGTTCCTACTATGTGCCAAGCACTGTGTTAAGGGCTGGAGTCGAAGGCAATGATCATTTCAGCCAAGACTTAGTGGAAACCAAAGGTTTCCTTAGGTATTGCTGAGAAGGAGGTGGCAACAGGAAGATGTATATTTATGAGAGAAAAGGAAGAAGAAAGTCAGGGTCATGGTGACGTCATTTACAGAAACCAAAGGCATGAGTCAATAACAGGATAGGAAAATGGAACAGGTTTAAGGTATTCCTGTTGCCCAAGACAAACGCATCTGTTAATAAAATTGACAACAATGTTACGGGTTGTTTTTGTTTTATTCTATAAAGCCTAAGTGGACAAGCAGGTTGGTATTAAAAGATCAATTAAAATAATAGACACCAAACACCTTGCACCAGGTGTGGTGGGACATGCTGGTAATCCCTGCTCCTGTGGAGGCTGAGGCTGGCAGATGCCTTGGACTCTGGTATTCAGAGCTGAAGTGGGCTAGAGTTAACTGGGTGTCTGCACAAAGTTCAATATGGTGAGCCCTGACAGTCAGCGACACCAGGCTCCCTAATGGTGGGTGAACCAGCCATGGTCAAAGATGGAGCAGGTCAAGCTCCCATGCTGATCAGTATTGGGATTGAGCCCATTTTTACCCCCAGCATTTCCAGCCTGGGAGAGATAGGGAAATCCAGTCTCTAAATGGTCTCTTCACTGGTGAAAGATAGCCACACAACACAAAGCGACGGTGGAGGTATGTGCAAACTTCCCTGACTGGTGAGTAGTTATGGGAGCTGAGTTTTAAATTCCAGTTATGGATGATGTTATTCCATTCAAATAAACAAGGAATTATGAGTTTAGTCAATTCCTGATCCTTTTTCTATCCATCCTGCTCACTCTCACCTCTGTCTGTTCTCTCCCTGCCCCCATTTCTCCTTCTTCCACTGACCTGCCCAATCCTGTCTCCACTTCTTATATCTATATATCTATATATCTATATATCTATATCTATATATCTATATCTATATATCTATCTATCTATCTATATATCTATATCTATATCTATATCTATATATATGTTGTGCAGGGTTTTGTTTTTTGTTTTTTTGTGCAGGGTTCCAAAGTTGAAAAAGTACTTCCCTCACAACCCCATCATGTAGGTAGTTGAACTATTAACCCTATTTTATAGAAGAAACTCTTGACTAGCAGTGACACGGCTTGATCAGTTCCATAACTCTTAAGTGGTGATGACAGGATTAGAACCAACATCTCTTAGTTTCCACTCTAGCATCCCATTAACCAAGTCATACAAACAAAACCTCTCCAATTAATCTTCTTAACCAATTTTTTTTCACCTCATTGTGACCTCAGTCGTTCTTATCTTCCCTGCTTTCCCAGTTTCATTTAAGAAGAGTATCTACCCAAATTCCTCTCCATGAAGGCAAAGCTAGTTCATTTCCTTAAAAGATACTGAAAACATCCTCAAGATTTAATTGCCTCAGATGACTAAAGACTCAGGCTATTGACCTTGATTTCTAGCTGCCTGCTTATAAAAAGCCATGAAGAGTTCCAGTTCCTCCCTGATGCCTGACTGGCAGACCACCATGAGCCAAGTCCCAGGCAGGGATGCTTGGCTCTGCTGAACTGATAACATGTCTCGTGAATAAGCTTCCCTGCAATGCTTTAGGAAATCTCCTTTTGCTTAACCATGAGACAGACCATGAGTGTCTCATTTCATTTCAATCTCAACCCTGATCTACCTGGAGACTGACCTGGTCACCCTTGAACTGTAACATAGTCCATTTCCCTTGCTCATATCATTGTTCTAGGCTTTTCCATTCATTTCCCTTGCTTCCTCCCTTTGCAGCTCTGTCGTTGGCTACATCTTCCATTCTCAGATTCCTTTACCCCTTATCCCATCCTACTGTTTATTCCTTTCCAAACCCCTATCCTGGGTTACCTCCCCCATTCACCTACTCTACTTTTTTTTGTCTGCATCTGAACAATACTGAAGGAAAGCTATTCCTGTCCTGGTTGGGTCCATGACAAATTTATGATATCTGAGTTCAGCTGGGAGGTCATTGCTGCTCACCATTCCTTTTCCCTTTTCCCTGATCAACTCTTTAGAGTATTCCCCATCCTTTCCATTTGAAATCAATTCATCAAGTTAAGCACCTACTGTCTTATTAAGCAGTGCTGGGCTCAGTGGATATAAGTACAAAGAATAAAGCAATCCTTTCCTGCAATGTTCTTCCAGACACCTACACTCTTCCCTCAGAGCAAGAGGACCTCAACTCATAACTAGGCCATCCACCAGGAACATTTTCTTTCTCTCCAGTTTTCTCTCTCAAATCTCCTCCATATCACCTCTCATTCTCTTCTCCCTCACTCTAGGCTCTGGTGAATTAAAATGATTTTCCTC
This sequence comes from Gymnobelideus leadbeateri, assembly GCA_011680675.1. Lineage (NCBI taxonomy): Eukaryota > Metazoa > Chordata > Mammalia > Diprotodontia > Petauridae > Gymnobelideus > Gymnobelideus leadbeateri. Next base: position 120,646 of record WOXC01008281.1, on the reverse strand, counting down.
TAACAGTGGATGGAATTAAGAGTAGAAATGTGATAGTTTTCTATCTAAGGAATGATAACATGGTGGAGTACAAAGAATACTAGGTTCCAGATTGAAAAGATCTGAGCTGACATCTCCAGCTTCTTAGCTGTATGGATCAATTCACAATTTGCATTTGTGGAGGGAATTCCAACCACTGGAGATCTGAACACAGCTGAAATGCAACAGGAATACTGGCAACAACGCTCCAGCAGTGCTAACCAGGCTGGATTCCAATCCAAGCCTCTTTGGGTCATGGCCAGCTGACAGACATAACTAACTTAGATTCAATCCCCCAAAGCTCAGAATCATAGAGGTAGATAAAATTCTAAGGGCAAGTAGTATTCTCCTAAATCCCAAGGTCATGAATAGAAAGCACATTATATTGATTTATATCAAGATCTCCCAGCCGTGACAAATCTTTACGTACCTGATCTGGGTTTCTCAGTGCCTGGGAACTAGATGGTGAGGGAAGGATATAACTAAAAAGCTCCTCAGTCTAAGAATAGGAGAGGACAATGATAAGCCATGCCCTCAAGTCAAAATGGAGAACTGCAAGAATCCTCATATGACTCTCCAAACAGCTCTGGGGTACAGCATTAGAACTTTCTCCTTACCAATCCTACCCCCCAATCTGGGACAAAGCATTCCAGTTGGGCATGAAATAACTTGATGACATGGCTACAATGACTAAGTTCTCTGGCTTGTCACTCAGTGGCATTTATTAAGCTCTCACTGTGAACAGAGGACTTTCAAGAAACTTTTAAAGAGAGAAGGAACACACCTTGAGGTCTTATCTAGGTAAATAGTTATGAAAAAAATGCAAGCCTCATTCAGTCTCCAAACAGATAAGCTCCTTGTTTTGTTCTGTTTTCCTATCACCTGGCAGCTCTTTGTTGCCATCACCCACAGATCCCAGTGAGACCTTGATAATGGTCTTTCCCTTTCCCTTCTCCAGAGTAATTCCCATGAACCCCAGGGTCTTCTGCAATACAACTCACACACAACCAGCCCTGCACATACACTGGGGAGGCAGGGATACAATCATTCATTTAAAAATTTTTACTATCTCCTTATCTTATGATTCTGAGTACCATTTTTTACTCATTTCAATTCAAAAATGCTTAATATAGAAATCAGCCTTTTTGGAATCATCTCTAGCTCTATTTCCAAGGAACATTTTACCTTCTGTGTGGTTCTGGAGAAACATTGTTGTGATTTATCTGGTACCTAAGAATATTAGCTCCCGGGGCGCCTACGAGGCACAGTGATTAGAGCACCAGCCCTGGAGTTAGGAGGACCTGAGTTCAAATTTGGCTTCAGACACTTAACACTTACTAGCCGTGTGACCCTGGGCAAGTCACTTAACCACAATTGCCCTGCCTTCCCCCCTCCAAAAAGAAAAAAAAAAGAATATTTTTGATCAGTTCCATAACAGTTCCACCTCTCTGGCTTCAGATAGCAAACACTCTCCTCTCTTGAAGTATGACCCACAAGCTTTCACACCCTGTACTAGAGCTTCTCCACATGTCTATAACATTGAACTAGGGATTCTACTGTTAGATACATCCCCATCCCAAGAAAGTCAAAGACAAAAAGAAAGGAACCATAGACACAAAAACCAAATACGTATATAGCAAGTCTCGTGGTATTAACAAACTAAAAATAAAAATGAATAACATGTCACTCCCCCAATCAGTAAGTGCCAGGGGCTCACTATTACTTCCAGGATCAAATATAAAATCTGCTTGTCTTTTAGACCTCTTTAGAATCTGGTTCCTTCCTACCTCGGCAGTCTTCTTATGCCTTGATACTTCCCTGCATGGGACACCTGCAAACCAGTTCCACCTGTACATGACCATCCATCTTCCAGCTCCAGGTATTTTCATTCTCTGTTCCCCATGCCTAGGATACCTTCCCTTCCTATCCCCACCTCTTGCCTTCCTTGGCTTCCTTCTAGTCTCAGCTAAAGTCCTTCCTTCTGCAAGAAGCCTTCCTCAGTCCTCTCACTGAAACTGTCCCCTTTTTATCCAGTCTGTATCTCATCTCATATCTCATATCTGTATCTCATCTCATATCTCATATCTCACACTTTGGGAGTAGGGAATTTTGGGGGGCTTTCTTTGTACCCCAAAATATTCTCACAGTGTCTAGCACAGTGCTTAAATAAATGCTAGTTGACTAACTGATTAGATAGCTAAACAAAATATGCTACATGATCTTAATGCAATGTTACCATGGGGTAAGAAATGATGAATATAATGAAAAGTAAAGTATGGGAAGACTTAGAGGAACTGATTCAAAGTGAAGTAAGAAGAACCAGGAAAGAAATATACACCAGGGCTATCCCAAGGTAAATAGAAGGAAGGACAGCAAAACAAATGAAACCAAATGTTAGATTATAATAAGCAAACTTAATGCCAAAGGTGAGATATGAAAGGTGCTTGACCCCACTTCTTTATAGAGCTAGGGGACTGGGTGTGGAACACTGCAAATAACATCAAACAGTTTTGATGTATTGGTTCTCCCCAACCTTTTTTATTCTTTGAAACGAGGAATAATTTTCTGGGAGGGAGAATATAAGATACATTGGAATATATAGGTAATATTTTTCATAAGATATAAATAACAAGTTTCAGTCATCTTAAATTTAATTCAGTTGCTATTATACACTGAAACTCATTTTTTGCTATCAGTATGCTCACAATAGATTCCCCCTTTGTCAAATCTTCTTTCTGCCCCATTCCTAGATTCCCCTGAAGCTATCCCAGGGTGGGCTACTGACCTTTATAGATGAGATTGGAAGCTCAGGGATTTGGTTTCCTAGTTGATAGCTTGTCTTATGATCTTTGATTTTGAGTGGGAAAGAGCTCGAAGTCATTTAGCCCAATGTATCATTTCACAGATGAGTAAACTGAGGCACAGAAAGATTAAATGACTTTCCCAAAGTTATACAAGTAGTCAGTGGTGAACCTAGGGTTCTAATCCTGTTCTGAGCTCAGGTGGATCCTAATCGCACCCAATTTCCACTGACCCGCTGCTTCTTTGGGTACCAAGTATCACTTTAAACATGGTGGGAGAGGGTCAAACACTATTAAATAATGGTCCCTGTGTAAGGAACACACAACTTTTGGTGAACAGCAAGCCTGTGCACACAAAATGCCCAGCAATCACCCCAACCCCTGCCCCAGCTCTGCCAAAGTCCACAGTCAGCTTCTTTGGCCCAAGGAAGCTGGGAGGAGAAGGTAATGAGGAAACAAGCTCGGACAAAGGAGCCTCTGTGCAGAAGAACACTCAAACACGTTACATTGTATAATAACCATAAATTACTTCTAATTACACCTCTCCAAAAGCTCCTTCGGCTTCTTGTTATCTACTGATAAAAACAAGTCCCATCCACCTAAGAGATGGCAGGTATTAGCATAGCAATGATAAGATGTCCTTGGGAAATAGGAAAATTAGGCATATAGTACATACATATTCATATACACATATCTCACACACACTCACATATACACTAACAAATACAATACAATCACACACACACACACACAAAGTTTTTAGTAAGAGACCCAGGTAAATAGCCAATTTATGATTGCCTCTTAGCTGGCAAACTCCTTATCCTGATCCTGTCTTCTCTCCAGCAACAGGACTCTCCCAAACCATGCTCACGCACTAGCCCCGATGATGAGGCACCCAGCCCACTCCTAATGCAGCCAGGTATCCCAAACTCAACAAGACAGGACTGGGCTGAAGGATGCCCCAAATTCTGAAGCTTTCTTTAGGAGTCAGCTCACAGACAGGGCTCCAGGCTTTTGTTAGAGGGACCGAGGCACAAACTAAGGCAGAAAGGCAGAGGGCTTATTTGCTTTAATAATTCATCAGAACAACACTCGTTCCTACCTTTGGTTTCTACATCAAATTGAAATTAAGATTATTAGACTTTGCTTCCTAAACTCCTAAAAAAGGTTTTGAATTTTGTGTCACACTGGTAAGAAACCTCTCAGGACTTCCCCTTCTGAGAGGGGAAATAGACAGCCTCTTAACTGGGCCCACTCTCAAGGCCCTTTGATCGTGGCAGGATCAGGAGCCCAGGACCACCTGCACTCAAGCAACTCAACAATGAAATATCAGAGCAGGAGATATATGTATATGTGCATAGATATGCCAATAAATATACATGGGTATATATATATATATATATATATGTGCATGGACATATACGTTTGTGTATAATGTATATGACCAGCTCCAATAATTCAAAGACACCCATACTAACACACACATGCCTATATATATCTATATCTCTCCCTCAAGAAATGCCAGTAGCTATTGGAGAAGTAATTTATATAGGATATTAAGGTGGTCTCTTTTTTCAAAAATCTAATATTCTGACTCTTTGTGCAAAAGTTAGAGTCTCAGCATGTCTGCCTTGTAAAGTCTATGTCTATACAAACTCTTCCCCTGAATGTCACCCTCAGGTAACCACTGGGGACTGCACCCTTCCTGGCAATCTGGTCCAGTAGTCAGCAGATCTCAGGATCTCCACTCATCATGAAAATGGGAAGATAGTGACCAACCTGAGGCGATTTATTCTTTTGACTTCCCCTCCACTTCCACAAATACACACATATTCCTAAGACTGTCTGTGTGGCTGAGAAATCCCCAATTTGTGAGGATCAAATAAGACTTGGCATCATCCTCATCCTCTTCCTCTTCCTCTTCCTCATATTATCATTTTCATTCCTCAGTATCCTAACGGGTTCTCTGAGTATTTGTGAATCCCTCCTCTTGATGGTTAAGGAGCATCAGGAAAATCCCTCAGCCCCACCTTCACTACTCAGATGTTCACAAGTCTGTTCCCTTCTTAAAAGTGCTCAGCATCAGTAAAGCTCACATCCTGTTTGAGTACATCTGAGTACATCTGAATGTCTGTGTGGGGATATTCTTCCAATTGAGAATATTTTGAATATTAAAAGTAACATTAAAATTAATTATTAAATTATTAATTATTAAAATTAATTGATTGGCTATTAAACAGAACAGCTGTATTTAGGATATATACACATTTGTAACCTAAATACAGTGAGACACACACTCTGCATTCACCATTTGAGAAGTATTATGGATTCATCCATCTTAAGGCACTTCTTATTCTACTAAATTTTAATTTCTGTCATCAGAAAGTTACAAAGTCCCATAAGGAAAGTCCAGCTCACTGCCCACAGACGCTTAAGAAAGATTTCCAACTGTGAAAAGCAGGTATTTATCCCTAAGGTGATTAGCTTGTTGATAAATCACACTCACACACACACACATACATACACACACACACACACACACACACACACACACACACACACACACACACACACACACACACACACACACACTTCCTACATTCTACTTTTCTTCCTCAAAGAGAGACCAAACAGATCAATACTCACTGAAGAAAGCTGGCTCCATGTGGACCTCAGTGGCTTGTAGTGAATTACAATTTTTTCATCTGGTTTTTGTTCTTTAGGCTCTGAATCTTCATCAGAGTCAATATCAAGAGCTTTTTCTTTGTAGTTCTGATACAGGACAGCATTTTCTACAATGAGAACAAGCCAGGAATTTGTAATTAATTGCTCCCAAACTGTATGTTCCTTACAATTAGAGGCAGTATGTTATAGTAGAAGCCAGAAGGCTCTGGTTCAGTTCTTTCCTCCGACACATACTGGAGGGTGACCCTGGCCATGTTATTTAACCTCCCAATGTTCTAGACAACTCTCTAAGACTGTAAATGGGAAGGAATGTTGTCAATCTGCCCTGGGAGAGGGAGTTTCCTCATATCACTGAAATGGCCGGGCTGGTCCCCTTTCCTATTTGTTTCCAAAGGAGCTCTAGACACATTTTCCTGGTTCACAGGACTGCAGGATTCAGAGCTGGAAAGTTCTCAGAGGTCATCTGATCCAACTATCTTTGACCAAGAATGGTTTACCTACCCACAGATATTCATCCACTTTTCACGTGACACCCCCAAGGAAGCTGAGCCCACTCTTTCGCAAGGTAGTCCAATTCACTTTAGGAAATCGTTCATTGTTAGGTAGTGGCTCCTTACATTAAGTTCAAAATGGACTTTTTACACCTTTCATCTCTCACTCCAAGCTCTGGCCTCTAGGTCTAATTCCCCTTCCAGGCAACAGCCTTTCAAACACCTGAAGGCAGTCATCATGTCTTCTCTTCTCCCCACTAACCACTAATCTGAATTGTTCTTAACATGTCATGAACTGGGTCGTTGCAGCTCCGATTACATCCTCTATCTAGTTCATCAAAACCCTTCTCAAAATGTGGCACCCACAATTAGACACGATACTCTGGACTCGGCCTGACCTGGGGAGAGGGTGGGGAGACCATCGCCTCCTGATTCCCGGGCACTGCTATGCATTGGGTCATGTGGACTTTTCATTCTTTCTCTTAAGCAATGCCAAGGCTCAAAGGAATGTATATCCTTTATAAATAAGAGACACATGGACACTGACACGGCCTTCGAGTGCTATGGAAAGTCTCCTTTTTCATCTGAATCGATGTTTTCTTCTATAACTTAGAGACTTTTAACCGAGTACAGCATTAGATCTCATTGATTACTAACATAGAGCCTTGCCAAAACAAATTGCTTAATTCCCTTTTCTCCAGCCATGAGGGAGAGTCAGTTCTATACAACATCTGTTCTTATGTGAATTAATTTCACGTCCCAACTATTAGTACACATTGATTTCTGCCGTGCAGAATTCTTCTAAGAGCCTAATGTTCTCTGTCACACAGCTTGGCTCTTCATCCCATGACCTTTCACATCTTTCTAGCCCAATTTGATCCCACTTGACATTTATTAAGTGCTTGTTATGTGCAGGTTCTACAACTTGAGATACAAAGATAATGGAAGCAAAGACGCAGTGAAGAACTCCTGTATGTACATCAATAAGTCTAAGGGATACACAGTTACTTCAAGAGGACAAGGCATTAATAATTGTGGGATAAGAAAATAAAATCATGGAGGGCTTCCCATAGGAGGGGACCCCTGAGCTATACTTTGATTCCATGAGGCAGAGGGGAGGAGGATGTGCATCCCACCACCTCGTTAAGGCCACATGGGTGGGAAAGATCAAGTGGAACAGAGGACACAGTGTGGAAATCCAGAGAAATGAGACTGGCAAGTCAGATGGGGGTGGCCGGTAAGGGGGACTCAAATGTCAGGCCAAGAATTTAGTACTGAATTTTAGCCACTGAAAATTTTTGAGTGAGGTGGGGAATGAATGAGCAGGTGACACAGTCAGCCGGGGTTTGAGACACATCAGCTAGGTAGAAATCTGGCCTCAGAGTCAGGGGGTGGAGTTTAAGTCCTAGCTCAGACACATCAGCTAGGTAGAAATCTGGCCTCAGAGTCAGGGGGTGGAGTTTAAGTCCTAGCTCAGACAGCTGAGGTCTATATGGCCCTGGCCAGGTCACTTAACCCTTGAGCAAACCTCAGTGGATCTCAGGCGGCAATTTAAGACCATCTGTGGCAGAGAAGGTGCTGCCTTCAGAGGTGGAGGCAGGTTACCCACGTTGGGTACAGAGCATCAGTGAAGCTCACATCCAGTGTGAGGGGCTTATGTCTACCACAGTGCTGGGTGCAGAGTATATCATGAATATATTCATTAGCTTTGAATTAGCATTAATCGTGGAATGTAAAATACTTGGAAACTGGAGAAGTTTGAACATTAGAAATATCCCTTTTTCTGTTTCATATAAAGGAGAAATCCTTGTTTCCACTGAACAAGTTTGGGTAAAGGCCAAGACTCCATGCCAGAGTAATAATTCATATTTACATATTACATTAAAGTTGGCAAATGGGGTTTCCCCAGTAACCTTGTGAGATTTTTAGGGTGAGAGTACTTACCGACACTTTTCTCTTTGCCCTCCCACATAAAACCTCCAGGATGTCCTGGAAGGACAGGAATGAAACAGAAGCCACAGAATTATCGGGAATGATAGGAGATGGGAATGGACAGACACCCAGAAACAGCTCATTGAAAGTAAGCTAGGTTGCACGTTGTGCCAAAGGCCAGGACGTTATGCCTTTAGAAAACTGAAGGTTTTTCAGCCTTTGAGGAAGAGTTTCTAGGAGGTTTGCTGAGTGCTTGAACTGAAGGGTGCTGGGAAGCATCCCATAAATCAGGAGACTAGACTCTAATCCCCAGCCTGCCTCTAACAACAAGCCAATCTTGGCCACATCACTGAGGTTCTTGGGGCCTCTACCCTCACCCAGAAAACGGGAGGGCTGGACAGGCTGACTGCTTAGCTTCCTTCCAGGGCTAAGATTCTGTAAAATCCACTGAAGACACAAATCACCTCCATAAAAACCCCATGAGGCAATGGAAAGAGCTCCAGCCTGGGAGAGAGAAAAGCAAGCTTGGAATCCTCCCAGACTATACAGCCAGGACAAGGCCTTGAACCCTCTGGGCCTCAGGTTCTTTATCTGACAAATGAGATTTTTAAAACCACCTGCCAGTGACAAATCCAGTTGGTAAACTTCAAAATGTCTCTTGAACATGAGCCATGTTAAATATCTCACTACTTCAAGTAAGAGTCCATTCTCCCACCACAGATTATAACTCTTCTTTGACTTAATAATAACAATTATTAATTAATAATTAGTTAATAATAACTCTTCTTTGACTGAATTAATAATAACAACAACCACAGTTAGCATTTCTGTAGGACTTTAAGGTTTGCAAAGTGCTTTACAAATGTGATCTCATTTAATCCTCAGGGCACCCCTGGGAGGTATGTTCAGGAAACTGAGGTAGAGAGAGGTTAAGGGACCCAGCCCTGGGTCACACAGCTAGTGAGTATCTGAGGCCTGCTTTGAGTCCAGGCCTTCCATGACTCTGGGTCTAACACTCTAGCCACTGCAACACCAGCTGATGGTCTAGGAGAGTTCCTGGGATGGAAGGATGGATCACCCTGTCCCTCCAGCTAAGTAACATCTGTATGGACATGAGGGCCACTGGCAGAGTCCCCAAGAGTTCTAAGTTAGGGTCAGAGGTGGCAGAAGAGGATGCACAGGCAGGCTTATCATTAAGGTCAAACTCATGAGTCAATGAGACACGGTACTTCCCTCAGCATGTGCTTTTTTTTTTTGAAGCAATTGGGGTTAAGTAACTTGCTCAAGGTCATTTGATTTATTCGTGGGTGCTCATTTTCTGAGGCCGGATCTGATCTCGGGTGATCCAAACTCCGAGGCCGGCGCTCTTACTCACTGCGCCACCTAGCCGCCCCCAGCATGTGCTTTCTTATGAACACAAAAATTCAATTTCCCAAAACTAAAACATGGGTTAACACAACACCCAAACCAGTCACCCAGAGTAACCTCGGACAGAAATTTTTGGTGAAACAAATCATTGCCCCTTTGCATCTGTCTGATTGATTTGGATTTCACATGCCAGCCCTGATCACATGAGGGCATCCCTGCGTTCAGTGGAAAGAGCAGCAGCTGAAAGTAAGACACATCCCTAGGCCCCTGAAATGATGGAGAGGGATTAAACAGTCTCTGAATTACTCTCTATCTCTGGCTCTATGTCATGCTGAGTCAGTTATAGAAGCTCCCTCAGCCTCAGTTTCCCTATTTGTGAAAATGAGAGGATAGGACTAGAGGGTGTCTGAGGCATTTTCCCACTTTCTTGGAATCACTAATCTGATTTTTTAAAAAAAATGAATACTAGGTACACATTCTCTGGGCTGACACCGACCTCTCCTCTGGGGCAGCAACTACTACTACTCCAGGAATTTTTTTTTTTTTTTTTTAGGCACCAGATTCTTGGTTAGACTTTTAAAGACAGAGTTCACTAATTTGATTAGGCTGTTGAGCCCCTGGCAAGGCTGCCCTTAGTGCAGCAGGTAAAGGTCACAGAAAGTGTGACAGATTCCCAAACTGAGGGGAAAATACTCATTGCCTCATACAGGATTCTGTTTCCCAAATCACAGAGTCTAAAATAAGAGATGATATTGCAATGGGGAAAATAATGGCTGTGGAAAAGCGAATGAAAATCTGTAAAAAAAAATTTTAAGAACATTTTTTTTCCATACTGAAGAGATAGATGTGATAGGAAAATCTATTCATTTTGGTAGATTAAATATTCAACCATGAGCAGAAATGAAATCTTATGGTCATTTAGATGGAGCCAAAGAGCCCTTAGGGGCAATCTCATTTTTCAAATGAAGAAACAGAGGGTCATGTAGTGGAAGGGATGTCTAAAATCACACAAAAAATAAGCATCAGAGCTAGATTATTGCACCTGAATTTCTTAGATCCAATCCAGTGCTCCATCCCATGGCATCATATTGTTTCCTCATAAACTTTACTTGTGGCTTGTTATTAGATTAATATTTTATTATATAATAATAATTATATTATTAATACATACTTGGATTAACAATTTAATTAATAGATATCATTAGATTAATTAGATTAATATTTTAACTCAGAACTTTGAAATACATTATACAGCAAGAAGGGAGATATTTTGGGTATTTTTAAAAATCAATTTTGTTTGTTTCTTTAATTGAAATCCTTACCCTCAAGGTGCTTATATTCTGTTATTTTTTCTTACATTCTAGTAATTGTGTTTTCATATTGAAACAACAGAAAAGAAATTGATCCTGAAAAACTGAATGCTTACCTTCCCCATCAAACGTTCCTTGGCCTTTCAGCATTTTCTTCTATGAAATATGAAAAGTAGAAAGAGAGAGCAAACCACATATGAGCCAGTGTGACTAGGCACAATTCTTCAAAATCAACAGACTGTCTTATGTTTTTAAAAAACTCTGAAAATATTATCTCTACTAAGTTCAGACCATGCATGTAGACAGGATGAAACACTCAAAACCAAGGCCCACCCCACAGAGAAGAGATGACTTCCACCTAAGGGCACTTCTGATCCAGCAACCTCACAACATGACGGCAGAACGAAACTTTCTTCTTTTATCAAAGTAAAAAAAAACCCAACAAAATATTATGTGAGCTCCTTTCTGCAAGACCAGAACACTCTAAAATAAAACAGACTCTCCTGTGCACTAAATATATGACATTTATATAGACGAGTTACAGTTCACCCATTAATCAAGAAAGGATGTGACTGCCAAAAAAATGGGAGCTGGTTGCAAGCTAAAATAAGTTTCTGACCTATTGGAGAGATTGTCTCCTTTCTAGAGAAAGTGGACTCACTAACATATCTCATTTCCCTCTCTCCCTTCTTTCCCTTTTCCTTCCTTCCTCTCCTTTTTCTCCTCCCTCCCTCCTTCCCTTCTTTTTCTTCTTTTTCTCCCTTTCCTCCTTCCTTCCCTCACTCTTTTCCCTTCCTTCTCTCTCTTCCTCTTCCCTTCTTTCCCTTCATTCCTTCCTTCCCTTCTTCCTTCCTTGCTCCTTCCCTCCATTCTTCTCTCCCTTCCCTCCTTTCATCAACCCTTCCATCCCTCCCTTCTTCAATTCCTTTCCTCCTTCTTTCCTTCCTTTCTTCCTTCCTTCCTTCCTTCCTTCCTTCCTTCCTTCCTTCCTTCCTTCCTTCCTTCCTTCCTTCCTTCCTTCTTTCCTCCCTTCCACTAAGGTAGCAGTCATGGCTACATTTACTGGCATTTAAATAAATGACTGACATTTACATGGACTTTAAGTCTTGTGGAACACTTTACCTCCATTATTTCACTTGATTCTCATAACAGCCCTGGGAAGGCATTACAGGTTTTATTATTCCTATTTCATAGATGAGGAAAATTGAGGACCTGAGCTAAGTGCCTTCTGATTATCACACAGATAAGTGTGGGAGACAAGATGAAATACAAGGAAAGGTGAAAGAAAATACAGCAAACATGGTAATGGTCACAGTCAAAGCATTTAGGATCCTGGAGAAAGACTACAACTTGTATTTACATTTTACTTGTGGGGAATTAAGTGAATAATTTCTGAGTGATAATCACACAATTAAATAATTAGAAAGACACTGAAAAGCAGGCAGAAGGGTCACTGGTACCAAGTCAGGAAATGTTAGTTGCTGTGCACCTTACCCTCCCTGCCCCAATTCCAATGGCCAGGGGTTAATGGCTCTGATCAATGAAACAGCAGAGAAGTATCAAGCTGTTAGTAGAAGCCAGGCACTGAGCCTACAAAATGAAAAGTGAAACAGTGCCTGCCCTCAAGGAACTTATATTCTATAGGAAGAGAAGGTTTAGTATAGGCACATAGAAAAGAAATAGACATTAACTCAATGGGACAGGGAGTAGAGGCAGCAGGGAAGGGAGGTCAAGAAATACCTTTTGTAGGAAATGGTACTTGAACTGAGCTTGAAGGAGCCTAGGGATTCTAAGAGGCAGAGGTGAGGATAAGTATTTCAGGCAGTGCATCCTCTGGAATTCCTGCTCTCTAATTAACAAATATTCTTGCATTTTAGACTTTTTTCTTCTATATTTCTCCTTCTTCTGGCAGATCTAGTTCTCTCCCCCTCCCCACAAGTCACTGATTCATCTTGGCTGATTGCCATCCACACCTTGTCAAACCTCATCTCTGAATTGATTCCACTCCCTTTTCTCTCAGCTTTCTTCAAGACTCCACTAAAAGCCAATTTTTCTGCAGGCTTTCCTGGGCCCTCCAGTAATGAGTACCTTCCCCTCTAAAAGAAACCCCTCTAAAAGGTATCACGTATATAACTACAACAATAAATGTATGTATATATAACTCTCTCTACTTAATTTACACATACATAAACTATATAGATAATTGTGTGTGTGTGTGTGTGTGTGTGTGTCACACACAAGCTGTTTCCCCATTAGAATGGAAGCACTTTGAGAGGAAAGCTTGTTTCTGCATTCCTGTGTGCCTGGGGATCCCTAACACAAGGTCTGAAAAGCTTTTATCAAGCAGCAAAGAAGTCCAACCAACTGTCCTGGGGCATCAAAATAGAGGAGAGGAAATAAAAAGAAAACATAGACACATAAATATATAAAAATAAATACAGGTATTTGGGGGAAGGTCATCAGGAAAAGCCTTGGGTAGCAAGTCGTGTTAGAGCTGAGCTCTCTAGGAAACTCGGGGATTTTAAGGGCAGAGGGGAGGCCAGAGAGTAGTCCAGGAATTGTGGCAGGTAAAGACAGAGACAGGCATGTCATGCATAAGGAACCTCGAGAAGGCCAGTCTGAAGGCAGGCTGAAGCCAGACTGGGAAGGGCTTGAAATGCCAAAAGAGGAGTCTGTATTTGCTCCTAAAGGTAACAAGGGGCCACTAGAATTGACTGGGGGAAGGATGATGGGCAAGCCTTTGCTTTAGAAATCCTACACTGGCAGCTGGGAGAACCCAACTCTGCAGAGGATCTAACAAACTGAATTAGACATTAGTATCTCATTTTCTGCTGCAAACATTTTGCCTGAAGTTATTAATTGAAAATTGTATGACATCCTCTGGTGGTGCCAACTAGGGCTGAAATGGTCATAAAGGTGTATGGCTAGCATTGGGGGAGGTGGCAGGGCCTAGGGTGGTATGTAACAGAAGCAAGTCCTCTGAATCAGTCTCCAAATAGACAATCATCTGCCAAACAAGAAAATAGTATTTTACCCCCCCCAACACACACACACACACACACACACACACACACACACACACACACACACCCACTTCCTAATAATTTACTCACCTTAATCCTTCCTAAGCTAGAGATCTTCTCTTTGTCCTCCATGACCACTTTAAGACTTGGCTGGGACATTCTGTTTTTCTTCTTGGAGTTGGTGGGACTGTCAAAATCAAAGCCACTAACAACAGCCCTGCGGTAAGAAGTCGACCTCAAGCCTCTCCTCAGGGACCCTGGACTGTCTAAGTCACTTTCAGCTTCTCCTTCCCCATCACTTGTAGGGACCAATGGGGCACTAATGGGGTCCACCATGCTTCGAACCTTAAAGATCCTCTTATGGGGCTCGGAATTTTGATTGCTGGATTTGCTGATTTTAATCTCAGAGGCCAAGCCCTTCGGGATAATTTGTTGTTTCCCTACTTTGAGGGCAGCTGGGCTGTTGGTACTTAAAATGACCACAGGCTTTTCTGGGTTTGAAGGCAGACGCTGGGGAGACAGTTTTTGTTCAGGGGGAGTCCTTTGTGGGCAGGGCGAGAGTTTCAAAGGCGCCCTCTCTGGGTCCTTGGCAATCTGGCTGGGTGGTGATTGTGGGAGAGCAGTAGAATTGTTAAGAGAAGGCACAGAGGAGCTGAGTGAAGACCCTGTCCTGACATTCAGTCCCATTAGCTCCTCGTCCGGGCTCCTTGGGATGGAAGCACTGGGAATCCTCAGGGGGTGCCCTACTTGGGTCTCTAGGGATGTGACTGTCCCTGGGTAGCTCACAGAAGGGTTAGCCACCATCCTATGGCCCCCGGGTGAGTTTTCGGCTGGCGGCCTCTGGGAAACAGCTTTGAAATCCAGAGGGAAAGCCTTCCCATTGGCCACAGACCCTCTGTTACGGCACCACAGCACGGGGCTCCTTTGGAGCGTCCTGCGGTCGGGTGACGGAGATGGAGAAGGTGAAGCCGAAGAAATGCTCCCACTGTGGGAAGGCTCCTTCCCAGTGAGCGCCGCTCTGTCCTCCACAGGGAAATCCGTGATCAGCAGCCCCGTGGGGCTCTGGTAGGACTGCGGTCTGGGCTTGCTCCGGACCAGCCTCTGGGGCTGCGGGGTGGATCGCCTCCTCCATAAAGGGGTAATGTTGTTATGGCTCGAAAAGTCCACTTCGCTTTCGCCTCCACGGTCCATCGCGGACCCTAGTGGGAGCCCCGAAGGAGAGGGGACGGGGCCCGGGCGCGGGATACAGCAGCCGGGCCGGGCTTTCGTCTCCTAAAGAGAAGGCAGAACTCAGCGAGGTAGCCATCACACGAGGGCAGCAGACCAGCGCCCCCTGCCCCCCACCCCCTTCATCCGTGGGGGAGGGCAGGGCAAAGGAGGGCTGCTTCACTTTACCGCCATCCCCGGGCAGCCGAAGGGGAGCCGCGGCCGCACAAGAGCAGGGCGCGGGGGGCTGCGCAGGGAAGCGGTTCCTCAGGCCCCCTCTGCCCTCCTCCCAGCCTCACCCCATCCTTGAGCCCTGGGAGGGGGAGGGGTCGCCGAGGCTCCAGGGACCCACCCCAGGAGAGGACCTCGCACTTCCCGGGGAAACTCTCCCGAACAGGAGCCCTACTCACTCACTAAAGGGGCGCCCACCCCTCCGCCCCCTCCCCTTTCAGAAGCCCTTCGCAGGAGAGATCGCACCTACCCTCCAAGAGGCTTCAAAGACCAGAGCCCCAGCGAGCCCGTCGGCCGGGTGGGTGGCCCGGGTGCCGGACTGCAGCCCAGGCGTAGGCAGAGACTAGAGCGCGAGCAAAGAGCCGCCCCGGAGCCCCGGCCCGGCCCCCGAGCAGTGGGCCCGCCCTCGACCCGCCCCTGAGGCCTGGACCCCGCCCCAGACCCGCCCCTCCCCCTGGCCGGCCCGGCCCGGCCCCCGCCGGGAGGAGGGGGCTTTCTTTACCGGTAGAGAACAAGTGAGCAGCGGGGGCGGGACAGGGAGGGTGTGCCTGGGCCCAGGGAAAAAGTCTGGGACCGCCCAGAGGTGGCTAGAAGTTGGGCTGAGACCCGCAGGCTGTCCAGAGGAGGTTTGGGTGTGGCCGCCCGGAGAGGCAGAGGGGTTTAGCCCGTGCCCCCTAGGGAGCCTCGAGATCTCCCGAAAGGGGTCCTGGGCAGAGCTGGCCCGAGGGAGTGATCTGGAGGTGGGGAGGGAGACGAGACCGAAAGACACTTGGGAGATAAGGAGAGACACAGACACACAGACCCAGAGAAACCGAGACTGGGACCCTGGCCGCAGAGACAGGGATGGAGAAACAGAAAGGAGCCTTCGCGGATTATGCACGGGAGCAACTTCGTTTGGCTGCCAGAAAAGAGCAAATTTCTGAAACTTCAGCTCCCTGGGGCTGTGGGCAGTCTGGGGAAACCGAGGCAGGAGAAGCCTTCTGGACATGGGTAGCCATCCCTCCTGGGCCTCGGGCTGATAGTTTCCTGGACTTCCCCTTCGAATCACAGATGGAGAAAGGGAAGGGACAGCTAGACCAGCCCCCTGGTCTTACAGATGTAGAAACTGAGGCCCAGTTAGGAAAAGTGAAGGGGTGGGACCATCAGAATCCTAACTTAGAATAGCTCTAGGAAAGGCTTGCTTCCAGCACGAGATTGGAGGCTTTAAAGTTACTGACCAAGAAGTGTGTGTGCGTGCATGTGTGTGTGGTTGTGTGTGCGTGCATGTGTGTATACGTGTGTATCTTGTGTGTGCGTACATATATGTATGTGAGTATGACAATTGTTGTGGTGGGCTTTTACTAAAATTCATAAAAAAGCTTTTTATCAGTCATTTATTAAATGCCTGCTCTTTGCCCAGCGCTGTAATGCAGGGACAAAATAAAAATCTTCCAATTGTAATTTGTAATCCTCCCTCTCCAACTTCCCATAAATTATGTATTAGATAAGAAGAATCTTGAACTTGGGCTTTCGGATTTTAAGACTGTTTCTCTTAATCTGGGTGTTTTTATTTCTTTGTGGTTTCATAACTATTTCATTATAATTCGTATCGTTATAATTGTATGGATTGTGTGTATTTTAAAACATTCTAAGGAGAGATCCATCAGCTTCCCCAGCTTGCCAAAGGGGTCCTGCATGCTCGTCTGCGCACGCACACACGCACACAGACACACTCATGTCAAGAAAAGCTGATCTAAGGAGAAGGAGGCTAGGCTGGGGGTGGGGGTGGGGAAAATGCTAGACGAGAGAAGAGGATTTCCAGACTTTCCTCTTTCTCTAGGGAAGGCACGGCCCGAAAAAAGTCCAGTTAAGGTTCACAGCTTTCACCTCCACACCTTCCTCTTCCCCCTCCCCACATATTCATTCAGTAGTCCACTCTGATTCTACCTCATAGAATCTCTTGCACCTATCTGCCCCCTTCATGAGCCTAGCCGAATCTCTCATTACTTTTGCCTGGACCATTGCAATGGCTCTACTTGACATCCTTACCTTGATCAAGCCTCTCTCCTGTCCAGGGAATCTTCGAAAACAAGTGCCAATTTTATTCCTAAATGTCCTCTGCCCAACACAGTCCAGTGGTTGCCTATTTCCTCCAGGGATCAAATACTAACCTCTGTTTTTAGTATTTAAATTCCTTGCAACCTGACCAACCTACCTTTCCATCCTTATAAATTATCTCCCTTCATACTCTCTTCCATCCGTCAAAACTGTTCCTGCTATTCTTCTTGCAAGATTCTCCATTTGTGCTTTCACTCTCTGTTCCTTTTTCAGACACTGTCCTCATGTCTGGAATTCACCCCCTCTTCACCTCTGCCTTAGAGAAGCCCCAGTTTTCTTCAAAATTCAGTTCAAACACTTTGTCCTACAGAAAGCCTGTCCTAATATGCCCAGAAGGTCACAACCTTCCCCCAACCCACTGTACCTTCATGCAGGAGCAGCTTTCCAGAAGAATGCTACTGTGAACAGCTTTTAAGGTTCTTATTACACAGTATAGTGAACACTCTATTCAGTAAAAAATCAAAGCAAAACATTCACAGAAAATCAAGGTACAGCATGCACAATATTACAACTTATCACAGAAAATCACAATATAGTATTCACAACAGCTTATCATTAAAATGGCCACATAGTTTCACCATAGTGGCCATAAAGTTTTGAACAAAGAATAATCATTTCAAAGTACAATATTCAAAGTCTTCCACTCCTGGGGCAACTAGGTTAACTCAATCAGTCACTTATTCAGCAATCAATTACTAAGTATCATTAATCACTAAATATAATCATTAGACAATACACAGACCCTCCACCCCTAGGTCATTAGTAAAGTACAATTTCATCACTACTCAGTACCCAGGGCGAGGTCTTTTCATCTTGACTTGAGGAAGGCAGCTCCTACCTGAATCCACCAAACAGTCACCTGGATTCAAAGGCAGACAGCTCCTAGTTCCTTGTCTAGCTCTCTGGACAGGTCCTGCTCCACACTGAAGTTCACAGGGTGTCCATCTCAAATCCTTCACAATTTCTACTCCTGGGAATTCAAGGCTCAACCAAGCCACAAACAGACAAAGTCTTAGCATCCTGGTCATGCTTCCTCAGTCCTCTGCAGCTTGTTCAAAAAATCAGAATCACCTTATCCAGCCTGGGAAGGGGATGAGGGCAGTGCTCCTGGGCTCCTCTTCAGCCTCCTGGGCTCCTCTTCAGAAGAAGCTCTGACCCCACAAGTTCTTAGGAAATTCTAACTCAGTTCTGAATTCTCATTTCTTTTCTGTAGCTGCTCTGCCTACAGATGCTGGTCCCAAGAATTTCTAACTGACCTTTCCTGGGGCATCTTTATATACACACAGCATTCACTTCCTGTTTTAGCCAACCTTTTCCTGTTACTCCAACAGGAGACAGGAGTCCATACCTTCTATTTTCCCAACAGAGGCTTGATCAGTTACTAAGTGCTAAGTACCTGCTACCTTTGCCAACACAAAGGGATCTTCGAATTCAAATTCCATTACCATTACACCCACCAATGGCCATTTCCCTTTTTTCCCTACCATTACACCCACCAATGGCCATCTCCCTTTTTTTTCCATATACATTTCAGCTCTAGTTATCTGCCCCATGTACCTTAAGCTTCTTGTGGGCAGGCCTTGTTCCATTTTCTTTGTCTTTGTATCACCAGTACCCAGAATAATGCCTAGTACACCAAAGTTGCTTAATAAGTGCATGTTGATTACAACTAGTATTCATTGAGTGCTTAAGCCTGAGGTAGTGTGCTGATAGCCACACCTAGAAGAGCAACATCTGGAGGTCATCAAGAAGGTTCTAAAGAATTAAGTGAAATGGGGCATCCAGGGGACAAAGTAGGCCTGGAGTAAGGAGGACCAGAGTTCATATATGGCCTTAGACACTTACTAGCTGTGTGACCTTGAGCAAGTCACTTAACTTTGACTGCTTCCAAAAAAAAAAAGTAAGTGAAATTCCTTAATATGCCAACAGATCAAAGATACTTCCAGGGATATGTTGATAAATGTTAACTGACTCTCCAGGAGGAAAAAAAAAATCATGCATGCCATTCTTTTATGTTTAATCTGCATTATTATCTTCTTCTCCCTCATTTTCTTCAGTCTAGGAATTAGTAGAACAATAAATCAAACCTTGATTTATAGCATTTGCCATTTTCCAAGATGTAAATGTTCACACTGGAAATTAACAAACTCTCAGGATCTGGCTGGAGCCTATACTGGACTTCCCCTCATAAAGAGACGGAGTGGATAATGTGGGGAGGTATGGAAGGAGAGGCAAGACGTTGGCCAGTGTCTTGCCCTGGTTAGATGTTTACAGTTTGGACATCTTCCACACCACCTTTCAAACCCTTTGGAACTTCTTTGAAGACAGAATCTAGAATTATAATGGCCATGGAGCTCCTCCAGTCTAAGCCCCTCTGTCTTTTTGTTTTTTGTTTGTTTGTTATGTTTTTTTCCAGCTCCTATTAAGAAACAAGCCAAGAGAAGTTGAATAACTTGCCCAGGTCACACAGGTAGTAAGTGTCATTGCCACCTAGTCCTTTAGCCTTCAAGGCATGTATCCTTTCCATTCCCACAGACTCTCCTTTCCCATCTCCTGTTCCACTCTCTCCTCCCCCCTCTACCCCCAATAATGGTTTGGAAACACTGGCAGAAAATGTGTGAAATGTGTGGAGGCAGATTCAGGCTTCAGAGAAACTGGCCAAAGTTTTACACAAATGTTTATTTCCAAAAGATTCACCTTTTATTTTGGAAGAACAAATATATAAGATCAAACTCAGCCCCTTAGCATTGTTTCACTCCCTGGAAAGGGGGTGAGGGGGATGGTTAAGGAAATATTAGGACTCAATAATTAGACTTGAATGAGGAAGATCATAACTAGGTATTATCAAGTCATCAAAGATGGAGAAAGAAGAGCTATTGTTCCCAGCAAAAAACAGAGACAGACAATCCTTAATGTTTACCCGACGTATAGGCGTTCCCATCATTTGGGAAATGATTGGATAAATCATGGCACATAAGCATAATGGAATGCTATTAGGTGGTGCAGTGAATAGAGTACCAGGTCTGGAGTCAGGAAGACCTGTTTCAGACACTTACTAGTATTGTGATGCTGGACAAAGTCACTTAATCTTTCTCAGTCTCAGTATCTTCCTCTGTGTAATGGGGATAACCTAATACTACCTTTTATATCTACCCCCACCCTAAAGCCCTACTTACACATTGATCACAACTGTAATTATAAGAGAGGAAGTTGAGGCCTCAAGACTTAGCAGCCCTATGTCAAAATGAGAGGAAATGGCCATGTTGGGAATTGAGCCTGCATGTTCTAGCTGTGGAGGTAGTGCTCCATCCCGGGTGCTGTGGAGCTCGTGTGTCTACATCTGCCAAACCATGGGGTTGAACAGAAAGGTCTCTGAGGTCTTCTCAAGTTCTAAAATTCTATGTCTATAAATGTCATATGGGTGGAAGGCTCACTTTGGAAGACTCTTAGGCATCCTGCCTTAGGGATCAAAGAATCCCAGCACTAAGGAAAAACCTTGTCCTTCATTTTCAAAGAGGAACAAGGACATCATGATTTTTGACTTGTTTGTAAACTGGAATTTAAGTGAGGAAGAACTGCACAAAATCATGAGCCTTGCTCTCTTGTTCAGAGTCTTGAAGGCCAATGACTGGGCAAAAGTCAAGAGGCCTGGTAATGGTCCAGGATATAGTGGATGACCTTGGGGTCTTCCATGCCTGACCAAGCTCTAAGCAGTCCACAAGGCCTACTTCATGGCCATTGGAACAAATTGTTGGAGAACCTAAAATGGCAAACCTAGAGGAGCTCAGAATAAGGACTGAGAATGTGCATGGAAGGGTGCTGCTTAGGGAATAGTGCTGTAATGATCTGGTGTTCCCTTGCTCTTTTATTTGGGTTGTTCTGAAAATTGATCAGTGAGAGAGCGTAGAGTCATGAGTAAAGAACCAGACTTATACAGAGGAAGGTTCAAGTTATGTTTCTGACTAACTGGCTGTGTGACCTTGAGCAAGTCACTGAAGTTTTAGGTGCACTCTAGAAACTCCAATACTGTCAGTTGCAGGGAACCTCCTCACTGCACTGATGAAAACACAGGTTGAGACTGCCCTCCCCCCCCAAAGGGGGGGAATAGTTTTGAACCTCACAAAACCCTATGAAGTTTATGGTATATCTATGTTTTAGCAGATGGAGAAACTGAGTCTGGGGAAGGTTAAATCATTTGAGCATGGTTAAAGAGCTAGCAACTATCAAGAAAAACTTGAACCCAGATCCTCCTGGCTCCAGGTCCAGAATTCTTGGCATGTCCTCATGAACATCAACTGCTTGTATCTTTCTCTTTTCTCCAAGTGTGGCGAAACCTAACCGAGCTGAAAAAAAAGAGGGAAAGTCTATGGACTTCTATTTCCTGTTTCAGAAATTTGAACAAATAATTTAGTAATGATCTGGTATTACCTTTGGGTGGGTAGTTAATGTGTTTTTTTTTTCCTAGAAATAAAAAGAAATTCTGTTCCTTGCTCTCAGGTTTTTAGAGAAATCAGAAATTAGTGCCACAGAACATAAGCCTCATTTGCACATTTTCTTCTGTACAAATCAGGTATATTTAAACACTAAGTAATAATGTTGAATATTTTTTCAAGATGCATTTTTAAACTTTGAAAAAAAATCCACTTATTGTTTATTTTAAGCCTCAGAACAACCCTGTGAAGTTTGTGATCAGTCTTATATAGATAAGAAAATTGAGATTGGAATAGGACATAGTCAGTGAAGTACTCCAGGTCCTATAGCCAGAAAGTGTCTGAGGAGAGATCTGAAGTTGGTCCTTTCTTACTCCATGTCTCATGCCTGCTGATTTGATACTTTGCCTCCCCCAAATAAGTTCTGAAATATACAGACCTTCTCCATCAGAAAAGCAGAGATACCTTGATTTTGTGTGTGTACATCTAACTAGTCTTGCAATTGGCTAAAAAGATATTGTTCTTGTTATAATTTGGACTGAAATTTGCCACAATATTTTCCCCAAGAAGGAATGTCAGAATTCAGCTTTGGCTCCCACGAATTTGAGCTAACTACCAAGTCACACTACCTGATACAGCAGTAATACACTTTAGAAAATGCTTTCCCAAGTTGAGAACAGACACTTAGCAACCATTTCAACATGATCAAAATTCACTAACAGGCCAAAATAAGCTGAAGGTCTGAAGGCCAGTGGGATGTTGTACTAGGCATCTGCTACAGCCACTGAATGAATGATTAGAACATTGTTCTCAGGGAAAAGACCCAGCAAGTCTGTGAGTTGTTTAACTTTGACTAGAAATCTGGCAGAGAGGAAGAAAGAAAGAAAAACACAAAACTGTTTTCAAACTGCCTTGGAGAGGAGCAGTGAAAAATCTCCGATGTTTAAATTGTTTGTATAGAAATATGGATCATGGAAGGCTAATTCAAACTTAATTAACTAGGATCAAAATTCTTTGGATGGGGCCCTCATCAACAAGAGAATCTGGCTCAGTGCATTTAAATTGTTGGCTTCTTTGTTTTAATATGACTCATTAAAATAATGAATTAACTATACTTTTAAGCAAAAACTCATTAAATGACTGGCAAATGGCAATCGCTCCATGCTGTTCAGAAGCCAACCAATTGACCACTTAGTTCACTGCATAAAAACTTCTCAACTGAAATCAAGTATTGTTTATTACAGTGTAAAATGTCATTTACAGATTACAGTGTAAATTATCAAATACATTCACATCAATAACATCTCTTGGCCAAAAGTGTAGGTCTTCAATATTCTAGAAGGTCAGATTTCTTCCATGTGTGTCTATAAAAAGTCAACACTAAAGATTTATATAAATCTTTTAAAATGGAAAAAAAGAAATCAATCATTTATTTCCAATTGAGGGAGAAAGAATAACATATCCATTTCTAAACAAATATTACTACTTATTACCTGCATATAGACAATTATATTGTCAAAAGATTTTATGTGACCACAGTGGTTTCATTTAACTTCCCTGGGACATAGAATTGTATGATGTCACCACACTTCAGATGGCAATACTGAGAGGTCATGTGGTCACTCAAAGCCATGATTCATTCTTTCAATGAATGTTTCTATAGACCACTCTTCATCTAACATAAGACAAGAACAAGGTGACTAAGTCTGGGCCCTCAAGGCGCTTGCAATCAGTTGGGGAGCTAAGATAGGCATATGGAAAAGATAAGGGATATTACAAGACAAGCTTTGGAGCATAGGATGAAGTAAAGTTTTTCACTAGTGAGATGGAACTTGAGTGTTGGAGGAAAGGACTCTTCTGGAGCAAGGTCTAGGCTTGTTCTGTTTGGCCTCAGGTGGTAGAATCACTAATACTGTCTAAGAAGTTGAAAAGAGACAGATTAGGCACAAAGTCAAGATTTTTTTTTTCTAGCAAGTAGTGCCTTTCATGTGTGATGGCCTGCTGGGGGTTTGGGAGTGGGGGTGGGATGGCCTACTTGAGTGTGTGTGTATGTGTGTATGCAGGTTGAGAGGCAAAGTATTCTATTGGACTGGAAGTCTTCAATCAGAGGCCATGTGATTCTTTATGTTTTAATGGGAATTCTTTTTTGGTGTCTGAGTTTGATGAGGTGTCCACTAATGTTTCCTCCAACCAATTCTGTGATTTCAGTTCTGTGAAAGGGATTATTTTGGGGGGGGGCATTCAAAGGAGAGGATATAACTTAACCAAAAGGTACAGAGGTCAGGACAACTAAGGTGTGCTTATAGAAGGCTAAGTTACTTATTCTGGCTTGAGTCAAGGGTTCATATGGGGTCTTGGAAATAAGATTGAAAATAAATTCAATTGGGAATTGTGAAATTCCTTAACGTCCAGATGCTTTGAGATTTTGAGGAGACTCTCTTGATGACATATAAAGAGTAGAGACATGAAAGCAGTGATTAAGAGAATTGTTCTGGTGGTGGTATGGATTAAAGTGTATTAAAGAGGGGAAGATGAGCTAAAGAGAACAGTTAGAAATGTAATACCCTATTATAATGATTAGCTCATTTTAGGCCTAGGGATTACTGTAATGGTTTTCTACCTCTTCAACTTTGGGGAGTTTATTTTAGATGAAATGTTCTGAGATCTGTCAAAATTGCACTTAGCCCCTAATATGGAAAATTCTGAACCCCTAGGCATCTAAGTTGGGCTCTCTGCCTAACCTTACATTTATATCTATCTCCAGTGAGCCCCTAGTTTCTTTGTGGTTAAAGCAAAATTCATTTACTAGGAATGTTTGTATAGTGAAATAGCAAATTATATTATAGTTTCTGTGTGTAGACAATACTCAGGAGGAGAAATTGGTGGGGGTATGATCTTTTTCTTGGGACTTCCCTCAGTCTGGCTCTTCTGCTCCAAGATGCTTATATTAGTCACTATAGAGTGAGTGATTGATAGCTCTTTCACTGTCGCAGCTCCATTCTCCCTTTGCTTCTCAAAGACATGCTGGGAATGTTTACTCTGACTTTCCAAGTACACAATCTCAAAGTCTCTCCCACTGATTCTGGGATAACTCCTACCAATTGCTTAGAGAGAGACTCAGTTTCTCACACTGATTTTGTTTGATGCTAGGAGGTATCTAAGCTCTGGCACCCTCAGTTCTAACTCTTTGATTCCATCAAAAAGGGTTCTCACCTCAGCAAGGTACCAGAGGCAAAATGAAGTAAATGCTTTCAGCCGCATCTTTATGTGACTACCACAATAACATAGGTGAAAATGCTCTGTGGTATACCTTATTTTATTTACTGTTACTCTAGTCATGGATCCTATGAAGAAGCAGGGATGCCAACTAAAGTAAATAAAGGCAGGGATGAACAGCTGGATCAGAACAATATTCACAGATAAAGAGCATGTTGGGAGCACCATTTTTTTTTCTTTTTGGAAGGCAATTGGGGTTAAGTGAATTGCCCGAAGTCACACGGCTAATGTGTCAAGTGTCTGAGGCTGGATTTGAATTAAGGTCCTCCTAACTCCAGGGCTGGTACTCTATTCACTGTTCTACCTAGCTGCCCCAAGGGAGCACCATATTTTTGAGAGCATTGAATGAGAGTCTCAATATAGCCATAAGAGGGGAAGATACCAAAGCATTAGGAAAAATTCCCCACAAACACTAACAGCATGAAAAATAAAAGCCATCTAGTACATACTGATAACTACTAATTAGTATGTTTACTTTCTCATATTTGCAAAATCTTGACAATAATTTTCCATTTTAGTGAGGATATACTTGGTGAGAATATGAGGAGAGAAGATCACACCTTTAGACAAATCCATGGAAACATTCCTCTCCTCACCTCCACCTTTTGGCCTCCCTCATGACATCTGATCTTCTACAAAAGCCCTCTCCTATCACTTCCCGAAAGCTCTCCCTCTCAAGGGGGCCTTCCCTCCAAGATTATCTTTTCTTTACATGGTATATATTTTGTGTGTTCATAATTATTGGTCTGTTCTCTCCTCCTTTTAGTTGGAAGCCCCTCATGGGGAGAGAATGAACTTTTGTGTTTCTTTGCATTTCAAGCACTTAGCATATGTGCATGGAACACAGTAAGTGTTTAATAAATGCTTGAGGACTAACCAATACAACTGGTTGAAATACACAAAGAACATAAGACCCCACAATGCTTGTTGTTTAGTGGCCATTAAATAGGATTTCATTTGGAAGAGCTGAGAGAAATATATATATATATATATATATATATACACATATATATATATATACATATATATATATATATATATTTATTTATTTATTTATTTTTTTTTGCTTTTTAGAGAGGGGGAAGGCAGGGCAGTTGGGGTTAAGTAACTTGCCCAAGATCACAGGGCTAGTAAGTGTTAAGTATCTGAGGCTGGATTTGAACTCCAGGACTAGTACTCTATTTACTGCGTCACCTAGCTTCCCCTAGCTGAGTGCAGTCTTAAGGGTTGTCCTGTAACAAGGTGAGCCCCATGCCTTTTCTATACTTCTGTGAGTTCCCTTGACCAATGAAACAACAGAGAAGACTTTGGTTACCTTGTGATATGAATATCAAATAAAGCCTACGTCATAGCAACCTGTTCCCCTTGAACATATTTGCCACCATTGTGGAGGGCCCACATTTGGATTCAGATTAAAAAAATATTCTCTATCAATGAAGGTTCTCAGATGTTCTTGTTTGTGAATAATGTTGTATCGATTGTGTCAGCCCCCAGAATGCTACCGAGCCTCCCATATGAGATCTCAAATCTCTTGAATTATCCACATAGGGAATACTGAATGGAGGAAGAGGCCAGAATCTGATCTCCATTTAGCTGGACAGCCCACAGAGCTGCTCTTGTAGTACAAATATCTTGGAGAGACACTGTAGAGAGAGAATGGTTTGACCCCAGAACTGAATAGAGGAAAGAAAGCAGGCTATGTTACAGTTGGGGAATTGCAGAGCTCTTTCAGTGACCCCAAGACCTCTCTGAAAAAAGTGTCTTCCTTTTAACCCCAGTTTTCTTCTAGTAGTACTTTTGGCTATGAATCATGCAATGTCACATTCTCTGAGGGATAAAAACTGCAGGTCACCCAAAGGGCCACGGCAAGACAAATAGTAGAAGACAAAAACACTGTGAAACATTATAAGATAGAGTAAAAGATAAAATCCATGGCATGAATGACTAGATAAGGCAGTACAGTGGCCATATGTGAAGAAGCGAGGAAAAAAGACCAGCATCTAGGCATACTGACTCACTGATGCCATGTGATATCAGTAAGAATCACAAGAACCACAATATTTATATGGTGCTTATTACATTCCAGGTACTGTGCTAAGTGCCTTGAAATTATCACATAATTTTGACTTTAATCCTCATAACAACCTTGCAAGGTCGATGCTATTATTATCCCCATTTTACAGATGAGGACATTGAGGCAAACAGGTTAAATAATTTGCTCAGAATTACATGGCTAATAAGTTTCTGAGGCTAGATTTGAACTAGGGTCTTCTTGACTCTAATCCCAGCAAAAGATTGAAAGTTAGGTCTCCAGGCTGCTCTATGGACCCTCTATGGAGAATATACAGAAGGACATGGACGAGAGTGACATAGGAGGAGAGGGATGGAGGGTTTGTGATATGGACTATTGGTTCACATCAATGAGTTTATGGATGGATCCATTAAAGCACCAATTCATAGGATCATAGCTCTGGACTTGTCTTTTTCAGTCATATACAATTCTACATGACCCCATTTGGTGTTTTCTTGGCACAGATAATAAAATTGCTTGCCATTTCCTTCTCCAGCTCATTTTACAGATGAGGAAACTGAGGCAAACAGGGTGAAGTGACTTTCCCAGGGTCACATATCTAGTAGGTGTATGAGGTGAGGTTTGAACTCAGGAGGAGGAGTCTTCCTAATTTTAGGTCTGGTGGTCTATGTACTGTGTCACTTAGTTGACCCCAGCTCTGGGGTTAGAAGGAACATAGTCCAACCCCCTCTTTTTACAGATGAGGAAATAAAAAAAGATGAGTTTCCTCATCTCTACCAATGAAATCACAGGTCTGTTCCCTATCCCTTTAAAGTTTACAAGCTGCTTACTTCACAACAAATCTATAAGATAAGAAATCCAAGTATCATTGTCTCCAATTTACAGATTAGGAAACTGAGAGAGAGGTGAAGTGAATTACCTGTAATAATCCAGGAGTTAGCAAATTGTAATGACTTGGGACTCAAATTCAGGTGTCCATCTGGAGTATATCTACCAAGATTCACTCAGGGATTATATGATTCTATTTGCAGAAATAGATAGACTTAAATCGTTAGGAAAAAATGCTTGCAGGTAGATGAAGCCAATATAATAGTAATAATAATAACAATGTATGATAAAAATGACAGTATTAGATAGACATGTATTCAGTGATATTCCAAAGTCCCACAGGAATATTTTATGGGATTAGAAAAAAATAACTGAATTTGTACAGAGGAACAAAAGGTCAAGAATCTCAAAGGTAATAATAATAACAAAAAAATAGGAAGAAAGTAGTTCTAACAGTACCAAATCTCAAATTGTACTACAAAGCAATAATCATTAAAATAATTGGTTGGTTGGTACCATGAATGAGGTTGTTTGAGTAGGGGAGAGAAAGACAGAGACAGAGAGACAGGCAGATAGGTAGACAGACTTAAGTACACAACATTCAGAAACAAACATAGCAGCATAATGTTCAATAAACTTTAAGATCCCAGTAACTAAGCAGTAGATTTATTGTATTGATTAAGAAAGACTACTGGGAAAACTGAACAGTAGTTTTGCAGAAATTAGATTTAGACCAACATCTCACACCATACATGAAATTCCAGATGGATACATAGCCTAGACATAAAAGGTCACATCATAAATAAATTAGAGAGCAAGGAACCTTTTGAATGTAGGAGATGGGAAAGGAGAAGAGTTCACAATTAACTAAGCACTAGAGAAAACTGCACAAGATGAAATTAATAACTTGATTACATATTTTAAAGGTTTTGAATAAACAAATAAAATCTAGTAAAATATAGATGAAGAAAGAATAAGTTATTGAAAAAAATCTTTGCTGGAAATTTCTCTGATAACGAGAAACTATTCAAATTTATGGACCTAAGAGCCATTTTTCCAAGGGTTATGAACAGATAGTTTTCAAAGGAAAAAGTTCAAGCTATTAGTAACTACATGAAAATGCCATAAAGCAATTTTGTTGATTGTCCTTCATTTTCAAAGAGGACCATTGACATCACCAGGTGGGGCAAAGTTGCACAGTCATCAGCCTCACTCTCTCTTCCAGCCATTGAAGTTCAGTGGCAACACAAAGGTCAAGATGATTGGTGATGGCCTGGGATCCAGGGGATGACCTTGGAAGCCTCAATATCTGACCAAGCTCTAAGCACTCCACACTGCCTGCCTCAGTAGCCTTCATGGTCATTGGAAGAAATTGTTCTCATCTGCCCATTCTATGGAGGGAAAGTCTTTACATGTTTGGAGTAGATATTTCCCTTATTCACAGATGGGTTTGAGGCCTGGCAGTTACCCTCAACCTGGTGTAGCCTGTCTGCCAAGATGGTTTTCCCAGGGGGTGCCAGCTGAGCATACCACAGCTTCTTAGAGCCACAGGTAAGAGCTGGGTGGCAAGTGGACAGCAAATACTGATGAGCAGCCCTGAAAAGACCTCAGCACACCCTCACACCAAGGTGCTTGTCCTTCTTGAATATCCTAACTAATTAAAGACATGCAAATGAAATGTTCCTTCTCAAACCTACCTATCAGACTAGCAAACAGGACAAAAGAGGAAAACTACAAATACTGGAGGACCTAAAAGGGGGAAAAGTTACACTTTTTTTTTAAAAAAGCAATTGGGGTTAAGAAGTTACACTTTTTTTAAGCGAACCTTTGGTGAGGTTGTGAATTAGTCTAGTCATTCTGGAAAAAAATTTGAAATCATGTGTAGAAACTAACTGAAATGTGTATACTTTCTAATGGGGAACAGCTAAACAAAATTATAGCATGTAGATGTGATAGAGTATTCTTGTGCCATAAGAAATGACAGTATGGACTATTGCAAAGGGAACTAGAAGGGCCTCCATGGACTGATACAGAGAAAAGTGAATGTAAGTGCAGTGACCAAATGATATCTTGGTACTGCTTACCTGAAAAGGCCCCCATGCATCTTTCCCATTCCCATTAGCAGTCCAGAAAACCCCCTATTTCCAGTAAAAAGATGCAAGTGACCTGTTCAGATGCTGAATATTTCAAATTTTATTTGGGCCAGATGGATTATTCAGATTCTTTCCTGGTGAATTTCTGCTGCCAAGCCCATCATGGGAGGCTGCCTTCTACTCCACCAGCTCCTCAATCCTGATCATCCAGTTTCTCCACCTTATGTATAAGTGGCATGCCTATATCACCTCCTCCCAAATACTCACCCCCATTAAAAAAAAGTCTTATGGATGACTTTTGCTCTTTATACCAGTCATTGAACCAGAGAATGATGGG
This sequence comes from Gymnobelideus leadbeateri, assembly GCA_011680675.1. Lineage (NCBI taxonomy): Eukaryota > Metazoa > Chordata > Mammalia > Diprotodontia > Petauridae > Gymnobelideus > Gymnobelideus leadbeateri. The sequence continues at coordinate 90,488 of WOXC01008281.1, read as the reverse complement.
TAGAACACTCCCTTGTTATAAAGAAAATTAAGAAGGCCAAGTCAACCTTAAAGTCACCATGTGTAATAGTATACATATACAACATATATGCATGCATGCAACATTCTGACCTGCTGGTCTACCCCCTTTTTGCTAAGAGAAGGTGGTGTGGTTCATCATCTATTTTGTTGTTGCTGTTCAGTCATGCCCAGCTTCTTATGGTCCCATTTGGTGTTTTTATGGCAAAGATACTGGAGTGGTTTGTCATTTCCTTCTTCAGCTTATTTTACAGATGAGGAAACTGAGGCAAACAGGGTTAAATTCCTTGCCAAGGTCACATAAATAGTGTCTGAAGCTAGATTTGAATTCAAGTCTTCCTAACTCCAGGCCTGGAACTCTCTTCACCTCATGACCTAGCTGCCCTTAGTCATCTGTTTTCTGAAGCAAATACCTATTACTACATTTGATTTGAGTTCAGCTGCTTTTTAATGCTGTTTTCATTGGCATTAGTGAAGTCTTTGTGTGGATCATTTTTCCAGATTCTGCTTTCTTTATCCTTTGTTTCTCTGAGTTCTTCATATTCAATTCTTCTCACTCACATCCATGCACCAGAGTTTTTTCATTCCCCACCCCCTGCACATCTTTGATCAATTGGCATTCATTTTGTTTAACACATTGCTGCTGTTCAGTGGTACAGTCATGGCTGACTCTTCATGACCACATAGGCCATACCATCTCAGGGTTTTCCCAACAGACACTGGAGTGGTTTGCCATTTTCTACTCCAGTGAATTAAAGCAAATAGAATTAAGTGATTTGCCCACAATCACACAGCTGGTAAATGTCTGAGGCCAGATTTGAACTCAAGTCTTCCTGACTCAGGCCCAGTGCTCTGTTCACTGAGTCATCTTGATGCCACCTTGGCACAAAGTAGGTGATTAATAAATGCTTGCTGACTTCCTTGTCCCTGCCTCCTATATTGTTTTACTGTGCCTTCTGAGAATTCTACTCTATTGTCAACAAACTGTCCAACCCCCTCAAACTTTTCAACCAACAGGCTATCCATTGCCTTATGTTTTCCTCAAACCTACAGCTCTGACATTCTTAGGTCACCGTTTGCTTGCTACCATCATCTGTCAGTGATCTTTGATTTTTTTTTTAGATTAATACAATTCATGGATGTTACCCTTTCTCTATCTTTGTTGCTGTCACCTTCTGATCTAATTGTTAGGTCACAACCTTTGGAAAGAGAGACAGAGACAGAGACAGAGAGAGAGAGAGAGAGACAGAGAGACAGAGAGAGACAGAGACAGAAAGAGAGACAGAGACAGAGAGATAGAGACAGAGAGAGACAGAGATAACAACAAAAAAGACTTGGGCTTAAGTAAAGCTAGCATTCCACTTAGTAGCTGTATGACTTGAGCAAGTCACATAATTTATTAGACCCCAATTTCTTCATCTCTAGACTTGGGGAATTAGATGAGATGATCCTCAAGATGTCATGCACAGAGTGGGTTGGGTCTCAGCTGTGACACTCACTATGTGACCATGGGCAGGTCACACAGTACATCAGTAATGCTGCCTCACCGGTTGTTCTGAGCAAAGGATTTGTAAACCTCATCGTTTACAATCTATGGCATTGTAATTCTGTTGCTATCATTATTCAAGTTCTAACGGTGTCTGATTCTATGTTCCTCAGGCTTAAAAAATCAGGAATTTATTTGTGCTCTCCAGGAACGAGGAGTTGATCTTTAATCTTGGTTAGCCTGAGGTTTATAAGCATAGTTAAGTGGAAGCATGTGGCTGGAGTAGAATGGGAGGGAATAGAGCAGGAGAGTTCAGAGTATCATTTGATCATAGATTTAGAGCAGAAAATTGACCTTAAAACTCAGCTTGTCCAACTCCCTAATTTTGCAGATGAGGAAACTGAGACCCAGAAAGGCTCAGTGCCTTGCTCAAGGGATGACAGATAGTATCCAGAAGAACCAGAATTCAGATCTGGATCTTTCGACGGAAAACATCAAGTTCCTTTTTTATGTGATGACTTTTCATAATAATATATCAAATGAGATGATATTTGTAAAGTGTCTTGTACTTTAAAAAAAATGCTTTTTCCCTTCCCCCATTCCAACCTCTGACCCATCTTTGCCACTAACTTAGAATCCCTTTTAAGCTGACAGTGCTCCTTGCTTAGATTGGTATCTCCTTCCAGTGCCCAGCACAGGGCTTTACAGAATAAGTGTTCAATAGATATTTAGTGATGTATTGATTAGGGTGGACAAAGTCCTGATGCCAGGGACTTTAATTGTCAGTGACAACTGTTCCTGGGTCCTGGACACACATTTTCCAAACATTTTAAAAGGCATGCAGTAAATTCATTTATGATTGTTGATTGGTTGACAGACATCTGTTCCTCCCCCTTTCCCCAATGACACTTATCCATATAAGGTCATTAATATAGAAGAGAAAACAGAACAGAAATCTACATGGGAAAAGCTCAAGAATCATCATTTCTCAAACAAGAGCAGATAGTACTTTACAGCTTCATGGGTGACAGGGGATAGACAATTCTTTAAGGTTGATGCCAATGAAAAAGAATCTGAAGGGAAAAAAAAGGTATCAGGAAGAAAATCTCTGTGCTGATGACTGATGCCTGTCAGAAAAACAAAAGTACAGTTTCCCAGACTGAGATGTGGTCTTAATATGAATGGGGTTCCAAAGTAGACAAGATACACCACATTTTCTTTCCTTAAAGAAGTTGTCAAGTCTTATATAAGTACTTTAATTTATACAGTGTGGGAAATTGGAAAGTTTAGATAATATTTAAAACCCCAGATGATAAAATTGTCTGAGTGCTGACAGAAGCTGGTCTCAATACCGACTATAGAAATAAAACATTTGAACTTCTTGGGAATGAATATACAGAGTACATTGTTTCAAACATGAAATAATTTTTCAACTGAATTGATTTCAGACATAAAATCAAAAAAGTCTTTTTGTATAAAACACACCCAAGAGTAACTCAGCTATGCCCTCTAGTGATTATTTCATCCTGATATTTTAATTAAAGGTCTAAACACCTAGACAACATTTATTTGATATCCCATCCAACTTTCTTCCTATTTTTTCTTTTCCTTCCTTCTTTCCTTCCTTCCTTCCTTCCGTCCTTCCTTCCTTCCTTCCTCCTTCTCTCCCTCCCTTTCTCCCTCCTCTTTCTTTCTCTCTCTTTCAATCTTTCTTTCTTTCTTTTCTCCTTCCTTTCTTTCTTTCTTTCTTTCTTTCTTTCTTTCTTTCTTTCTTTCTTTCTTTCTTTCTTTCTTTTCTCCTTCCCTTTCTTTCTTTCTTTTTTTCAGTCTTTCTTTCTTTCTCTCTTTCTCCCTTCCTTCCTTCCTTCTTTCCTTCCTTCCTTCTTTCTTTCTCTCTTTCTTTCTCTCTTTCTTTCTCTCTTTCTTTCTTTCTTTCTTTCTTTCTTTCTTTCTTTCTTTCTTTCTTTCTTTCTTTCTTTCTTTCTTTCTTTCTTTCTTTCTTTCTTTCTTTCTTTCTTTCATGTCTGGCATATAGAAATTTGTTAATGAATACTTATTGACTCACTACTGACCTGTTCCTGAACCTTTGATGATTCTCTTGACATTTGAAGATCAAAAGTTATTCTGTCTCCAATACTTGCTTGCCTAAGATCAGGAGAGAATAAACATAACAAAGTCAAAAGAAACAAGTTGTCATGCATTCATAGCCACTCTATCCATTGTGCTACCTAGCTGCCCTGCTAGCATTTAAATAGCACTTTAAGGTTTGCAAAATGCTTTACAAATGTTATCTCATTTGATCTTCACACTAACCCTGGAATATAGATGCCACTAGTATCTATTTTAAAGTTTAGGAAACTGGGGTCTACAGTTTAAGCGACTTGCTCAGGGTCACACAGCTAGTAAGTGCCTGAAGCTGGATTTAAACTTGTCTTCCTGATTCCAGGCCCAGCACTCTATCAATTTTATCACTAAGTTATCTCTTCAACTTATTATGTTTTTCACATAACAGGTATTTACTAGATCTTTGTGGAATGAATGGCTATTGCTCTACCTACTTCTATCCCAGAAAATATGGCTTGTATGGACCGTTAGACAATTTAAGAGCAGTAAAAGAACTATAAAATGTAGCAAATCATTTAGTATAATTGTCAAAGGATAATGATTATGGTGGTTATCCTGATGGTGACAATGCTCTACATTTCTGTATTTGCAAAGCGCTCTGTCACAACAACCCTGGGAGAGAGCTAATGAAAGTATTATGATCCCTAATTTATGGATGAGCAAATTGTGACTCAGGAGAGATTAATTGCCTTGCCCAAGGTTACATGTTTCCTGAGTGCTTTTCCTAGGCGCTTGACTTCAAGTCCAGTGTTCCTTAGACGATGCCATTTTATTTCTTCAGGCAGAAATGGATTGTCATCAACCTCCTAAACCTTTCTTCCTAATCTTCCTTCCCTCAAGCTTTTTTGGAACCCACGTGACATTCAGTCCAGATGAAGGGTCCTTCGAATGCTTGCTGCATAGAGTTACTAAATTGCTGCCTCCAAGGCAAAAGGACAGAGAGCCCATCCAGCACTTGCTGAAACAATCTGTAACTGATCTTGTTCTGCTTCACCCGAGAGACCTGACTCTGGCATGCTGGTGTTTAGGTCTTATCTTACATTGGGACCTTGACCCTGGTTCTTCCTGATTCTGACTTTAACCGCCTTGGTAATAGATTGATTCCTCTGTTGATCTCAGGTTTCTTGAGTAATGATACTGGTAAGTCAGTGTTCTTTACTAACCCTTGTTGCGCTCTCTCTCTCTCTCTCTCTCTCTCTCTCTCTCTCTCTCTCTCTCTCTCTCTCTCTCTCTCTCTCTCTCTCTCTCTCCACCCCCCCCCCCCCCAGTTCCCTTCCTGATGCTACACGCTTCTGTATCTTCCTTGGTCATTAAGGTGACTACTTCCTTCTGAATTCTTGTGTGTGTGTGTGTGTGTGTGTGTGTGTGTGTGTGTGCGTGCGCGCGCGCATCTGTGTGTATGACAGACAGACAGATAAGAAGATGAGAGAGTGGGGGGGGAGAGAGAGAGCTAGAGAGAGAGAGCACTTTTCTTGCTTAAGGGAATTTGAACTTCTCCCCTGGTCCTAGCATCTTGTAACTTTTTGCTGCTGCCCCAGGCTTTTATCTTTGCAAGTGGCTATTTTCATCACTATCTTACTTGTATGATCCATTACCTTTCTTTGTTGCAGCATCCTGTACTCAGAACTGACCATCAGAAACACCTCTGGGCTGTGCTTCTCTGCTCCTCCCTATTCTTTCTTACTGTTCCTCCCTTCCCCTCTTCCTGTGTCTTTTCTAATCATCTATCTGTGCCTTAATTAGAATTGTAAGACTGTAAATTGAGATGGAAGAGAGCTGAGAGGCTGAGTCCAGCCCCCCTCATTTTGTAGATGGGGAACTGGAAACTGTGAGAGGTTAATTGACTTGCCTGGTTTCGTGGGCTAGAAAGTGTCGAGCTAGTAGAGAGCACCGATTTCGTGTGTGTGTGTGTGTGTCTGTGTGTCTGTGTGTGTGTGTGTTTTCATGTTAAACTTTAACAGAAAGCTTGAGGAGTGTCTGTTTAATAAAAAGGAACATATCTTTTTTTCTAGCTGATTTGAATATACTTTTTAATCAGTACATTTTGCAACTAATATGTTGTTACTGAAACATTTTTCTCATGAGATAAGATAATCATGTAGTGTAGATTAGGGGCGGGGTGGGGGGGAGTCAGTTTATTATCCAGTTGAAACTGTTGCACTGTATGAATGGGTCTGTTTTTCCTCTGTTTTCCCATCATCAGTCCCTGTATGTAAGTCCATTTAGCCATGGATTTTATTGACTTAGAACTGACTTCAAAGAAAATTAAACATTTATAAACTGTTAAGTAATGGAAGCTTGAACCATTACATGAGTAATGGAATGCAATTAAGTGTTCTAATCAAAATCATATTACATTGAGCTAAGTGTTTAATACTGATAGGTTTTCTAAAGATAAGATCTTCCAGTTTCCAACACTTTTTAGCTGTGTGCCCTTGGGCAAGCTACCCAGCCTCTCCAAACCTCTTTCCTTCTCTGCAAAATTGGGATAATAATACTTACCTTATCTTCTTCAGAGAATTGGAAGGAAAGCATTAAAGAAATAAATGTTATTCATCCAACAATCATTTTATTAAGTGCCTCTTGTGTACAATGTATTGTACCAAACTCACTTAGGCTGAACAATTTAAAGGTTATCTCATCAGGCCAAATCTCCACAGAAAGCGAATTTTGCCAATACACTGTTTTCTTCATGCCATCATGGGCTATTTTTCACTTCCCCTCATCTCTAAGTTCAGCTTTTACTCAACACCATTTAACCAGCACTTATTAAGGACTTACAGTATGCCTGCCAAGGGCCGGACGCTTGAGATACAAAATGAGAAATGACAACCCCAGCCCCAAAGCAATTTACAATCTCAGCAGGAGATGTGGGCATGGATGCAAATGTTTTATACAAAGCAGAATATGAGAAGTGAAAAGTCCAATAAACTGAGTGACCAAGTCCGAGGAGGGAGAGGTCTATTGTATCACTTTGATGGTGTCTGTGAGGCAGTGATTTCTGGTTGGTGATGTGCTGTGGCATGCTCATCCTTCTTTGCTTAGAGAGATACAGGGTACCATAGGAACATGGAGTACTGGAATTTAGGAAGTTTGAGGAATCAGCTTCTAAACCCAACCGCTTTCCATTAGCAAAGTAACTGACAACTTCAGTGAAGTAAGCTTTGAAAAATAATGCTAACTGAAGCACTGAATTTACATTTAAAAAATTCTGACTTATTTAGAATTACATGTCACGGTTTCCTTTGTGCCCCCATCTTGCAGAGTTCCTCTTTTCCCATAAAATGCAGCTCAGGCAACGTTTTCAACAGGAAGCCTATCCTGTTTCCCACTGAATTCAAATGGCAGGAAGAGCACTGGGCCTGGTGTCAGAAAGACCTGGTTTCAAATCCAGCCCCAGGCACTTACTAACTGTGTGACCCTGGGCAATTCACTTAACCCCTATCTGCCTCAGTTTCCTCATCTATAAAATGGGGATAACAATAGCACCTACTTCACAGGCTTGTTGTGAGGATCAGATTAATTGTCTGGTACATAATAAGTGCTATATAAAAGTTAGTTCTTATTATTGTTGTTATTATTATTTGTACTTATTATCTTTATGCTGTATATATTGTTTTTACATGTTCTTATTCAGATGGTAAGGTCCTCAGAAGGAGCCATTGTTTCATTATTTATACTCATATCTCTAGCACTTAGCACAGAACCTGGCATGTATTTGTCACTTAATGAGTATTTGTCTAGAGGAAGCTTATGGTTCAGTGGATAGAGTGCTGGTCCTGGTGTTGGAATCAGAAAGACCTGAATTCAAATCCAGCTTCAAGGACCCTAAGCAAGTCAATTAACTTCTGATTGCCCGGTAAAATGGATCTGTTGGAGATGGAAATGCCAAACCACTCCAGAATCTCTGCCAAGAAAACCCCAAATGGAGTCAGGAAGGGTCACCACTGAAATGACTGAGCAACAACAAAAACTGTTAATTCTTTGATAGCACATGGATGGATGTCAACAGTACTTGTAGCTCATTCATTATGATCACATTGTAATGAGATCATGTTAGAGATCTTTAATAAGTTATTTTAACCAGTTGAATTCTTGTGCAATACAAAAAATCCTTAATTTTAAAAATGAATACTTACAGAATTCACATGTTTATAAATTGATTTTGTGTCCATATAAATTATATCTAAAGCTATGATTTTATTGTGATATGTTTTATCATATTTTATGTATGTATCCATACATATATACACTCACGCTCCACTTTGGTTGGGTATTGATTTGTTCATTTCACTGATGAAACAAACAAAAACATTATTACTTCTGACTCACCAGTTGGTCTACTGAAAATGAAGAGTAGAAAGTCATGTTCTATCATAGAATTAACATGTACTGTGGAATGGAATCCCTGATTGTCTAGCAGCCCATTCCCAAAGGAGCATTCTTGTCAGACAAGACTTCATTCTAGTGTTATGGAGGTGAAGGAAAAACCAGGAGGTAACTGAGAGGCTCAGTTGATCCTCAGGAAAAAAAAATTCTTAAGTTAGAGTTTTATTTAATTATTTTTTCCATTCTGTTTGGGTTTCTCAAAATAGGGCAGACATTTTCACGAATGTGTAGTAGTCAGATTCTGTAGATGTCTCAATGGGGAAAAAAGGATGAAAAAGGGAATGGGAAGGGAAAGTCATAAACATGAAAGGCATTGTAATCCTAGCTACCAGAGAGACTGAGGCTGGCAGATCTCTTGGAGTCATGAACTACCCCAGGTCAGAAAATAGCAGTTCAAAGCTCCAAAGTCCATGGGGTGGAACCAAGCAATAAGCAGCACCTGCATTTCCAGGCTGGGCGAGATAAGAAGACCCAGTCTTTGAAAAAGCAGTTAGGCAGCAGAGTGAATAGAAGGTTGGACCTGGAGTCAGGAAGACCTGAGTTCATATCCAACATCGGGAACTCACTAGTTGTGTGATTGTGCATAAGTCACAGCATCTCCTCATTTAAAAAATGTGGATATTAGTAGCACCTACCTCCCAGGGTTGTTGTTGTGAAAATCAAATGATATTTGTAAAGTGCTTAGAGCACAATGTAAATGTTCACTACTTCATTTAAATAGATAAATCAATGATGAAATAGCAAACCGCATAAGGAGGCTAGAACTTGAAATCGGAGTTTTCCTTAGGGTGGCCTCTGTACTTGAATGAACCTATGGCTTTATTAATACAAATGCTCCCTCCAAGGTGGCATTTGACAGTCCATATGCTCCTTTTTATCCTGTGTGACTCTTGTCAATATCTTTCCATAAATTCTCCATAGGGGGAAGAGCCACCGAAGACGCTGGGGATTTCTTCTAGGTTTCTTGACAGGGGAACCGAACTGTCCGTTGGCATCCCCTATTCTTACTCTATAACCATTCCATCTCCTTTGGAGATACAGCTTCCTGTGTAGGTCTTCACTGCTAATGGGTTGCAGCACACGCATATACGCCGTGTACCTCTCTGCTGCTCTCTGGGTTACTTCGAACTTTTAGTACTTTTGAGACTATGCTCTTCCATGATCCAAAGCCATGTAGCGTCACTGGAAGTACATTGTAAAAAAAATAAAAGTCCCGCCTAAGAAGGTGAGGTTATTAAAACCACAAATTCTCAAAGGCTATTGAAGAAATTCATAGGGCCAGAAATTTGAAGATAGAAGGAACCCTAACGGTCATTAAATCCAATTTCCACATCTTACAGATGAGGTGGCTGAGGCTGAGAGAAAAAGCACCCAGCTGAGTGCCTAAGGCAGGACCGGATCTGAAGTTTTGCTGACTCCAAGCCTAGTACCTTTTCTACTGTGCCTTTTAATAATGATGCAAGTAACTAGCATTTATTAGTACTTTCAAGAGTGCAAAACACTTTACAAATATCTCATTTGATCCTCACAACAACCTGGGGGAGGGGGTTATAGGTGCTATTATTTTCATTGTTTTACAGATGAGGAAACTGAGGCAGAGATAGGCTTATTGAGGGTCACACAGCTATTATATGTCTGCGGCTAGATTTGAATGCAGTTCTTGATGCCAGTTGTACTACTCCATCTACCACACCACTCAGCTTCAGTCTCCTGTTAAGTTCTTGCCTTAGGACATTATCTAGTGACAGTTTACCTACAAGGGACATATACTGATGGACTAGGACTATATCCTTCAAATGAGTTTCAGTTAGTCAGTCATTCACTAAACATTTATTAAGCACTTAATTTGTGCCAGGCACCGTGCTACACAAATGAAGGCAAAAGCCCCAGCAATCCTACCCTCAGGGAGCTCACATTCTAATAAGGGAGACAACAATCAACAAAGCACTTAAAAAATGCTTTATCTCTCTGTCTGTCTATTCTGTCTCTGCTTCACTCTCCTGTCTCTCTCCCTCTCTTTCTCCTTTTCCCTCTCTCTCTTTCCCTCTTTTTCTTTCTTGTGTATCTCTTTAAGTTCTACTGCCTAATCAAGTTATCTTCTTTAATCTTGTCATGTCCTCTTTAACTATTCAGAATTCTTTTCTTTCAGCAAAGAAATTAAATCAGGACCCAGATCTGACCTAGAAAAAGTTTCCTAATTTTTAAAATTTCTTCCAAATTCTGCCAAATTTCTTCCCCCAAAATTCACCATTTGAACCACCAGAAATCTAACCTCTCCAAATGACCTGCACAGCTGGCTTTTCTTTATTTGGCTGAAATCCTTTCTTCTCCCACAGCTTTCTCCAACAGATGCTAGAAGCAAAAGCAGATAGTAGTAGCATCTATATGAGTATTTCTGCTAATGTGCTATTATGGTAGGTGTGCACACTAGTTAAGTTTGACACTGTCTATTTTACCTAGCCCTGATGATGCCATCTTTCATGGTAAACCAACTCAAAGTAATAGAGGGAGAGACAGTACCATTTTCACTTCTTTGGTTTAGAAATTTTAATCACATATAAAGAAATACAAATGATATTCACTTGCATTTATATAGAACTTTAAGATTTACAAAATGTTTAAGATTTACATAATGATAACTTTTGGTTCTGTCACTTACTAGTTCAGTGACTACAACCTTGAACCTCAGTTTCTCCATTTGGAGAATGAAAAAGTTGAAGGAAATGACATTTACAGTTTCTTCCACCTCTAACTTTCTATTATTCCATGACTCCCAGGTACCCAACCTAGGATACAGGAAGAATAGAAGCAGCACTTACAGAAATGAGACAGTTGGGAGCCAACAGGAGGGGAAGACATCTTGAATTCTGAGAGACAACAAACTTTTCTCTCTTTGGTCCTAAACAAGTTATTGGAGCTCGTTTTACTCCTCTTTAAAATGAGAAATTTGGACTAGAAGATACAGTTTTAATTTATATAAATCTTTATAGTTCAAAAAGGTGTGAGAAGGGGGGAGGAGACTAAACATTTACACAATATCTCCCATGTACCAGGCTCTGCTTCTAAGGGTTTTACCAACAAGATCTTATTTTGAGTTCCACTACAACTCTTTTACTATTATAAGTAAAGTGCTATTATTTTCCCCATCTTACAGTTGAGGAAATGGAGACAAAGAGAGGTAAAGTGACTTGCCCAGAGTCAAACAGTAAGTGTCTGAGACTGGATTTGAACTCAGGTCTTTCTGATTTCAGCACTCTGTCCTTTCTTTGGCTCAGTATCATTACAGCAAAGTCACTGGTTGCACTGATAGGAACTCCCCTCACCTGCTCCTCTAGCATCACAGTGACATTGTTATCTGGATTCAAGAGTGTGATGGTAAAGGTTTAACAAGTCGCTATCTGGAAAAAAATGTATTTGGTACATACTTTCAATTTTAATCTGCATTATTATTTCCTCTGTCACCTTCTCAAATTTAGATATTCAACAAGACAATAAGTGAAATCCTGATTTGTAGTGTTAATTGATTTCCTTGGTGTAAATTCTCACTGACGGGGGCGGCTAGGTGGTCCAGTGAGTAGAGTGCTGGCCCTGGAGTCAGAAGGACCTGAGTTCGGATCCGGCCTCAGACACTCAACACACACAAACAAAAACCTAGCCGTGTGACCTTGGGCAAGTTACTTAACCCCAATTGCCCTCCAAAAAAAAAAAAATTCTCACTGATGACAATTTAGCCATCAGATCTTTTTAGCCAGATTGATCTGGCTCAAGTATAGCTATATATTAATATATTCCAGCCCACTCATTTTTATAGATGAGGAAACTGAAATTTCAAGGTGCTAATTGATTTATCAACAAAAGCAAGGAGTAGAGTATCAATGTGAACCCAGTTTCCTAACTCTAACTCTAGTGCTCTCTGTACTATATCAGGCTTTCTCTTCTGTGCCAGTATCTGTTCAATATTTGCATTAAACATTAGCTACCATGTTCAAACCCCACAGAAATAGAAGACATTTATTCATTTATTCAGTTTTGTGCTCTGGAAAAATAGATCTAATACATTACCATTTGAGGTTGAAACAGAGAAATATTGTTTGCTAAGTTAGGAGATATTTTGTTTTCCTTAAGAGATAACCATCACATCTGACAGCAAAAGCTGTTAGAGAGAAACAGTGATGCGAGCTCAGCAGACACTAAGTAGAATTCAAAATGTGTTCCCTCATTAGTTTCCCAGACCTTGAAAAGTGTCAGCTTCATTCTGACCGTAACAAGGAAGACATCTTTTTTTTTAAATAAAAATTCAGATTGTAATCTTAGAGACATTAGTTTTTTGTGAACGTGTCAGCAGTGAGATTATGCTTGCCCCTTTAAGAAGAAACAAGGGTGTGTGCTCCATCCTGTCAATGTAACCATTTGATGAAGGAAACTCATTCTGAAAATTCTTAATTGCAGAGGTTCTTGGAATGTAACTCAGCACAATAAATATCTATTAACCATCTACCAAAAGCACTAGATGCTGCAATGAATATAAAGGTGAATGGGTCTTGATTGCTGCTCTCAGAGAACTTGCAATCTACTAGGAAGGACAAGACAAGCATACAAATCGTCATTTAAGCCTTCCCCGATGCCCTCTCCTGCCCCATATCCAATCAGATGCCAAGTCTTTTTGATGGTACCTCCACAAGTCTGTCACCTCTGCTTACTCTTTTTGATCTTTTCCCAGCACTAACACACCAGTTCAGTCACCTTGACAATTCCATTAGTCTCATAATTGATCTTTCTAACTCTGGTCTCTTTATTTCACCAATACTGCCAGTGATTCCCCACACATAGTGACTGTATTAATAATGCTAAAGGAGATGGAAAGAGGATCAGAAACCAGAAAAGGAGAGAGAAGATTGGTCAGAAAGTAGAAGGAAATCCGTTAGCTTCCTAGTTTCTTGATGTTTCCTGAATTTAAAAAGAAGGCATTATGTTGGCATCAAAGGACTACCACATTTGGGCTATATTTCCAGTTGTATCATATACTACATACCTTCACACATAATCTAGGTCCCAATCAAATGGGACTACTCAGTATTTCCTCAGTTTGTTCTCCTATTCTTGCCTCCTTGCCTATTCTCCTCTCTACCCCCTCCCCCCATGCCTGAAATGGTCTTTATGAACATATCTACCTGCCCTCCCACCCCACCCCCATCTCTCTCTCCTTTAAGGATCCATTCCAGACCCCCAAAGCTCTGAGTTCCCAACAACCTAGATCGTAGTCCTGATGCTGGAATGGACGTTAACCAGCCATTTAGTTCACCCCCTTCATTTTACAGGTGAGGAAACTGAGAGCCACAGAACTCATGACTTATCCAAGGTCAGACAGGTGGCAAGAATTAAGAGTGGTAATGGTTTCCTTTTTTAATTTCTCATTCCACTCTATTTGACCTATTCAGTCAATGAACACATGAATAAATAGCCTTAGTTGAAGAATTTAGCATGTTCCTAGCAGTGGCCACCTCTGACTTCACTATCTTTGTATGAACCTTACATTCCCTCTGACTGGGAAGACAGTGCACCAAAGAGTGGTGACCAGGGGTGGCAGTTAGGGTCCAAGTCGTCACAGGTGATGAGTGAAACAATATGGCAGTCAAGTGACATGCCCTTTCCGAGGCAATGATTGGCATGTTTTGATACGTTATCATTTATTGCTCTACCAGATTACAGATTCCTAAGGACAGGAATGCCTAGGGCAAGTTAAGCACTAAACAAAAGTTGATTCAACAGAATTTACTTAAAATTAAACTAAGCTACCTCTGAGTTAGGCACTAAAGGAGGGGGAAAATAAAATGAGGAGTATGCTATTCCAAGTGGAATCAATAGCTTGAGCTATTAGGTAAAGGATAGATTGAAACAAAGGGAATATGTCAGAAGCAATGGGATGAAGGATGGGAAGAACTTCATAAGTGGGGAGGTAGAGCTTTAGTTTCTAGTATGGTCTATGGAATAATACATAGCACAATGGAAAATGAGGGGTATGCACCCATGTGTAGGATCCCATCCTGAGAGCTCAATGACTACTAACAGGGTTTAGAATGGGAGATCCAATAACAGGGAGCTTGTAATGACTTTATGGAGTGCAACTGGAAGTCAGCAAGAGATGACCCCAAGGATTGTTGGACCATACTGAGAGCCCAGCTCAAAACAGATAGCTGAAATGGATAGTGATGGCAGTCTAGGTGGTTTCATGGTTTTCTCTAGCAACACTTAGTGACTTAGGAGAGGCAGACAATAAAAGTAACACAGAGTTTGGAACTGGCAGGTGTCAAAAGAAACAAGGTTCAGGTCATGAATGCCTAATTATATTGTGTGTGTGTGTGTGTGTTTAGAAATGCCTTGGGAGGTGCAGCTTCTACCATTTCATTTACCACTTTCAATTACTAGCCAGTAGCAGAGGAAGGTATACTCTGGTGACCCTTAGATAGAAATAAGATCACTCTGTTATACCAGGAAGGACTTTGTTGTGTGCTCCTGACAAGTTACATTCACTTCAAGACGGGGATGTGTGGGAATTTTTCCTCACCCACATTTTACAGATCTGCCTTTCTAGTTCTCCATTTGTGTGAGTTTTGTGTATTCTTGGATCTGGGTTACTTGGGCTAATTCTGCTAAGTGGAGAGGAAAGATTCTCTGGCAGTGACCACCAGTCAGAATTCATCTATGGAGAGAGGACTTAAAGGCAGGACAAGTGGGAGTCTGCTGATATTCAGGCTGAAGATTCCACCATTTAACCTAGCCCTTCTCTGGTCCTTTGGATTCTACTCCATAGCACCAACATATGGTGGATTATATACACAGTGGAGAAGGAAGTAGCTCCCTCATCATCACAACAGGACAGGCAAAATATTCAGGGAATCTAACATGACAGCAAATCCATTTTGGAAATGGCTGGCTATTGGGATGAACTTCGGTAGGGAAGAAAGTGACCTCAGAGAATGGGGTGATGGTCTGGAAGAGAAGGGATGGAATAAAGTCTTGTAAATCACAACCACAACTGATCACTCATGGTCCAGAAGAATGATTTTGTCTACCTCCTTAGTTAATTGAAATGGAAACAATTGAGTTTTCCAAACAGATAAGGGTGCATTGACCCAGCAAGCTTTTTTAAAGGACTAATGGACTATTCTTGCAACACATAAGAAAGCAATGCATAACATTTTATTTGTTTCTAAGCCTGACATTTTAAATGGGGAATCTTAACTGACTGATTTTATCTTGATAAAAAGATTGAATTTACATGTCCAGGAAACTAGCTAAGGGTCATCTCCTTCCACAGGTCTGGATTCAAGAGCCAGTTTCTAGAATATTAGAATCTCATTAGTCCTACCTCCCACCAAGGCATAATTTGTGATTATTCAACATAGGTGAAATAGGCTTTTTTGCTCTTTAAATAAAAAATAAAACATTCTAAACCTATAAACAGTATAAATAAGATTGATAATGGAATATTTCAATGACCAAAGAAGCAAATTATTCCCAAGTGTTTTCAAGGCAACCATTCGTAAACCCCTTGTAAACTCTGGGGACCTCAGTCTCATTGTATGTCCAATACTCTGAGAGTAGTCAACAACAAAGCCAGAGATAATGGTCACAATGACCATGGATGATCTGGATGTGGATCCAGATGCTGGTGACAGGAGGTGTCTGTTCCTCATTGGGCCTTGGGCTCTCTTCACTCAGAGACTTTGGGTAGGCAGGCAGGCAGCAAGCATATGTTAAATGCCTTCTCTGTGCCAGGCACCACAATAAGCCCAGTCCTAGCCACATTCATCACTGGGAGAGAGAGAAAAGGAGGGGTAACTTAACTTGTCAGTACTTACTGTGTACACACACTGAGTTCTAACTTAGCAACCAAAGAAAAGGCTTTTTCTTCGCCACTTAGTATGCAAATAGAAAACATTTAAAGAATGTGTACATGTGTTCTAAGTGGAGAGTTAGGGCCCTTCATTCTGTATCAACAGGCACTTCCAGAACCAAGTTCCCCAAAAGCACACAGTGCCAGGCCTGAACCCTCATCTGCCAGTCCCCAATTATGCATCTGTTTGAGTCAATGAGTAATTTACAAATAATTAAAAAATTTGTTCCTCAGAGTGGATCTCTTAACCATCCCTAACACAAAGTTAAATTTACTTTTATGCATCTGAGAGTAACAAGATTTCTTTTTCAAAGCTTAATTTATATTCAACTAAAAGATCTGCTTTGGTGGCAGTTTTTTCTATCAGCATTTACAAAAAATCTGTGTTTATGAAGTTTTTAAGATTTTTCTCTTTTTATAATACTTCTTCTTAAATGAGGAGAAAAGAGATGGATACCTTGGGAGGAACATTGGATTAAAAGTGAGAAAATTGATAGGATTAGGACAGTGAGTAGCCAATTGTAGGAAATGAGTGAATTCTTTCTTGTGACATTTCTGGAGTCAGCTCAGTTCCTTTTCTATTTAATTAAGGGGCTAGTCTGAATTCTGTCTTGTGAAAAAGTTTATTCAATTTTGGGAATGGGAGGAGACCTTATTGCATTGTTCAAACCTAGCCTTGCATTGCTTGGGAACTGGACAACCTCTACCTTCTGTTTAGAGACCCTTAACTAAGGACCTAATTATGTTGACCAGAAACCAAATCAAATCCAAAGATTGTTGCAAGTAGTTTTCTCATAATTGTACATTTCAAGGAACCCATATGTCGTATCTGAAAACTGGCTCTGTACTGATCAATCAACGATTGTGTCCATATTCCTTTGCTTTTCATAGACACTTATGGGTGAGGGGAAGTGGGACACCTTCTTTTCTCTTCTCCTTCCAATTTGGAAAGTTCCTAAGCTTTCATCCAATTAGAAATCAGAGTATTAAATGTTGTACCCTTATTTGATTGTTCTCTTAATGTATAAAGGTCTTTCCCCCCATGTTTGGAGTCTGGGCCTAAGCTGAAGAGGTCTGGTCCTGCTTTGTTAGGCAATTGGCATGCATTGCTTAATAAATCAATAGAGTCAGAAGATCAAATCTTTGTTTCCTCATTCATCTTTTACTTTCCACAGGAATCAAAGGATCGGCAAGTAGAATCCTGTTTATTCTACTTTATCCCCATGTGACCTCGGGCATGTCACTTAACCTTTCTGAGACTCAGTTTTCTCATTTGTGAAATGAGAGGAGTGGATATGGTGACCTTTAAACTAACTTCTAGTTTTAATTGTATGTCCTATGATTGAGATAGATATATATTTACAATCAGGGCCAACATATTCCAGTGGAAATAAACCTTCAGTTTTATGGTATGTCAAAGGGGGAAAATGACTTGCCTAACTACAAAATCTCTGTATAGCCAGCATGTTTTCTGTTAGGTGAAATGAGTCTGCTTTTGTCTTCTGATTACGTGACATGAAGATGTGGGAAAAGATGTTATTTCTTGGGTCTTACTCATTTTCTTCACCAATCTAGTCATGTGAACACTAAATAATACATGAACTAGAAAACTCTTTCTGGTGCCTTGCTTACAGAAAGAAAGGGTTTTCAAGGTGATCCAAAGCCTCCTATGAAATGAATCTGTATGCTTATACTGTTGGAGGTTAACCACAGCTGGGGAGAAAGACTTCTCTTTATCTCTATTGTAAGAAAAGCAATGATGCAACTTTTGTGTGGTTGATAACACACTCTAAAAGTTGAACTTGGTGGAGAGGTTGAGTCTGTCCTAGGAAGGCAGCTGCTGGACAAAGAAGTTTATTAGGGACATCAAAGCATTTGGGGTGAATGTGCACGGGGAGTAGGGCATGTGCCGCTGAATGGGTGCCAGGGGATGCTTCATTTCTTCTTTGGCATGTGGCCACCTTCTAAAAGTTGTTTGGAATGTTATTTGTGCTGTGCACTTTATCCTTATAATTATTATGCCATGCCATGCTGACATCTTTTTTTAAAGACAATGTAAAGTATTTTCTTCCCTAGTCTCATAAGCTGAAGAAGAAGAAAAAGAAATTAAGAGATAAATACTTTGCAACAGAGTTAAACCATCTTCATTAGCTCTTTTGATGTAATAGCTCTGTTCATTTCTTCATCCATCTCTATAAAATGATCTTATCCACTGCTTTTCTTTCTATTAGATACTTCCAAGACCATTAGCCAAATAAAAAGAGCTTCAAAGAGCATTTATTTACATACAACATCTGGGATATGTGCCTTCACATTGGCAGCTAAGGCAGCTGCATTGATTTTCTTTTAATGACCATATAAGGTATTTGGAGATTTAAAGTTTGAGTGGGCAAGTTCAGTCTTTTTATACTTGGGTCTGAGTGAACAATTAAATAAATATTAATAAATGCTGACTGATTGATCAGTCAACCCTTGCATGTCAGACTAGGAGTCTGTGTTTTATCCAAGAAGTAGGGGAGGGCCAGAGAGGATTTCTGAGCTTGGAGTGGTGTAGTTAAACCCATGCTGGACTCAATTTATTTTGGTGACTGTGTGGAGAAGAAGGATTGGAGAAGAAAATTGTGCTCAATTAGAAGGCTGCTGTAGTCTAGTCAAACAAATATAAGGGCCTGAACTAGGGTTGTGGCCATGTTGGAATGGAGAAGGGACAGATGTCATGGAGGTAGAATTGTCAGGAGGTGGCAGTCAAGTGACTTTTGGGAAGAAGTGGATTTACAGAAGGGAACAGGAATCAAAGGTGATTCCATGCTTCTGAAATGAGGTAAAGGGGAGGACAATAGCTTTAAGAAACAGGGAAGTTTGAAAGACAGAGGGTTTTAGAGGAGAAGATGATGAATTCTATTTGGGAGATGTTGAGTTTCCATTGGAGGAGATGATGTAACCGCTAGGTAGAGATGCCTTGCAGACAGTTGACTATGCATGACTGGTGTTCAAGAGTTCCATTGGGAATGGCCCCCTAGATTGGGGACATACAGATCTGTGTAGAGGTGACATTTAAACCCACAGGAGCTAATGAGTTCATCATGGGAAAGAAGAGGGGATAGAGATTGGGTAAGCTTGAGAATCAGGGGGTGCTTGGCAGGACTAAAGGGCCTCTTCCTTGTTGAGTTGGTCCCCTATGCCCAAACTAGGAAACAGTGCTCTGGAAGAATCA
Source organism: Gymnobelideus leadbeateri (assembly GCA_011680675.1). Classification (NCBI taxonomy): domain Eukaryota; kingdom Metazoa; phylum Chordata; class Mammalia; order Diprotodontia; family Petauridae; genus Gymnobelideus; species Gymnobelideus leadbeateri. Next base: position 71,361 of record WOXC01008281.1, on the reverse strand, counting down.
CTCTGGCTGCCTCTATTCCACATTTCAACAATTTAAGTGATAGAGCTCTAAAGTGAGATTCAAAAAAACCTGTCATCTGGTCCTTGCTCTGGCACTAATTCTGGGCATTGTTTCCTGCTCTGTAAAATAAGAGACTTGGAAAGGTGCATTCTAATATCCTTTCTAGTTTTAGCATAATGTTTTAGGGTTAAAAATTGACATCTATACACATATATGGATATGTGTATATATCTATATGTGTATATATATGCACATATCTATGCATCAATGTATCCATGTATCTATCCACAGCTACTTGCTAAGGTCAGTTGTTTCGGCATATTTGTTATACAAAAGCTTGATTACTGGAAGCATGGTGTGCCTTCAAGGAACTGACAGTCTAATGGGGGAGACAACATACAAACAACTTAGTATGAAATATTGTAATGGAAATGCAGATTTGAAGATCTTCCCTGCCCCTAAGCCCTTTGATTGGCTTAAGTGACTCTGAGAACCTTCTTTAATTTGAAAATATAGTCTGCCCCCTAATAGGCTGAATGTGGTCACATGGAGCCTGTGGTAGGAGGCTTGGTTTTCAGGAATGACCACACCTTGATGCTGTGTGATTGGGCAGTGGGTCAAGAGGGTGGTTATATACTCTGGCCCAGGAGAAGGCTATATAAACCCTGATTCAAGGCATTGTTTTGGGGCTCACTTTGAGAAGTGTTGTGTGATTTGACCAGATGAGACTCTGGGCAGCCCTTGAGAGCCCCCCGGCTTTGATGCTTCCCTCTCTGGTAACTGTGATTTTGGTATTGATAATGGTTGGACAGTTTGGAAGCCTGTCTGTTTGATCTGCCTGTATACTCTGAAGTTCAGGGTGCTGACCTTTTTTCCCTGAACTAGGTAATATATTGATTGATTAAAGTGAGCTTGTTAACCGATTTTGAGCAGCTTTCCTTTACAAAAGCAGATCTAAGAACCTGTGTTGGCAGCTACCCTGGGGATGTTGGGGTGCTTGCTGCTACAGCTATCTATCTATCTAACACACATATGAATGCTTGAGCATCTGTCTATCCATTTGTATGGGTGTGTTTATGCATATGTGTGCGTATGTATGTGCATGCATTCGCGTATATGTGTATGTATGGGTATATGTGCATAGTACATGTAGGTATTTAGGAACATGTGTATGTAGGTAAGCATGTGTATGTAGGTAGGCATGTATGTAGGTACACGTAGATATACACATAGTATTATGTTTTTGTGTATGTAGATGGTGGGGAAGTGAGCATGCTAAAAACCCAGCCTCTGGTGTCAGGGAGATGTTCAAGTCTTCCTGTGATATTCACTGCACCTGTACTGCTTTGGGCAAATCCTTCAATCTTCCCGAGTCTCAGTCTCCTCACGGTCTCCTCACTTAAAGAATGAAGAGGCTGACCTAGCTCACCTCTTTGGTCCTTTCCAATCTGGCTCTTTGCTCACAATACATATAAGTCTATGCATTGGATAATCAGGGCCTGGGCAATAAGGGTCAAGTCTTTAGAGCATTTCCAATGTTCTTGATCTGCTATCACTCTGTGGGAAAGTTTCGGAAGCCTGCTTCTGGAGATGTCCGATGGAGAGGCTCTGCCCCCAGTATCCTTGCAGTTTATTGAGTGGTGATGAAAAACCTTCTAGTAGGCTGCTAAACCATAACTGAGTGTGTGTACAAAATACTCGAAGAGACAAAATGTCTCTCTTTTAACCTGGTGATGTGTGAGGCAAGAATGACCATAAGGCCTGGGGGTGGGGAAGGGACAGCAGGGGCTACTTTATTTCCCCACCCATGGACTCTTGGTTATTTCAGTTTCTTTCATCTCACTTGTATCTATTTTTTCCCTGATCTTAGATGAATGAGTATCAGAAATAGAACTGACTAGATTGTAAGCTTGGAAGGGGACAAGAATCAGGAGAAATCTAGTGACTGGATTTCCTGGCTGTCTGCTGATAACTGTGGCAGCTGAGGACAGTGGGGGACTAGCCCTGAAGCCTTGTGGTGGAGGAACCTGATAGCTGAGCTATGGCCTAAAAGGGAGTGACTCTACCTCTGGTGATGGTGAGCTTGCTAGGGAGAAATGCCTTGTTGTAACTTTTAAGTTTGAACCCACACTCCCAAGAACTGAGTAGATGAAGAGGAGGGGGAGTTTGGAGGGATACTTCTATAATTGTGTACTTGAGACATACTTTCTCAATAAATATTCCTCTGTAGAAGCCAAATGAAATAGTAGTAGGTTAATTAGGTTAGAATAATATGCATAAACACACATACAATTATGTGCACATGCATATGCAAAATAACTATATAAATGAGAGGCAGTGTGGTGAGCAGGCTTTCAGTATGCCTTGCCTTCAGAAAACTCTGGCTTGAAATTCTGCGTCCGATACTTTCTTCTTATGTGATCTTGGCCAAGCCACCTCTCAGCTCCTTAGTGACTCTCTTAGACTCTGTTAGACATTGAATTGCCAACTTGGAATTTCTCCAGATCAGTGATAGCATAGATCCAGACCAAAACAAAGAGGAATCTATGTAAATGTATACAAAAGCATGTATCCTTATGTGTACGTCAGATACATTGCTTTAAAGGCACAGCTTTGTACTCTCTTCCCCATTGTCACTAAGGCTTCAATCTCCAGGAGTGTGACCTTGGAGTCATAGGATGGCCCCACAGTCCCTAGAGCCCCAGCATAGCCAACACTCAAACCAGAGCAGATTTTCCAGATGCTCTTATCAATAGAATCTAGAAATGGTGTATTCCTGGTATGGTGCTGCCCTCCCCTGGTCTCTTTAAAAATTTGGTGTTTCCATGGGGCAATTGGACAGTCAGAACTCCTTGATTATAACTAGAGATAACATGCCCAATAAAGAAATCCATTTTTATTGAATACCTACGAAGTACAGAACATTATACAAAGGACTGAAAGAGGAAAAAAAAACACCTTAAAAAGTGAAGGTACCTGACTTGAATGCACTTCAATTTAATTCAGCTAGAATTTATTGAACATCTATTATAAGTTAGGCACTCTATGAGGTCCTGGGAATTCAAGGACAAAAATGAAACAAGCCCTGCCCTCAAGGAACTTATATTCTGCTAGGGAAAAAGAATTTGTCCACAGATACTCAATACATATCTATACAAGTAATTCTAGTGAGAGAGGGAGCCCTGACAAATGGGAATCAGGAAAGTGTAGCAGGAGACTGCACTTACACTGATATTTGGAAGGAACTAGAGATTGGAAAGAGAGATGAAGCACGTGCGATTTAATTATGTAAAGGAGCAGCCAAGGCAGATGAAGTGAGCAGTCCCACTGGTTGTCCAGGATGCCTTCTCCAGTTGCTAATGGAAACAGAGACAAGTTTAGAAGCCTTTGAGGTCCAGTCTGAACTTAAGCATTGTCAGGGCACTGAAAGAAGTCATTTCCTGGGACTGTCCGTTCTTTCCCACAGACAGTGTATAGAAGGGGCTACTGAAGACAGTCACAGTATGGTGGGAAGGTCTGAAAGAAGCTCATTGTTATTCCATCAAGGTTTCCAAGGTTTTAAGGAAACATTAAATATGGTTGAGGGTGGGGGAAGACAAACTATCTGAACCTGCTGGGAAAGCTAACATATAGTCTGATATGTCTAAAATAAAAGCTAACATATAGTTTGATATGAAAATACAACCACTGGTTTCTATCTCAGGAGGCACCATTTGTGCTGATAATTCTATTCCTCACCCTGCCTTGGATGCCACATGTGTGTTTGGGAGCTGCCCAAATATTCTGAAATGGTAACTTTCTTTCCAGTGGGTCCCATATGGCAAGGAGGAGACCAGACCCGAAGGCAGAGGAACAGGGACAAGCTTGATTTTGAAGTTCATTTCCAAATCGTATTTGTTTATGTCTGAGGTTAAGAGATGGCACAGAGCAAGTCTCTTTAATAGCTCATTCTGCTGACTCTTTTGAGTGGATTGCCTGTTTACCTGGCACATTTTGGAAGTGGGGGAAAAAGGGTGCAGTGAGTGATTTCACCTTTGTCAAGATGTAAAATGAGTTTCCTCTGAAACCGGAGTACTTAGTAAAACCAAGACGGCCAAACCAGTTTGACTACTCCCCCCTGCAACCCGCCCCACACCCCTGCCCATACCTGTATTACCGATCTTAGAGTCCTTGCTTGCTAGCCACTGAATTTGACTGACAGCTAAGGCAAATGCCAAAGAATAGGGTTTTGTAAAGGAATAGCTCTTGTGTTAGTTCAATTTCAAGCACCTTGAAACACCTTATTATGACCCTGAGGCATCCTAGACTGCTCCTCTTCATTTTATATAGCTAGCCAGAGCCTGGGGGCAGAATCACAGGCTGGAACATATTCAGTGTAGAGTCAGGGCTCCAGAGTCCTACTCTAGTGTAGCACTGATGAAGTTCTCCGGCTTCTTAAAAACTATCTCAAGGCAGCACAAGGTTTGGTAGGTTTTAGACACTGGAAAGGTTTCAGAGAGGCCTCTGATGATGGCTTGTTGTTAGAGGATCTGCCTAGCTAAGTCTGAAGAGATTCATTTCCAGGCTGCTTTCAAGTGATATATTTTTTTGTTCATAGCAACTCTCCCTGGACTCAGGAAGGACTGAGTTCAAATCTGACCTCAGACACTTACCAGCTGGATGACCCTGGACAAGTCATTTAACCTTTCATTGCCTGATAATAACACCTACCACCCAGGGTTGTGGTGAAGATCAAATGAGGTAATATTTCTAAAGTGCTTTGAAAACCTTGGAGCATTATGTAAATGCTAGCTATTCTCAGCCTTAGTTCTGGGGTTTGTGACCTATGTAGGCAAGGGGTAGGAGAGTTCTACCCTCAGCTATTGGGCAATTCTAGGTTTGGAGCAGATTCCTTTAGTGAGGGACCACACCTTAGCTTTTGTTGTTCAGTCCTGATTCAATAAGTCAAATTTCTCAAACTCATTTTGGTGTCTTGGGAAGATGACTGGATAGGAACAAGATCATGCAATCTGTTCCCTAGAATTGAATTCATCTTCTAGCTAGTCAGTTCATGTGCAATTGATCTATTCAAGCCAGAGCTCTCTAAAATGTGGAATGCTTCCACCCCCACAAAAAAATCCAAGTGGTCTTTCCCTTTTGGGAAATCTTTCCCTCTACATGTAATATATGTTTAATTTTAATGTCTCAATTTGCAAAGTCTCCATAGGGCAGATCATTACACAGGTATCCCCGCCCCCTGCCCCCACCCTGATCCATATGCTTCTGGGATTTGTCCATGTGTAGAAATGAGGCTCGATCAAGCTTACACCCTGTGCTTACTATAGCAAGTGGAAGCCACATGTCATTTAGCAAAATATTTTATTAGAAAAAGAATAATACAATTTTAAGGTTTGAAAATGATTTTACATAAATTATCTCATTTGATCTTCACAGAGTGAGGTGGCTGCTGTATTATTTTAGATGGAGAAATTATAGTGGAATGTACAGCAAGATAAATAGGAAACATTCAGAAATGTGAGCATCTTAGACTCCATGCAGAAACAGATCCAGGCTTATATTCCTGTGCAAAAGGGATGAGTTGCGCAGAAAACTTAGGCTGAGAGGTGAGTTTCCAGGCTGTCTTGTTTGCATTGCTTTTGGGAAAACCTCCAATCTTGAATTCTCTAAGCAACATCTCCCTGAAACCTGACTGTGTCTCAAAGCTGATGCCAGTCCAGTCCTTGCTTCTCCAGCCCTGTTCCTCAGTAGCTGCCATCTGCTGGCACTCTTTTCCCCCTCAGCTGCTAGTCTCCACCCTTGAAGCTGCTTACTGTTCATTTTCATTGTATCCCCAGATTCTCTATCTCCCTCACTGTTGCATCCATCCGAAAGAATGTCATGTTTTAGGACTAATCAACACATTATGGCTTTTACAGTAAACCTCACAGCTCTATCCCATCTTCAGCACAAAAAAGCCCACTAAGGCAACAGAAAGATTCTCTCTTACACCTGTAATTGGAAGGTTCCTAGTCCTCTGAATTAAGGAAAATGAATTTCTTTCATCTCTTCTCTATCTTCATGTTCACGTAGATTCTATTTCCCTTGACATATCTGCCACCCCCTACCGAGTCTTTCTGAATTGAAAAACAACATATGTAACACTTTTCGTTTGCCCTTTCAATCCCCAACATTCTCTCTGGTTACAGGGTTGGCCATACCAATTGCCTTGAAGCTTGGATAAGACTCCAAAAGGCACTAGAAATGTGAAGGGAGGGTCATAAGTGTGACCAACAATGTTCTTTACATAGTATAAGATGTGGGGAAGGTTTTAGGCTGGTATGACATTTCTTTTTGATGCCTTTCCTATCCTGTGTCTCATTTCTGCTATTCCCTTCTAATCTGTTGGTTGCCATGACTGCCACCATGATCATCACTGCCTCCACCATCATGAGAGCAAATTCTGTTCCTTGTCAGATTCTGCCATTTTAAAAATGATGGTCAGCTCTAGTTCATCTTGGAGGTCTGCTGTCACCCTACCCTAAAACAAATGAAAGACCAGAGTAATGACACTTTCTTATAAATCTAATCACATATTAAATAGTGTATATTGAAGGAAGGACCAGTGATATAGAATAGGCAATGGGCCATTATAGGAATCTCCCACTGAAGCCCAGCAGGGAGAGGTATGTCCAGATGGCCACCGGAGAGAAAGGAGCCCATCAGGTTTTGGCTAGTGAATGCACAGCTGTCACACTCTTGTGTTAGTGAGAATGGATTGTTTGATCCAGGAGTCTCTACTTGGTCTTATCTCCGCCTGTAATTAGTGTGAAGAGGGAAGCCAGAGAGAAGTGATTAAAATTGCCTGTGGTCTTCTCTGGAATTGTTTGGTCAGCCCTCTTAATTACACGGTAGGTTCATAGAAATATCTTTTTTTACTTCCTTCTCACCTGTCCTATGCTCTCTCCCTGTCAGTCCTGCCTGTCATCTCTGTTTACACAGGGGTTGAAGCTAATATTTACAGAATCCCCAAATCTGAGGAAGAATGGAAATTGGAGGTCATCCAGTGCAACCAGAATAGGACCAAGAATGCTCTTGTCAGCACACAGCAAGTGGCTGCCCAGTCTTTGCTAGCAGACCTTTTAGGAAAGAGAAGCCACTGCTTTTTGTAGTGCCCTATTCCACTTTTGTATGGTCCTTCCTGGAAGATCCACTGATCATGGGGTCTGGATTTTCTTTGTTGCTTCAGGAAAGACTCAGACCCTGCTCTAGCCCCCAGGGAAATAATACCATTACCCACTCCTTGGTATAGAAGGAAAATAGATAGGAAGCAGGGAAACAGGATAACTTAGTAGTTGGTCCTCCTTAGTCCCTTGGGTTATTTGATTGAACTGGAGGTAAGTCAGGAGAGCCAGTGAAAACAAGTTTTGGTAAACAACTATCAAACAAAAGTTCACTGAAGAAAATGATTCGTTAAAAATTAGAATTGAGCAAATGGAAGTTAATGACTATGAGAAATCAAGAAATAATAAAACAAAACCAAAAGAATGAAAAAACTGAAGACTATGTGAAATATCTCATTGGAAAAACAACTGACCTGGAAAATAGATCCAGGTGAGATAATTTAAAAGTTGTTGGACTAACTGAAAGCCATCATCAGAAAAAGAACCTGGAGAGCATCTTTCAAGAGATTATCCAAGAAAATTGCCTTGATATTGTAGAACCAGCAGGTAAAATAGAAATGGAAAGAAATAGGCATCAAGTCACAGAACCTTGGGAGACTGTAAGGCTGAAGCTAGGGAGGACAGGGAACTGGGCTAATCTATCCTCTGTTCTCCATCCATCATATTTCTATCCACTGATGAGTGATCCTTAAGAGAACAGCAATTAGGAGATCACTGGGGACCTTTAAGAGAGAGGTTTCCATTAAGTAGTGAGAAGGAAAGACAAAGACAAAGGATGGCACACTTGGATCATAAGAGGCAAAATAAATAAATTCTTAAGACTATATTTTGTTCAGTTTAATGCAAATTGAAATGGCTTTTTAATAAACATGATTCCAAAGAACCACATGTTATACTGAGGTAAAAGGCTAGGAGAAAATGGTTTTTAGGAGAGTAATTTTTAGAATATAATTGTATCTTCATTAAAGAGACTAGTATGATGATTAGAACCCTTCAAACAGCTGTGACTTACTGGAAAGGCCTGCCACGCTTTTTTTTTTAAGGGAAAAGGAGAACAATGCTTTTCATTGATCTGATATAAAAATAGTTAAAAGTTACTCATATCCAGTTAGGAAACATTTTATTTTATTTTATTTTATTTTCGAGGACAACAACACAACGAAAAATCTGAACTGTTGGTAAGTTTAAATTGCAAAGAAGTGGAAAGAGAAAAAGTGAGATTTTTTTCAGAGGCAAGACTGATTCTAACGCCTAGTCCCTCGGTTCATTTTACTGGCAGCCTCAAAGGCTAGCTTGACGACTCTCTTTCACTGCATAATTTTATTTTATTTTTTAAAAATTTTGCTGTCCACATATTTTCCTGACCCAGAGATGGCAGGTTCTATCTTTTCCCATCCATTTCTCCTTCTGAGACCCACAAACATTTCTTTATTTTTTTATTATTGTTTTGCTGACAATGACTATAGGGGTACATTCAGGGATTTAAAATAACACAGGAAAGAACATAGTGAAAGATTGCAGAAATCATAAAACTACTGTCTTACGATTCCATATGATCTAGTGGAAGGTATCTCTTATCTATTGGCAGCCTGCTGACATAGTTATGGAAGAAAAGAAGAAATAGGAGAGCACCACAGATAAAAAGTGAGACTTGGTGAGAATTCTTGGCTTAGGCTTTAGAGGTGACAAAGATTCAGAAAATAATTGGAAGTGAAAGTAAAAGCGACAGAAAAGCACCTGACAGTATAGGCACTTGGAAGTTACTATTGGAGAGCAAGGAAAGGCTGAGAAATTCTGTTGCCGATGTCTTTACATTTTAGATGTGGATATTTTCTGCCACCAGCGAGTGTGATCCCATTAAAGGGAAAATCCTTTTTCTGTGTCTTTTTTTAAATTATCCTAAGAAAAGCCATGGTAGGTATGAAGACTACTCGTTATGGCAAATGATCAATGTCCACTTACTTCAATGTGTTTGCATTTGCAAGAAAGAATAGTCTTCATATTCCATCGGCCCACATTAAAGGACTGGTGAGAACGGGGATCGTATCTCATGGTCAGTTAGTCAATCAACAAATATTTGTTAAGTGCCTATTATGTGCTAGGTACTGTTCTAAGCGCTGGGATAAAAGGATTTAGAATTGGAAGAGACCATGACATCAGAACATCATGTCTGACCCTTTCATTTTAGTTTAGTTTCCATACTTCACTTTCTTTAACTGGCTTTCCCAAGGTCCTACAGATAGGAAATAGTCAAGGCAGTGCCCAAACTGCTCTGTTTCCAAATCCAGCAGCTTTTCTAATCAGTGAGTTGATCTCTTCCAGCCCTCTCATTTTACAGGTGAGGAAAAGGAAATCCAATGTGATCAAGTGACCTGTCCAACATCACATAGGTAGTACATGCTGAGACTCGTCCTCAGGTGGTCTGATTTTAGAGTCACTACTCTTTCTTAGTTATAACTGAGTTTTATTTGACATAGGTAGAATGGATTAGAAGAGGGTGGGGCAGAGAAACTCATTTTATGTTGACTTATTTTCCTGGACCAAAACTTTTGCAAAGTCTCAGCTACTGGACTTTGAGCATCTCTGACCTCTGACCATCTCCTCCCATTGGCTTGAAAACTGCCCTTTCTTCTGTCCGCTGTTCCAGTTGTGGAATTATGAGTATGATCAAACTAATTCTTTCTTTGTTCCTAGATGGGATGTGTCCTCAAAATTTCAGTGGCCTGAGGGCAAAGCCCTGGTTGCTTTGCTTAATTTTTTCGCCATTATTCCTTTGTCAAAGAAAAAAATGGAAATGTAAACAATATATGAAGGGGTTCCAAGATTATAGAGTGCAATGTAGTCCAAAAATGAATTAAGCAAAACTATCCCCAAAAGCAATCTAAACCCATAAAGTAATGCATTGATGGAGTTGAGGATGAAAAAGTTGACAAGATATTTAAAAAGCTGCATGAAAGAAGGAAACTAGGGCAAGATTAAGTTGTGAGGAATGTTGACTTTATAAAGTCATTATAAAGTTCTAGGATCAGAGACAACATCTCTCCATGAGAAGCATCTGGGGAAGAGGAGGCATATTACCACCTAGTCTCCAAGATTGTCTTGTTGTGGAAAATTTTTGACTAAAGATTGAGGTGGGAGTTTGGAGGGTAGAGTGAGCTTTGGGCAGAAGGAAGGTTTTCTGAAAAGGGAAAAGAAGCAGAACAAAGATTAGGATCAGGGAGGTAAAAACACTTTGGAATACTGAAGAATATGTAAATGAGTCTAAAGAACTGGCCAGATGATAAAATGAATTCTAGAAAATGTGGAAGGAAAAATAGCAAAGGAAAAAACAATGGCAATGTTGGTGAATTACACTTATAAGACATGATTGGCATTATTTATGAAAATTCTGCTTTTTTTTGGGAGATGGAGACCATTGTGAAGATTCTCCTAAATTATCTTACATAGAAACTTTTAATTATAAAAACCCTGAAGGGGCAAAGAAGATGGAGGTAAAATAATTGAAGGAAGTTATTGCTAATAAATGACATGGTTTCATTTTCTGGCTTTTTGATGTTCACAGACAGTTAGGTTCATGCCAAAGGCACAACTTCCATGTAGACAGTTGGCTTTCAATGGTTTATTTTACTCATCTATTTTAAGATATCTTTTTTTTTCTGGTATGCTGTCTATTCTGAGCTTGAGTTTGCTTACTGAAATAGAAATGTTGTCAAAAATCTGAAGACCCTGCCAGTAATTAACTAGGATTACATGCTGAGATATTGGCTAAGATGGATGTAGTATAAATCTAGGGTGTCATGTCTGAAAACTGCAAAGCCTGATTTATTAGATATCTATAGCACAGTTACTTTTAATATGAAGGGCAACAAATACATAGAAAATAACTGATCCAATGGGCTATTCCTCTATGGATATAGTAAAATAGAGTTTCACAATAATGAAGGCAGAACAACTATTCCTACTCAGAATAAGGCATTGGATTTCAAGTGTCACACAATGTAAGAGCTAGAAGTGACCTTAGAAGCCTTCTAGCCCTATCTGAGAAATCCAATGGCCTTTTCACTGTTTTGATTCTTGACTTCTCTGCAGCATTTGATGCTATTTACCTGGATCTTTCTTCTGGTTTGAATTTCCATGACTACACTCTCTTTCTTGGTTTTCCTTCTACCTCTCTGATAAGGCTCTATTATTTTCCATTGTTGTATTATTTTCTGCATTATGTACCCTCTGTGAGTATGCCCAATGGCTTTATCTTTTCTCCTCTCTCCACATTTCTCCTCACTTCTCTGACCAGTTCTTAAGGGTTTATCATCATTGTGCAGATCTGTATATCCAGTCCTAGTCTCTCTCCTAAGCAGCAATACTGCATCCCAAACTTCCTATTGAACATTTTCAATCAGACGTTTAATAAATATCCCAAACCAAACATGTTAGAGGCTGGGTATGAACCTGGGTCTTTCCTGAATACAATAAGTTCACAACACCATCCCCTATCTGGTTCTTCTTCTCTAAAATGGGATAGGGTGGCATCACATGGCAAGTATGTTCTGATTCAGGATCAGTACAGCAAGTCACCTGAGACCCAACCCTATGATTTTAAACTTTCTTAGGGTAATTCTCTAGTTGCTTATGGTGAGCAGAAGATGTGTCTATGAACATTAGCTTCCTTTCCAGCTGTGGTTTCCTATTGAAGAATCTTCTTTCCTTCTGCCTACCCCTCTTTAAATGTAATCTTTTCCCTTCTTCCCAGAAATACTATCATGATACCTACAGGTAAGAAGCCTCTAACAATATAACCAGATATGTAGAATGAACAATCAAGCAACATGGGTTTATTAAGCACCTTCTATATGTCAGACACTGTGCTAGCTGCTGGGGATAAAATAATAAAAATGAAGCACTGTCTGCCCCCTCCCTTCCCCACAGGATCTTATATTCTGTTGTGGAGGAAAAAGAGGAGTCAGGGATTAATAACTGTAACTGTAGTGCTCCCCCTCCTCCCACCATCACCTAGGCTGAGCATACATAGGCACATATTTAGATGCACAAGGAATCAAGTTCATTTCTGTGTTTGTGTTGGGACAAGAATTCTTTATACGAATGAACAAACTCCATCCTTGGCTCTATTCAACAGGCCTTATCTGTTTTTATCTCAGTTTTGTGGTAAAGATGTTTGATAGATATTTGAGAAATTGAATAATCTTTGCAGTTAGACCTAATACAACACCCAGTGGGTTGACATGGTAGCCAGTAGTTTTGCTCCAGAGGAATTTTGAGGATTGTTTATATCAAAGAGGTCCTATTTCCACTGTGTTTTCTTCGTGTCCTAAGTCAGTCAATGGAGTTCAAAGGTTCAGAGCCCTGTTGATCAGAGAACTGGCAAGCACTTATTTAGTGACTTCTGTGTGTTCTAGGGCCACTAAGTGGCACCATAATGGATCGAGCACTGGGCCTGGAATGAGGAAGACTCATCTTTGTAAGTTCAAATCTGATTTCATAATTGAACTTCCTAGCTGTGTGACCCTGGGCAAGTCACTTCATGATTTTTGCCTCATTTTCCTCACCTTTAAAATGAACTGGAGAAGGAAATGGCAAAGCTCTCCTGTATCTTTACCAAGAAAAGCTCAAACGGGGTCATGAAGAGTTGGGCATGACTGAAACAACTGAACAACAAAACAATATTTTTCTTTTTTCTCAAAAAGTTTGCATTAAGTGAGAACTAAGAGCAGATTCCATTCTTTTTTCCTTGCCCACTCACCATTTCATGACTGAGATCATCAAACAAAATATGCTAGGCAACCAACATTTGTTATGCATTACATTAGTGAGTTTTACACTAACCTATCTAAGGAAAATTTGGGCTCAATGTAGGGAAAACTTTCTAACAATTAGAGACATCCACACATGGCATGGGTTATATTAGGAGGCATTTGGAGTCTCTTTCACTGATGATCTTGAGGAGACTCTGTGACGCCTCATTGCTCACTGTCTACAGAAAGTTGCTTTTCCAGGTATGGTTTGTACTAGATGACCCTGGTGGTCCCTTGTTATCTCTGAAAAGATGTATTCTGTGTTGAAAGCTATATTTTTGGTCTTTTAAACGAAAATAAAAAATAAACCTCGTTCTAATTTGTCAATAAAAAATCTCTGACTTGTGCTATAAAAGGGTCTACATTAACTCATGGAGGAATGATGCATGTCACCTGTGGAATGGTCCTGTTACTTCCTGACAATGATCAGCAGGCTCAGACATGTTTGTCAAGAAGGCACATTCTCTGCTGCTTAGGACTGCCTATGTACCTTCTCTCTATTTTTTGACAGACAAACAAACAACACAAGCCTCTCTTCCCTAGCTCAAATTTTATCCCATTCTCTTAGACTGAAAAGCTCCATCACAAATGATATGAAGGCCAATGGTTTATTATAAAGAAAACCCATCCCTGACCCAGGAGTGCCAGTGATGGCAGGAACCATTCTGAATTCTCTCATCTCTAGCTTTTGCCAAAGTGCAGTTCATCTACCACCTTCTCTGTGAGGCCTTTATTTACCCCACCCAGTCTTTAGAGTTTTTTTCCTTTTGAAATTACTTTGCATACAATTAAAAAAATGGATTTTGTTTCTATTAATGAAAATCTATTTTATCTTTTTCCTACATTGGGAAAAAAAGAAAAAAATCAGAACACTCTGCTTGTAATCAAGCAAAATCATCTCCCCATCATCCATTTATCCATATGTAGATATGTTATCCATATCCATATATCTATCCACATATATTTTTATATTTATGCTGGCTACTTTTCTATCTTCCAAGTAGAGTATAAGCCATTTGAAATCAGGGTTTGTCTCACCTTTGTCCTTTTGTCTCTAGCTCCCACCATAGCTTTTGGTATGTGACCGACACTTAATAGATAATGCTTTCATTGTTGAACCGCACATCAGACAGAAAAGGTGAAGTTCTAACCTTAATTTCAACAGTGATTTAAAGTTGTGTGGATGGATTCACATTTATTTTTATGTAGAGAAAGTTATATTGTGGACAATGATTATACTCAAATTGACATAAAATTAGCAAGATTTGAACAAAGACACCTGATTTTCAAAATTTTAAATACAGCTAGGCTAGTGAAATTTAAAAAAAAATGAAGGCCCCAATCCTGTCTTTCACTAGCTTCTCTAATTAAAATGAACCTTTTCTGCCTAAACTGGGTCAAATGTCTGCGTGGAAGTACCTCAGATTTTCAAATGATACAATGCTTTTCTGAGACATAAAGACAAAGAGGTAACCGAGTGACATCTCCCTACATTCAGAGGAGCTCTTGGTGACTTGAAAGAAAAACTTCAGAGAGATGTGGAATGTGGCCTGAAGAGCTTTTAAGGCTATCTCAAAGTAAAAGAAGCAAAGGCCATTCTCTCTCTGTCTCTTTCTGTCTCTCCCTGTCTCTGTCTCTTTGTCTTTCTCTTCCTTTTCTCTTTCTGTCTGTCTCTTTCAATGTGTGTGTATGTGTCTTTCTCCTCTCCTTCCTTTCTCTCTTCTCACTGTCTTTTTCTCCACATATGTATATGTGTATGTACACACACACACACACAAATGGTTCAAATGTAGATTACAAAATATGCACATATATATACACACATACATATATGCATACACACTATATATGCATATGTATGAATGTGTATATATACACATCTATCCATCTATCTATCTATCTATCTATCTATCTATCTATCTATCTATCTATCTATTCCATCAAATGAGTCACTATTGTCTTTTGAACATACTTTCAAAAAATCCCCAACATTTTCCTTTCAAAGCTATTTTTATTCTTCAAGGCTACAGACACATTTGTTCTTCACATTGGGCCATTCTATTCAACTGCCTATTTCTAAGAGTGTGAATGCAAGGTCTTCTCACATAGAAAATCCTGTCTGAATTTAAAGTAAACAAACAAATAAAAAAAAAAAAGAACTTGAAGGACTCAGAAGATTGCATTTGCTGTAAGTGGTCTGCTTAAAATAATTTTTTTATGAAAAATTTTCAGTAGAAAAGCTACTGTCGTCATGGCTATTGAGGCTCCTTTAACCGCCAGATCGAAAATGATTTTGTGAAGCAGCAGGTGTGTGTGTGTGTGTGTGTGTGTGTGTGTGTGTGTGTGTGTGTCCATCCAGATTATGAAGTCAAGGATGGATACAAAATTAACCATCTGTGTCTTTCATAAAGTTGTGCATCAAAAAATAGTATGTCCTTTTGGGGAAAGGATGTCAAGCAGACAGAAAGATGACTGATTTGTAAGACATTCATACATGTGACTTGTGGACACACAGTTCTAGATTTTCTACCCAACATAAAACATTCTCAGACAAAATGAATGACTTATTTAGTAACTTAACAAAAAAGACTCCATTCACAATTACACATCTGGAGTTTTGGAAAAACATCTCTGGCAAGATTCTTTTCTTGTGCCTCATCTCAGAATTCAGCTTTGGTCTCTGTGTTTTGGCAAAATCCTCCCCTTTAGGGAGGCAACATTTCCCATGGAGAGAAGAGTCATCTTCCCAATGTTAAATAAGAAATGCAAAAGGATCCAAGCTTATAACCACACTGGGATCTTCCCTTCTTTTCCCTTCCCCTTAGTATTTTCTTTCCCTTCCCTCTGAAGACCTTTCCAGCTCCAAATCAAGAATCCCATAATCATAATGGGTAGGGCACCAGTCTTGGAGTCAGCAAGACCTGAGTTCAAATCTGGTCTCAGACATTTAGTAGCTGTGTGACGTTGGGCAAGTCACTTTATTCTGTTTGCCTCAGTTTCCTCATTTATAATATGATCTGGAGAAGGAAATAGCAAACCACTCCGGTATTTTTGCCAAGAAAACCCCAATTGGCATCATGAAGAGTTGAACATGACTGAAAACAACTGAATAACAAGTTATCCCCCAAATCCAGCACAACAAAGACCATGTTGTACATAGGTGTATGTGCTTGCAAAGTATAGTTACTTGGCACAGTTGCCAAGGCCAGTCCATATCTTTGTTCTCTGAACAGAAACAATAGTTAGGAGCCAGGCAAGCATGAAATTAACTTCAGTTTATATCCATCATGCTTAAATTTACAACCATCTTTATGAGTCCAACTTATCAGGAAATCTTTGGTCCCAGGTGTCCCTTTGCCAAAGACCATGGAAAAAGTTCCTGTGAGACTTAACACTATTTTTCTTGTTTTAGTTATCTTGGTTTATAAACTTATGTTTAGGGTCTTGAGATCAGCAGTATGATTCAGCATTTATTAGGGACCCCATGTGTTGTCACCAATCATTAGTGACAAAATTCACTGGCCCTAGGAAGTGGGGTTTTAAGTTTCAATGTAGAGTGAGTGGGGAAGGCTGGAACTGATGACACTTTAAGAGTGGTTGAGACCAAGGGCTCTGAAAAACGAAACAGAACTGCAGAGGAAGGATGCATTTTCTTCTCCCAGGTTCACAGGGTGAAGATGGAAGATGATTGGAGTCTTTTCTGGTTGGCCATGGCAGCTCACTTGTGACCTAAAGCTCCAGTCCAATGTAGACAACTAGCAGGGAATGAAGAGGAGACATTGAACAGACTCTATTTCCCTTTCCTTCCCCTGTTCAGCTCAGGGCAGCAGGCACCCATTTCTGAGTTCATTGTCTTATTCTAAGTCATTTTTTACTGACCTAATTTTCCTTATCACAAACATCTGTGGTTGATCCAGACATGTGTAAACCCTTCTTTTCATACATTTGTTTGTAGTTTGGGCACCTGGAAACCTCTGCTTTTTTGAGCCAAACCAAAGGAAATTTAGTAGGGCACTTCCTTCCTCTTAGATAAGGACTGGGATGCCAATCCCTGGTGTAATGTTTGAGAATCTCTCTCACTGAGGATGATATTTTATTAGCCACGTTTAAGTGCATTTAGCCTGCACTTTGTTAGAATGTTATAAACTCCCAAGAGTAGATCTGAAACAGAATCTGGGTTTTAGTTTTGATTTCTTTCTGCCCCTTTGACCACACCAATGATCTATCATAGGGAGAGAAAGAAAACTGGCAGTGGCTTCCTGGGGCCAGATATTTCCCTACCTTCTAGTCTCCAGAGATATCAGACCAGATGTTTGGCAGGTGAGCTCCAACCCAGATTTTTTAAAATAACATTTTATTTTTTTCCAAGTATATGCAAAGATAGTTTTAACATTCTTTTTAAAATAAAATTTTGAATTCCAAATTTTTCTCCCTCCTCCCTTTCTCCCTCTACCCCTCCCCAAGATGACAAACAATCTGATAAAAGTTATACATGGACAATCATGTTAAACATATTTCTCCATTAGTCATGTTGTGCAAAAAGAAACACAACAGAAGGGAAAAAAGCCCCCAAAGCTGAAAATAGTATGCTTCAATCTACATTCAGACTTTATCAGTTCTTTCTCTGGGTGTGGATAGTGTTTTCCATCCTGAGTCTTTTAGAATTGTCTTGGATCATTGTATTGCTGAGAAAAGCTAAGTCTATCATAGTTGATCTTTGCACAGTGTTGCTATTACTGTGTACAGTGTTCTACTGGTTCTGCTTACTTCACTCACCATCAGTTCATGTTAAGTCTTTCCAGGTTTTTCTAAGATCTGCCTGTTCATCATTTCTTATAGCACATTAATATTCCATTACATTCATATACCACAAGTTGGTCAGCCATTCCCCAATTGATGGACATTCCCTTAATTTCCAATTCTTTGCCACCATGAAGAAAAGCTGCTATAAATATTTTTGTACATGTTGATCCATTCCCCCTTTTTATGATCTCTTTGGGATACAGACCTAGTAGTGGTATTGCTAAATCAAAGGGTATTCAAAGCTTGAATTCCCGTTGGGCATAGTTCCAAATTACTCCCCAGAATGACTGGCCCAGCTCACAACTCTACCAATAATGCATTAGTGCCCCAATCCCTTCCCCAACATTTATCATTTCCCTTTTAGGTCATATTAGCCAATCTGATAGTTGTGAGGTGGTACCTCTGACCTGTTTTAATTTGCATTTTCTTTAATCAGTAGTGATTTAGAGCATTTTTATATTACTATAGATAGTTTTAATTTCTTCCTTTGAAAACTGTCTGTTCATATCATTTGACCACTTATCTTTTGAGGAATGACTTGTATTCTTATAAATTTGGTTCAGTTCTCTCTATATATTTGAGAAATGGTGTCTTTATCAGAGACATTTGCTGCAAAAATTTTTCTCCCAGCTTTCAGTGGTTTTGTCTGTGCAAAAAAAGTTTTAATTTAATGTAATCAAAATTATCCCTTTTGCATTTCATAATATTCTTTATCTCTTGTTTCATCATAAATTCTTCCCTTCTTCATATATCTGACAGGTAAAATGTTCCTTGCTCTCCTAATTTTCTTATGCTATCATTCTTGAAGTCTAAATCACTTACCCATTTTGACTTTATCTTGGTAAAGGGTGTGAGATGTTCAAGACAGACTTAACAGGCAAATTTGGAGAGCTATTGGTCCTACGACCTTTTAGGAGAGAAGGGTAGTGAGGACCCTAACAATCCAGCTCCAGAGTGACACCTATTGGTTACATATGGTAACACCTATTTCTTTCTATACTGCTATAATAAAGATGAGCTCACAGTAGCCCAGCTAGCATGTTACCATGTTGTTTGGGAAGGATGCTCCTTGTATACGTGATGTTGACAAATATTTTCCTATTTGATCCTCACAACAACCCTTCGAGGTAGGTACTTTTATTATCCCCATTTTATAGTTGACAAAACTGAAGTGAACAGAGGTTAAGTAGTGTCAAATAAATGTATTCAAGTAAAAAGTCTTTTGGGAGGGAAGGCATGAACACTTGGGAAAAAGGAATTGGAAGAGATCTGGATTTGCAATCAGTACCTGGGTTCCAATCTTGCCCCTCATACTTAGGACCTGTGTGAATCACTTAATCCCAATGGGCCTAAAAATGAAGGGGCTGGATTAGTTGAACTGTAAAGTCCTTCTGACTTTAGACATAAGATCCTCTCAAAGCATGCCACAAAACAACCAAATGCTTTTTTTCTTTCTCCAAATTTTTTTCCCTTGAGTTTCTATATTGGAGTCCAGCAAGGGTAGAGGGAGGGGTCTATTGTTCTGTCCATGTCCTTCTCCTCAGGAGTAGAAAATGAATTCCTGTAGCAGAAGAAGATGGAGAGTCAGAGAGGGAGGCTCCTGCTTCTCCAGGTCTGGGTCAATGCCTTCTATTTTTCTGATGCCTTTTTCTGAGCAGAGGACAGAGACCAGAGGAGCTTCTGACAAGGACTTTTCCAGGCAAGTTTCAGAGCTCCCAAGAGGACAGTCCCTGAGATTTTCCCTTTGGACGCCAATCTCATAGAGAAGATACCTCAACAGCCTGCCTAGAGTGGAGGTTTCATGCAAGGGGCCAGGGTTATGGGCTCCAATGACCCTCGAGATCCTCCACACCAATACCTGCATTTTCAGAGAAGGGTCTACAGAGAAGAAACATTGGCCAAAGTCATAGAGAGAGCAAGTAGCAAAGCTGGGCCTTGAACCCAAGTCCTCTGGTGTGCCCGGGTCCAGGGTGTCCACATATTCTGGGCTCTTTCCATTGCTCTGCATGACCAAGTAAGAGAGAAGGCCACTAGCTGGTGGGAACTCTGTGATGGAGGCTGGAGTCACACCAAGGAGGCTGGACCTAATTTAGTTGGGAACATTTATCTTAGCCGGCATTTTTACTGTACTTGGTTGGCTGCCATCTTGTGAGGTGAATCGTTATAATTTTGCTCAAGGTCCATGATTTCACTGGTTCATCAGCAGGAGACTCCCACAAGGGCAGAGTCTCAGAGCATTGCCTGGAGCATGGAGAAGGCCTTGTCCAAGGTGACACAGACATGAGATCTTAGCTTTGGAGCTTGAAGGAGCTCCAGAGGCAGTTAGACTGCACAGAGAGAGGTTAGAGCACCAGGATTGGAGTCAAGCTCTGAGTTCAAATCTGGCCTCAGACACTTACTAGCTGTGTGACCCTGGGCAAGGCACTTCACTACCATCTGCCTCAGCTGGCTCATCTGTGAAATAGGAATAATAATATCACTAACTCCCCAAGTTGCTTTAAGGGTTAATAATTGTACAGTGCTTGGCACTGTGCCTGGCATATAACAGAAACAGTAGAGATGTTAGAGATGTTAGCCATCGCTATTAGATACCAACACCGTCCTTTTACAGAGAAAGAAGCTGCCACCCAGAGAGAAGAATGACTTGCCCAGGGTGACAAAGTTAGGATGTATCAGAGGCAGGACGTGAGCCCAGGTTTTTGTGACTTCAGAACCAGCTCTCTCTCCATCATGTACCTAATTACATATTATTGCCATTTTATGGATGAGGAGATTGAGGCAAGGAGGTTCAAGTGATGATTCATGGTCACACGGCTACTGAGGATTAAAAATGAAAATTCAAATCCAGGTCTTCTAACTCTAAATAATGACAAGAATAATGGCATTTTATATTGTTCTTTATGGAATGCAAAATACTAAACATACGTTATCACATCAGATCCTCAGAAGAACCCTGGAAGTAGGTGCTGTTATTACTCCCATTTCATAGATGAGGAAACTGAGTCAGACAGCGATTAGGGATTTGGCCAAGGTCACACAGCTAGCAGGTGTCTGAGGCAGAATTCAGAACTTCATTATTCCAAACCTAACATTCTGCATTATGGTAGATTGTAAATGCCTTGAGGACAGGGACTGCCTCTTTTCATCTCCCCAGTGACTAGCACAGTACTTGGCGCACACTACATACTTGATAAATATTGATGATCTTTACCAACATCCTTTTTCTTTCGTCAAGATTTTCATCAGCCAAGTGAGATGATGAGATGTGCTTATGAGGGGCATACCACCTGGAAAGGGCTTTCAGGATTAGAACTGGCAAGCAGGGCTGCCTTGAACAGTCAAGGACAGAGGGGGCCATGCTGCTCTTCAGCTTTCACATGAGCCCAGGCAGTAGAGAACTGCTGCCCTGCTGTTCCCCAGGGACAGCAAATCGTTTTTCACAAGAAGAGCACTCAATTAAATCCAACTGAGCTCATTAAGAGTAGTTGGATTGGAAATAAGTTCAGAGTCTTCCTTCTGAGACAAATTGAGCCAGCGTCTATGGGGAGATGCAGGATGAAGAGGACATTTTTACTCTGTTACCTGGGAGCCCTGGATGAGTTGGAGGGCTGAGGCATACAAGGGAACATCAATTTAATGACATTTTATAGTAAAAGCAAACATTTTAGGGCTTAAACAAAACTACTTGTCTGGTAGATGATCATAAATTTTCTCTATCCTTTTTCTGCCCAAAGGACATAGACCAGTACACACACAACATTATATTTCAAGAATATTATTGCAAAAAACAAAATAGTAAGTTTCCCTGATAAAACTCATGTGTGCAGGATATGTAGGAATTGTTTTGTATTTGTAAGAATAGTCATTCCCTACTTGATAATTGATTAAAGAATATAATAGACAATTTTCAGAGGAAGAAATCTGAACCATCAAAAACCATGAAGAATGCTCAAAATCACTCGGTGAAATGCAAATTACAACAACTCTGAGGTTCAGAGTTTGGCAAAGCTGACAAAAACGGAAAATGACAAATGTTAGCTGAGTGTAGGATTGATTGGAGGGAGGAGACACTGGAGGGAGGAGACACTAGAGGCAGGCTGACCTACCTTCAGGCTATTGTGCAGGTGTGAAGTAAGGAGAGTCTATACCAAGATGGTGGCCGCATATGAGATAAGGGGGCTCATTCAAGATGTTGCAAAGGTAAAATCAGTAGGTTTTATCAACAGATTGGATATGGTGGATGAGAGAAGGGAAGTCAAGGATGACACATTTCCCTAAAAATGGATCCACCTGTGGGAAATTGTGCTCTCCCTCTCTCCCCCCCCCTTCTCTTTCTCTCTCTGTTTCTCTCTTCTCTCTCTGTCTCTGTCTCTCTCTTTCCCCCCCCTCTCTCTGTCTTTCTCTGTCTCTGTCTGTCTGTCTTTGTCTCTTTGTCTCTCTGCCTCTGTCTCTGTCAGTCTCTCCCTCTGTCTTTGTCTCTCTGTCTCTGTCTGTCTGTCTCTCTCTCCTCACAGCCATTTCTTGATAAAATCTTGTTTCCTTTAACCTTCCCTTGTAACAATGTTCAGTTGTTTCCACTCATGACCCCAATTTGTCAAACATACTTGAGTGGTTTGCCATTTCCTTTTCCAGCTCATTTTATAGATGGGGAAACCAAGGCAAACAAAGCTAAATTACTTTCCCAGGATCACACAACCCGAAAGTTTCTGAACTTGCTTTGAACTTAAGTCTTCCTGACTCCAGGCCCAGTGCTCTTTGAGCTGTGAAGCCATCTAGCTGCCAACAAAGAAAAGCAGGTCAGCAAAGTGACAAGGCTCTAGGTCCTACTGTCCCCATTTTTTTACACAGAGAAGGACTATTCTGTGTCCTTCTGTTCTCTCCAGCACCAGCATTATTCATGAGTCCAGCTGCTAATTAGTGTTGCTTCCTTTACATTATGGCCATGTGTTGTATTCTGCCTCCTTTGCTCAGAAGCAGGGTCTTTATAGAACCAGATGCCAATGAATGAATTTTTGAGCTTTAAGTATTCATATGAGCAATCACAAAAACATATTTTGACCAACCCTTAATTTTTAATTCAGTTGTATGATTTGCAAAAAATTTTATATCCTTTGCAACAAACCAATTTAACCCTTTTGGGAATATTGCATTTAGGGCCTATATTCTAACATAGACAAATTATTCCCACACATATTGAATTAGATACTAAAAAGGTTTTTCCCAAAGAGCACATGTTTTTAAATGGTAACATTGCTTGGTAGGTAAGAGGTCATGGTTAGTGACAGGCATTCACTGTAACCCCTGGAAACAAGATTTGCTGATTTAACTGTTTAACAGAATCATAAATGAATCTCATTGCTATTCAATGGAAATAATATCTCAGAGGCAAAAAAAATTAGACATTTATTAATTGACTTTAATTATGTTAACCCCTGCAATTAAATCTCCCTTATTCATTCAACGAAATGATGACTTTCCTTGAAAAATTCACCACTTTTATTACTTCCTTTAGAAATAATTATTCCAAGATTCAAAGGGAAAAAGCCAAGCTTCTATGACAAACAGAGAGAGTCAGGGTAGCACAATCAATAGAATGCTGCACTGGGAGTGAGGAGACTTGGGTTCTGGATATAGCTTTGTCAATAACTCTTCAGTGTTGGTTGGAATGCATAATCTTTCTAGCATCAGTTTCCTCATCAATAAAGGGAAGGTGTTAGGCTAAGTGATAGCTGAGGTAGTTTCTAATTCCAAAATCTAAACATTTGCTTTTAAGTTTTCCAGAATACACCTACACAACCATGTTTCACAGCAATAAGGGACATCATGATAAAGGGTCAAGCAAGACATAGTTTAATCAGCATCCTAATTGGGAAGGATAGGCAGTTATATGGTGCAATGTATAGACTATTGAACCTAGAATCAGAAAAGCTCATCTTTATAAGTTCAAATCTGGCATCAGACTCTTATTAGCTATTTCACACTGTGTAAATAACTTCACCATGCTTGCCTCAGTTTCCTCATGTGTAAAATGAGTTGGAGAAGGAAATGGCAAACCACTTTAGTATTTCTGCCAAGAAAACTCCAAATGGAGCCACAAAGGGTCAGACACGACTGAAAAAAACTGAAAAATTTCATAGACTTACATAAATTGTTAAGAGTTGAGAGAAGCATTAACGCAAAGACTTCCTCTTTATACTGTGCCTAGGGTTACTTTGGCACCCAGTGTAATTAAACAATAAAACCAATTGGCAGATCAAAGTACAATTCACTAATTTGAAAGTCTCTACTGCTATCCACAAATTATTAATTAAACCAATTGAGAAATCATTCCAAGGCATCCTTTTGTAAAGGACAGACAAATGCTATAAAAACATGTCACTTTTTAGCTATCTTCCCATGACCTGAGTTGCATTTTTTAAACTTTTTAATCTGAAAAATTTAACCACCATCTGACAATAATTCCTTTCTTTCTTCCTTCCTTCTTTCCTTCCTTCCTTCCTTCCTTCCTTCCTTCCTTCCTTCCTTCCTTCCTTCCTTCCTCCCTCCCTCCCTCCCTCCCCCTTCCTTCCTTCCTTTCCTTCCTTCCTCCCTTCCTTCCTTTCCTTTCCTTTCCTTCCTTTCCTTTCCTTTCCTTTCCTTTCCTTCCTTTCCTTTCCTTTCCTTTCCCTTCCTTTCCTTTCCTTTCCTTTCCTTCCTTCCTTCCTTCCTTCCTTCTTTCCTTCCTTCCTTCCTTCCTCCCTTCCTTCCTTCCTTCCTTCCTTCCTTCCTTCCTTCCTTCCTCCCTTCCTTCCTTCCTTCCTCCCTCCCTCCCTCCCTCCCTCCTTCCTTCCTTCCTTCTTTCCTTCCCTTCCTTCCTTCCTTCCTTCCTTCCTTCCTTCCTTCCTCCCTCCCTCCCTCCCTTCCTTCCTTCTTTCCTTCCTTCCTTCCTTCCTTCCTTATTTCCTTCCTTCCTTCCTTCTATTTCTATACCACTTATAAACAAAAGGGCCCAAGAGGTTATAAAAATAGAACATGGAAAGAAACTATAGGTATACCATCTGGAAAAAGCTGAATTAATTATGGTACAATAATTGCATCTTATGGCACCATAAAATGACAAAATAATAAAAGAAAAAACATACAAGGAAATATGATAAAATGAAAGGAAGGATGTCTTGGAATGTACTTTGGTCTGCCAATTGGTTTTATTGTTTAATTACACTGGGTGCCAAAGTAATCCTAGGCACAGTATAAAGAGGACCTAGCAATGGAATCACTGGATCAAAAGGTGGAATCACTTTTGGGACTTTGATCACATATTGCTGTGATGCTTCCTAAAATGGTCACATTCTCATCTACAGTGCCGTAGAGAGCCTCTTTCCTCACTGCTTCCACAACATGGAATCATTTACTGCTCTTTCCTCACTGGTTCCACAACATGGATCATTTACTGCTATTTCTTTCAATCTCATGGTATAAAATATTATACTAAATTTGTCATTCATTTATATCCAGTGTTCCTTTGGGGAGTATATATTATGATACATATATATGTATACAGATATAATATATGTATATGTGTATATACATGTATGCATGTATATATATGCATATATAGTTGCCTTGAAGATTTTTCTTGATCTTTTCAAATAATTTTAAAGATATTTTTATGCAAAATTTCCTTTTCTGATTTGCATCAAAACAAAATTTCATAAATTCATTTTGCAAGGATGACTTATGTCATCAATTTTAACAGACTCAGGCTCTTTTATGCTAAAAAACAGAGAACCTTTAATGGTGAATGTTTCAGCTAATTTAAGGAAAATAAGTGGTTGTATCTCTTCATCAGTCAATCCAGGCTTATTGTGACCTTTTCACATTTTAACTAACATAAATGGTTGATTAGTGCCATCCTCACCCCAGCTATAGCTAATTAGGTGGTTTTCATTAGATCTTATCAGTTGTGTATGAAATGTGTGAGAGCAAGGCCTATAGTTAGAGAAGAATGACATGGACATTAATGTCAGAGGAAAATGACGTAAATATCAGAGAGAGAGAGACAGACAGAGACAGAGAGAGAGACAGAGAGAGAGAGAGAGAGACAGAGAGACAGAGAGACAGAGTGAGAGACAGAGAGACAGAGACAGAGAGAAACAAAGACAGAGAGAAAGAAAGATACAGAGAGAGACACAGTGTAATGGTAATGAGAATTTAAAGATCTTCCCTGCCCCTTGTATTTGCAATCAAAGAAACTTGTCACAAATTAATGATTGTGTCAAGTATTAAGTAAGTCAAGTATTAAGACCCAGAACTTGTGAATCCCACAGTGGGATGGACTTGTTGACATAACAGGAAGGGGCAGAACAGGGAGGAGTTAATACTGTTGTAATGGAAATGCAAATTTAAAGATCTTCCCTGCCCCTAGCTTAAGTGCACCTGGAGCCTGTGGTGGGAGGCTTGTTTTTCAGGAAAGCCCACACCTTGATACTTTGTGATTGGGCAGTGGGTCCAGAAGGTTGTTACATTCTCTGAGCCAGGAGAAGGCTATATAAACCCTGAGGAGAGGCTTTGCTTTGGGGCTCACTTTGAGAAGTGTTGTGTGATTTGACCAGATGAGACTCTGGGAAGCCGTTGTTGAGAGCCCCCCGGCTTTGAAAACCCAGATGTTGATGCTTCCCTCTCTGGTAACTGTGATTTGGTATTGATATAATGTTTGGACAGTTTGGAAGCCTGTCTGTTTGATCTGTAAGTTCTGTAACTCTGAAGTTCGGGGTGCTGACCTTTTTCCCCTGAACTAGGTAATGTATGTTTGTTTGATTAAAGTAAGCTTGTTAACCCATTTTGAGTTGCTTTCCTTTTGAAAAGCAGATCTAAGAACCTGTGTTGGCAGTCACCCTAGGGATATTGGGGTGCTTGCTGCTACAACTGTATATAAGGAAAAGCCGAAGCTGAGAGAGGCCAGAACTTCTGGGAGTGAGCATCATGGAGGGAGAGCAGCTACTGCTGGAGAGAGAGAGAGAACTGCTAGGATCCTGAGAACTTCTGAGAACTGATACGAATTGAGAAGGGAATGGAGAATGGAGAATAGAACTTGTGGTGCCAGAACTTCTCCTGATAACTTCTTCTGAGAACTGAATTGAGAACTTCTGAGAAATGAGAAGAGAGAAGAACTGGGAGGAAGCATGACTGTGGTGTCAATACTTTGTGTGTCTGTTTTGATGTTACTTTTTCAGATTCTTCTGATGATAGAGGATGGTGCTATTGTTACAGAAGCGCTGGAACTTTGCTGCTGGTTCAGAAGCCCTGAAAGATGATTTTCTTGTTGTATGTTTACAGAAATCCTGGAAGAGGATCTTGCTGATGATTAGTACTCACTTCATGGGATTATAAGCATCAAGTTATACATGCAGCTCCACTTTTATCTCTTTAAAGTGGTGTACAAGTGCTATGCTTCTAACTGGGAAGACTACCTTGATGAGGAGAATAATGAAGTCTTGAAAAGGCGGATGCTGATGAAAAAATAGGTTCCCAGTGGTAGGATGTGTATGTGTCAGTTCATGATCATACTAGCTCAGTTTAGAGGGACTCATAACAAGAAAAAGTGCAGGGAAATCAATTTTTTGAGCCACAACTTCCAAAGATTACTCAAGCGGAGAAGATCTTTGATCTGTGTTGGCACTGAGGAGGGAGTGGGGCATTGACCAATGAATCTGCTGACCCTCGAAATAGTGAAATGAATAAGGAAGGATTATAACTATTGCTTAGAAATGAAGAGAAACCAGAACCCATGAGAGAAGCTGAGCACTAATTGTACCACAGCAACATTAAAGTTAAACTCATAGGTTGGATAAGGGAGGTTGCTTTGGTAGCTTGATTGGGGTCTGTGGGCAGAGAGATCTGAGGGGTTGGGAGAGCCTTAGAAAGAGGCCAAATAACATGAAACCTACAGGAATCCTAGGGAGCAAACTTCCTGTAGCTATGGCTGGCAAGAGGATGACCAAGTAAGCCTTGACTTCACTATCCAATGGCCTAATCATCCAATGGTGTCTTGGAGGGTTTTGGCCATGTTGCTGATCAGTTGAGGTGTTCAGGTTGTAATATATAAGTAGGATACCATAATTTAAAATTTTACAGACATAATTAACTTAACAGGGACAGGATATTCTCTCTTTTAAAAAAATTGCTGATTTTTTGATTTCAACATTTATTTCCACAAGATTTTGCACTACAAATTTTCTCCCTATCTTTCCCTACCACCACTCAAAAACAGCAATTCTATTGAATATCCATTTACTCAAACTGCCCTCTCTTATATCCTCCCCCATTCCCCCTCTGACTTTCTAGTAGGCCAAGATGGATTTCTATACCGTAGTGCCTGTATATCTTATTTCCCAGTTGTGTGTAAAAAAATTATATGTGTGTGTGTGTGTGTGTGTGTGTGTGTGTGTGTGTGTGTGTTCGGTGGATTCTTTCAATCTCTATTTTGCCCTCTGGTTCTAAAATATCAGAGCAATTTTCCTTGAGAATTTCTTGAAGGATGATTTCTAGGTTCTTTTTTGATCATGGCTTTCAGGTAGGCTAATAATTTTTAAATTATCTCTCCTGGATCTATTTTCCAGGTCAGTAGTTTTTCCAATGAGATATTTCACATTGCCTTCTATTCTCTCATTTGTTTGGATCTGTTTTATAGTATCTTGGTTTCTCATAAAGTCATGAGCTTCCATTTGCTCAAATCTAATTCTGAAGGAATTATTCTCTTCAGTGAGTTTTTAAAATTCTTTTTCCATCTGGCAAGTTTGGCTTTTTAAGGCATTCTTCTCCTCGTTGACCTTTGGGCCCCTTTTGCCATTTGAGTTAGTCTGTTTTTTAAGGTGTTATTTTCTTCAGTCAGGCTGTTGACTCTATTTTCTTGATTTTCTTGCCTAGTTCTCATTTCTCTTCCCAGTTTTTCCTTCACTTCTCTTACTTGATTTTCAAAATTCTTCTTGAGCTCATCCATGGCCTATAACCAGTTCATATTTTTCTTGGAAGCTTTTGGTGCAAGAGTTCTGACTTTGTTGTCTTCCTCCCATTCCCTGCTTTGATCCTTTTTGTCCGCCAAAAGGAATCTAAGGTTTGATTGCTCTGCTTGTTCATGTTGCCAGTCAATTATGTGAATTTTGAGCTCTTTGCCATGGTAGAACTCTGCTTCCAGAGAGGAGAGCTTTGTCCCATATTACTGGGGTTTTCCATAAATGTTGTCAGAGCTCTGAAGATGGTGAGCTCTCTACAGACACCACACTGGCAAACTGGAGTTTCTCACCCCTGGACCACTGACCAAGAAAGTGACCCCAATCCAAGCAGGTCAAAGGAAGAGCGATTACAGTCAGAATGGTCGCTTGGTCCCCCTATGATCTGTAGGCTAGGAGCTCCTGAGGAAGCTGGCAGATGCTGCAGCCACCCTGCCTCTGCTACCTCTCACCTTGGGGCCAGGGGATGGACTGTGCCCTTCCTTTCCAACAGAGTTTTGACTGACCTTTTGCTTTCTTTTTGGTGTTTATGGGTTGAAAAGTCTGGAAACCACCACAGCTGCAGGAGAGTTCACTCTCCTGAAGTCTGCTCCAGCTGCTGCTGCCTCCCTGGGGCCAAAACCACACTGCTTATGTGGGACTGTGCTCAGCTCCCAGAGTGATGAACTCTTCCTGTCAGCCTATAAGGCTGCCTTCAGTGGGATATTTGTTTCTCTGTCACTTTGTGGGTTCTATTGATGGTATACTCTCAAGAACAAAATTCTAGTGCTAGGAATATGCAGGTTACAGTAAAGAAGTAAAAGGAAAAATCTTTAAAGGATGCCATGAGTTTTCGCAGGAAACTCATGGAGTAACTCAAGTTTTTTTTTTAACTTATCTATGTAGAAGATGGATTAATGGATAGGTAATATTATGAATAGGGCAGCAAGGTGGCACAGTGGATAGAGTGCCAGGCCTAAAGTCTGGAATACATGAGTTCAAATCTAGCCTCACACACTTATTAGCAATGTGACCCTGCAAGTCACTTAACCCTGTTTGCCTCAGTTCCTCATCTGTAGAATGTGATGGAGAAGGAAATGGCAAAGCACTTCAGGATCTTTGCCAAGAAAACCCCAAATGCAGTTCCAAAGAGTCAGACATGACCGAAAATGATTGAACAATGACAATAGGATGAATGCCAATAAGAGTTGTAGTACTAGGGAAAAAAATGATGTTAGAAATGCAAAATTCCAGAATGAGCCAAGGTTCATAATAAATGCTAAAAATGAGAAAACTATAATTTAAAATGTAAAAAATTCACTATTTTGATGGTGTGAAGGAGATCCAAGAAAGAATAGACATAGTGCTTGTGGATGGATACAGAAATGCTCTTAAAAACAGAGAATGGAAAGAAGGTATAATGACTTGGGTTCTAATTGGAGTCTTTATATGTAAAAGATAATGGCCTTCAAATGGGGAAGTCAGATAGAAAGGATTATCAGGGAATCAAACCCCAAGGTAAGTGTGGTGGTAAGAGATTATTTAGTTGTCTCTAACATTACCTAACCTTGTTAGGTAATGAACATAGGTAATGTTCATTACCTAACAAGGATGCAGATCATCCAAAGGTACTGAAAGAACACATAGTTATGATTGCTATGATAGCAATGATTTTGCCATGCTATTGACAATGGTCTTTGAAAGGAAATTGGAGAAGGAGAGACATTCCACAAGACTAGAAATGGGAAAAAGTGGTCTTTAGTTTCAAAGAGATGGATCTGGTAGATCCTTTAAAGTGTGACTGAGAAGCTCGACTTAGATTCTTGGAAAATTTTTCAAATGATTTTGTAGTGGGGTAGAATTGGTCAAGGCAGCTCTGATCACAGAAGTCTCAGGGTGATAGCATAATTTGGTAGATTTAGAACTGATCATACGCCTGAACCAAGAGAATGATGATTGATGGGTCTTTGTCAATCTGAAGGGAGATCTTCAACAGAGGACAATGGAGCTCCATACTTTTCCTGAACTGACATAGATGGTATGTTTATCAAATTTGTAGATAAAATGAAGCAAGGTAGAGTAGTTTACAAGCTAGATGGAAGAATGAGGATTCAAAAAGATTTTAAAAGATAGGCTGAACATGAGAAGAAATTTGTGAGAGGTAAAGGAAAATTCCTATGCTTGGATTCAAATAATCAGTTACCCAAATAACAGGGTAAGAGAAGTGTTAGGAAATCTACAAGTATTAGATAATGTGGAAAAGACCTAGGCTTTTGTTAGTCAATCAGTCAACAAAACATTTATTAAGCACCTATTATATGCCCTACACTATGCTTTCAGTAGAATGAAAAGTCAAGATGGGTTAACTGTAAGATACAATAGTCCAAAATACTATATTTGGTTTTAGACTGTATAATGTAGAGTATACAGAACAAGGGAGATTGTACCCTATTTAATGTTTTGTATTCTCTCTTCTTTATAGAATACATGCTTTGTCTTGGTTAGTATTTCAGTCCTTGTTGCTACATTTTAGGAAGGACGATGACAAATTATAATATGTCCAGGCGATGGAAAGTAGTTTAGTGAGGAGGTTAAGGATACTTTTATAAGAGGCTTTAGATTAAGAAATTGAGAATGTTTACTAGTGAAATAGTGATTATCAGAAATTATCAGCATGTGATAGTATTCAAATCTTTGGAAGGCTGGCCTATAGTACAGAGATTAGGATGATTTTTTTTTCTTTTTGCCTCAGAGGACAAAAAATTGGACCAATAGGTGGAATCTTCAGAGAAGAAGATTAAGCTTGATAAGAAGTAAAAAATAAAACCTAATAATTAGAATTGTCCCAATTTAAAATGAACTGCCCCAGGGAATAGTGAGCTTCCTATTGACTGGAACCCTTCAGGCAAATTATTCCAATTGGCAATTCCTGTTTAGTTATGGATTTGTCTAGATGAACTCCATGGTGCTTCCTGACTCCATAATTGGATGATTGCATAAGGGGAAAAAAATGAAGACTCTGTGTGACCCAGGAGAAAAGCATAACAGAAAAGAGAATCAAAAAAGGGAAACCCATAGTTAGGCACTCAGACTGTGTACAAACATTTGCAGAATTTGCTGTTTCATTAAGTTCACTCGAGCTTCTACTGTAGAGTTGATCTTGGATGGGAACCTTTGACAGATTTAATCATCTGGAGCTCATCTGAGAAGTATAATATGGTCCCAACTGAATGGCTCAGGCTTTGCCTGAAATAACCTCAAACCATCACTTAGTTTTGTTTTTTTTATCTCTGTGTATATTTCTCACTTTTATTGATTTTCCTAAAAGCAAAACATTACTGAATCCAGATTTTTAATCCATTCTGCTATCCATTTCTATATTATGGGTAAATTAATCCCACATTTTAGGCTATAATTATTTGTTTTACATCACTTAGTTTTGACTGAGAACGGCAAAGAAATTGTCAGCAGCCTACAGGTTCCTGTACAAATTACCCAAGAATTCCATAGAAAATGGTGTAGATTAACTATAGGGAGGGACAGCCTGTGGGATTTCCAACCGCTGGCATGCCCATTGGCATTCCCAAAATGCTATTTCTGGAATCAATGTCTCTGCATCAGCCAATCTGCATATCTGGCACAGGACAATAAAAAAGCATACAGGGTGAGGAGGATGCATTTTAGTTTTGCCATATTTGGTCAAAGCAGGATTATTGGTAAGAGTGGGACACATCTCTACTTGTACTTTGGAATTCACTTAAAAATGTAAACAATTATGAATGTGGACTTGGATTTCTTTTGCTTTATTATTTAAATTTAGGCACAACATGCATTTTTGTTCTAAATGAAAAAGAGAGAAACCAAATAACTTATGATACAGAAGAAATATGAAGACATTTTAAGGACATTGTCATCAAATCCCCAATTCAACAGAAGCTCTCTCTGCCCTTCTCTCTCCCCTCCTTAAAAAAAATTGAAAACCAACTTTTTGAGTCCTTTGTCTCTGTCATATTCCATTAAGTATCATACGCTTATTTGGGTGCATATTGAACTCTTTTACTAGAGAGTAAGCTCCTTTGGGAAACAGCTATTATTTTTCATCTTTGTGAAGTTTGGATTCAGTCTAAGGGCTGCACTTGAGGACCTAGAGAGCCACATGTGGCCTGGGGGCTGCAGGTTTCCCAGACCTGGGTGGAAACAGAGGCCCTAGTTCTGCTACCCATCCAGGATTATGCTGGGAAATGTTTAACAATTGACTCTATGAAAAAAAATAGGACATATTATAAACTTAATATGCCCTATGAACATTTTCTTCATTACTTTCTTAAGTCTAAATCCCAACAAAGCACTTAATTAATTAGGCCCTGATTTGTAGCATTTGCTAATTTTTCAGGTGCAAATGCTCACCCTGAAAATTTAACCATCAGCTCTCAAAAGCTGAAATAATTCCAGCATCCCCCATAGCCTATTATTATTCAGACTTGAATAAGACATTTGAAATTCTTATGCCTCAGTTTCCTTATCTGTCAAATGAAGGAGTTGAGCAAGGGACTCTCCAAAGTCCTTTCTCATACAGCCTATGAGCCTGTCTAGGGGACATTCGACAACTTGGTAGAAAAAAAGGAGATGGAGATCTAGACAGGAAACATGTTGTTTAGTCATGCCTGCCTAATATCCTACTGGGGTGTCTGACCATTTCTTTCTCCAGCTTATTTTACACATGAAGAAACCAAAACAAAGAGGGTTAAGTGACTTGCCCAGGGTCACATGGCTAGTAAGTGTCTGAGGCTGGATTTGAACTCAGAAAGTTGAGTCTTCTTGACAACAGCCCAGCACTCTGTTCACTATGGCACCACCTACCTACCTCCTTGAGGACTTTAACAACTCTGTCTTCACACAGAGACACGAATGTTTATTTCTTGCTTCTCTGCAAATGGGTTGATGCATCTGACTGGGCACATAGTGAATCTGGGTTCTGGCTTTAGATGACCTAGATGAGGAATAACAAACCTAATCACAAACACATCATGAGCTTTTTCATTGGGTGTCACGTTCTTTTCCTTTAATGTTTCGTTGCTTTTAGCTAGCCTATGACACCTTGTGGGATTTGCAGGCAGAGTACCTGGGTTTAAGTCACAGTTTAACCACTTGCTATCTTGTATGACCTTAGACAAGTCACTTAACCTCTGTGGAATTCAGTTTTCTCAACTGTATGATGAAGAAGCAGGACCAGACGACCTCTAAAGGACTTTCCTCTTCTAAGTCTATAGTACATCAGGGACAGATCACGTTGTCCATATGGGTACCCCCTCCGCCATCGCATTTGGAGATCCTTTTACAATTTAGTATATGGTCTTTGAGTTGCTATGAGGGAAATACCCATGACCCCACACTTGGACTGCTGATGAGTGTCTCCAAGTTTAAATAGCCTGTTCCTTGGACAGAAATGGTCAGTCTATTATCAGGCCATATTTGAAGCCTAGAGTGCCAAGATCACAGTAAGGCATGGGAGTAGTAAGTACTCAAGGGAACATAAAACACCTTCAAAAATCCCAGAGTGCAGGCTAAGCTTTTCAATTCGGGACCAACTCTCTTAGGGAAAACCACTTCAGTGTCTTTGCCAAAACACCTACAGATTGGGTCACAAGAATCAGATACAACTGAAAACAACTGAACAGCAAATATCTTAGAGCAAGGCTCTGAGCTTTCTCCCCCCATAGTCTGCTGTTTTCCCTTAGCTCAGGCAACAAATGAGAAAATGCCTCAAAGGGGTTGTGGTGAAAAGCAGCAGAGAAACCTTCTCATGCCAGGTTTCAAAGGGTGCCATTCTGGCTGTGGGAGACAAGGTATAAACAATTGTTTTCTCCTAGTTTCATCCACCAAGGTTTAAACCTGAGGCTCAAAGTAAATTTCAGAATTGTGTACGTCATACAGACTTTGTTCAATCTGACAGCACTAACAAATACTTTTGAAAGCTTGTCCATCAATCTTTTTAATAAGCAAATATGACTTTTTATTCACTGCTATTTGTTTTCTTCTGAATATTTTTAATGTTTTATTGATGCTTCTCTCTCATAATTGTAATAGCTAGCTAGCATTTATATGGTGATTTAAAATTTGCAGAGAGCTTTATATATGTTATCTCATTTTGTTCCCATACCAACCCTGTGAGGTAAGTACTATTTCATACCCGTTTTACAAATGAGGAAACTGGAGCTGTGTGGGTAAGTGACGGATTCAAGGTCTCACAGTTCATAAATATCTTTCTTTCCCTGCCTCTGTTTCTGTGTCTTTTACTTCTCTACAGCCTTCCCGAATTGAACTCTCTTTTGTTACAATGACATGCAAACAAAGCAAGTCAAAATGTTAGTTGTGTCTACACAAAATGCTGTGTAGACCTCTAGCCCACCTCCTCTTTGCCACTGGGCAGTAGACATCCTTCATCTTCAGCCTTCCAAAGTCATAAATGGTTACTGTGTTCATCAGAGTTCTTAAGTCTTTGTAAATTATGGATTACAGAAATTGTCTTCTTGGTTCTGTTTTTTTTTCTCTCTATCAGTTCATAGCAATCTCCCAAATTTTCTCTGAAATTGTCATATTTATTTATTTCTTAGGCCACAGCAATATTTTATTGTATTCATATAACACATTTTATTCGGTCATTCACCAAATGATGGGCAATTATTTCCTTTCCAGTTCTTAGATAGTAGTGCTATAAATATTTTTTGTACATAAAAGTCCCTTTTCTCTGTCTTTGACCTCTTTGGACAAATAGGTGGCCCAGTGCTAGCCCTGGAGTCAGGAGGACCTGAGCTCAAATCTGGTCTCAGACACTTACTAGCTGTGTGACCATGGACAAGTCATTTAACTTTATTTGCCTCAGTTTCCTCATCTGTAAAATGATCTAGAGAAGGAAATGGAAAGCCACTCTAGTATTTTTGCCCAAATAGGATCATGAAAAGTTGAATGTGACTGAACAATTAAGCAACAACAAATGGCCTCTTTTGATATTTATCTACTTATGGTATTGCTGGGTCCAAAGGTATAAACAATTTAATAGCATTTTAGATACAGTCCCAAATTGTTTTCCAGAATGGTTAGACCAATTCTCACCTCCACTTGTAATGTGTTCTCAGATTCCTGTCTTCTTACAGTTTTTCCAAAAATTATGATCTTTTTCCCTTGTTAAGCTTTTCCAATTTGATGGTTGTGGGGAGGAAACTTTGAGTTGTTTTAATTTGAATTTCCCCTATTATTAGTGATTTAAACATTTTGTGTTGTTGTTGTTGTTGTTGATCACTTGCATTTCTTCATCTGAAAACTATCTGCTATTATTCTTGGCCCCTTAAGTATTGACATTTCTTATCATTCAATTCAATATTGCATTGATTTTATTCAAGGCACAGTCATTCGTACTGGGGATATAAGGACATCATGTTTTCTCATAACAAAAAACTTTGAAGGGCACGAGAAACAAATGGATTTTTGTTTGTTTGGTTTTGGTTTTCTCAGAAATAAAGCCTGAGCAGAAGTGTGGGATCTAAGATTGAGGCTATGATGTCAGCAGACGTGGGTTCAGATCCCACCATATTACTATAATCATGGGCCTTGGTTTTCTCTGCTGTAAAATGAAAGAGTTGGTCTACGTGACCTGTGTGGCCCCTTCCAGCTCAGAACATCTGATCTGACTTTAGAAGGCTTCTCTCCATCATCTGAGGCCTAGAGTTTATTTTCCCTCTTGGTATTTTAGTGGGACCTTGTCTTTTGGCCTAGCTAACTCTTTCCCAGAAACTTCAGAATTGTAATTTTATCAATGATTGGAATCATGAGATCATAGAAGAAGCAAGGAAGGTGGCTTAGGAATCACTACATTTAACCCCTTCATTTTACATGTGAGGAAAATGGAAGCCTTGAGAGGTCATGTTGTAGGTCAGTCAGTCAACAAGCATTTAATGGGTAACAAAAATTGGTGCATCGATTTGAACTCATGGCTTCTGACTCTATAGAGAACTATTGATAAACCAAAGACAATGTTTTGCCAACATTGGTTGCTGTCCCAACTTTACTGAATTGGTTTTGATGATCTCTTGCTTTCTTGACTGCTCATATTGTTCACATGGAACTCGACTGAATTTTATTACATTGCATACTTTCTTTCATTATTCTCTAATTGCTTTATATTTATTTTATATATATGAATTATATTCCCCCCAGTACTGGAAGTTTATTGAGAGGAGAGACATTGTTATGGTGTCATGGAAAGAGCATAGGGACTGGATTCGGAAAGACTTCAGTTCAAGTCCAATATCAGATAATTACTAAGTGTATGACCCTGGGTAAGTCATTTAACCTCTGCCTGCCTCAGTTTCCTCATCTGTATAATAAGAATAATAATAACCCATCCTCCCAGGGCTGTTGTGAGGATGAGACAAAATTTGTAAAACATTCTGTAGACCTTGAAACAATATATAAATGCTAGGTATTTCTTCACAATATAGCACAATGTTAAGGATATTGCAAAAGTAATAGTAATAGCTCACATTTATGTTATCCATGCCTTGGCCTCTCAGTCTCTGTGACTATATGGGCTGGTTCCATCAACAGAGCTCTGGGTTAACTCTAAAAATGGGTTTACTTTCCTTTTGACTCATATAGCTCTGTATACAGAGTCACAGTCTGCCTAGTGCCTTTCATGGACCTTTCACTAGACTCATGGAATATTCTAATTGAAAGAACTCTTAGAAAGGGTCTGTTCTACCCCCATCCCCTCATTTTATAGATGAGGAATCTGAGGATAAGAGGAGGGGGTTAAAGGGTGTGAACATTTGACCACTTTCTTGGCATAATTCGACATTAGTTTTTAGCATGCCTGGACCAATTCAAAGTAATTTCAGATGACATAGAACAGTAACACTGGGGAGCAAGAATTGGCCTACTCTGAAGCCTTCTACAAGATTTAGCGATGTCAGATATTGGAGAACTAGGCAAGCCTGAGCTGTTGTTATCAGCATGTCAGTTTGGTCCATATTTAATAATAATTCACCTAAATGTATATACAAGCATGTGAGCACATGCATGTGTTTATATGCACATAAATAGATTTTGTATAACTATTATATACACAAATATGTGTATCTATGCATAGGTATGTCTACATATCTATGTATCTATGCATATCTATGTCTCTGTATGTATATATACAGATACCTCCACACATATATAAACACATTATGGCTAACCAGAATGACTAGAGAAGGCTATATGAAACTTCATAAATAGTTTTACATGTATTATCTCATTTGATCCTCAAAACAATCCTGAGGTAAGCAGAGCTGGAGAGGACCTCAGTCAGTTGTGTAGCCAATGTCTACATTCTAGAGATCCAGCCAACACAGTGGCTGGAGCCTGGTCTGGAGTGAAGATGAAAGCTTAGTGCAAATCCTGCCTCAGATACTTACAATACTTTTGACCCTGGATGAGTCACTTCACCTATGTCAGCCTCAGTCTTGTCATTTGTAGAATAAGGATAGTATCAGCACCTGCTTTACAGGGTTGTTGTGAAGACCAAATGAGGTAGCTATGGAAAGTGCTTCGAAAACTTTAAAGACAGACTTAGTTGTGGTTGTGATATTAGACAAAGAAACTGAGTCACTGTGAAATTTAGAGATTTATCCAGAGCACACAAGTAGTTAGTGTCAAAAGAAGGACTCAAATCCATGGATTCAATGGCTAAGGGACTGGATAGACCAGCACAGAGCAAGAAGTGATTTGTCCAACTCACACAACCTGTGAGTGAATGAGGCAAGAGGGAAACTGAGGCTGTCTGATGCCAAGCTCCTCTAGTTTTCTATTGTAATTAACCATGTAAAAGATCTTAATTAACCCTAAGAGAAGGTCATGATGACTGTATATCGTCAAGTTATCAGAAATGGGGTACTTTCCTGATTTGCTTTCCTGGCTCCCAATGAGATGAAGAGCAAAGGAAAGGAGCAGTGAGCTGGGCTCACTTCTAAAGGTCAGCCTAGGAGAGGGAAGGTCAGGCACAGGTTCCCAGAACCCTTTCTAATCTCCTTGGACTTGGACTAGAAGGAAGTTTAACTTTCAAATTCTTCCCTCCCTCTCCCCACTGGGGAGAAGGCATCCAAGAGTCTGGAGAGGTCTCCCCACTGGGGAGAAGGCATCCAAGAGGCTGGAGAAGGAAAATGCCAGATGAAAATGAAAACTGAGAGCAGGGTATGGATTTCCTTCCTCCTCCCCGCAAGATACAGGGGGCAAGCATGGAGGGCTAGGCCAATGTCATGGAGATAGGCATGTGAAATCGATAAAGCCTGAGCCATGAGTGGCAGCCACCGGGTACACTGAGTGTAGGTGAAGCCAGAAAGCACCTGAAATTAGCTGTCCTCCAGTCACAAGGGATGGAGCCAGAAGAGAATGTGCACAGAGCCTGGAATGAGGCTGATGTTATGAAAAGATAATAAGGGAGAGTAACATGTGCTGGGAGGAGGGAGAATCAGCAGAACTTTGCCCCTTTTTAAATAATAGATGATTTTTTTTTCCACTGGAGAAAAGAATGGTGCATAGGCTAAGCTAGACTGAACTGCTGGTAGGGAAGGGGAGGGGAGGGAGGGGAGAGGAAGACACTTTAGAAATCTGGGCTAATTGCTTTTTATGGGAGACAAAGCAGCAATGTGCTGTAGGGGCTAGGGCCCTGAATTTGGAGTCCTGGGTTCAAGTCCCACTTTAGATGCTAACTGTGTGACTGGGAATGTCCCTTAACATCTCTGTGCCTTAGTTTCCTCATCTATAAAATGAAAGGGTTGGATCTAATGGCCTCCAGGTTTCCTTCCATCTCTAAATGTGAGGTTCTATAAAGATCCCATTGGGGAACCAGCATGGCACAGTGAAAAATCAGCCTAAAATCTTAGCTCCAACACTTCGTACTTGTGTGGCATCAAGTGAGCTCCCCAAGGCCTTTGGGCTTCACCATCCTCTTCTGTACAATGAAGGCACCTCTACAATTCCTCCAGCTCTAAGCCGATGACCATTTGTGCTGAATTGACTTAGAGGTAGAAAGAGCCAGATCCAACTTCTTTTGCTGCCAGACTCCAAATGTGCATGGGGGAAGGGAGCAGGGTGAAAGCTCTCCACAGTTTCCCAACCTTGCAATGGGCAGATGAAGCTGTTTACGGCAGAGAACAAACAGAAACTGTTCAGAGCCAAGTACCTGAGGAAAAACAACCAAAGCTACCTCCCCCTTCAGCAGGCTCTCAGGCTGCTCCGTAGCTTCCCAGGGCTTTTCCCTTTGTCTCCATCTGCCGATTATCAGGAGAATGTGCAGCTGGAATGGTGAGGCTGTGGGGAAGAGTGTGTCTGATTCAACCTGGTTTACAAGGAAAAAGTAGTTTGGATGTATTTAGACACATGATTCCTGCTGATGTCTTTAGCTTCCAGTTATAATTTCCATCATCTGACGTTGGCTCCTTTAGGCATGTGCCTCTCAGTTTAATTCCCATGAAGCATCCCCAACGGATGATGTCACTCCAGTAACCCTTCTCTGCTCTCACTTTGATGGATGTTTGTTGCTCCTGAGCACAGCTGGCGGGCGTGGGAATCGCCCGAATAAGGAAGCCACAGTCCCTGGATGACATGATAGGAGAGTGGGAGGAACAGATGTGCCCAGATCCGTTTACCTGTATAAGAACGATGGAACACGTCTCAACACAGACCTTGGCTTAGAGGAAGTCCATCGTTCAGGGGTGCTGGAGAGATTTGACAACACGTTCTGTTTTCAGTAGACAAGAATATGGTGACCAACTTGAGAGATAGAGTGAAGAAGACAGAGGGAAGTAGTTGTGCAACATCCTGGAATCCTTAAGTCAAAAGGCTTCCCCAGAGCCTGTTAGCAGTAGCACATAGATCCTAAAGGCAGTTGCTGGGGGGTTCCCCATCTGTGGGGTGAGGAACTCTAGGACTCTGGGGGATGATGGAAGATTGTTGTAAGAAAGCTGTGAATCTATAGCTGACTGGTTAAGCTTAGCTTAAAGCTACAGGAGAGTGTCATTCATCTCACGGAACAACTCAGTGTAATAAAGTAAACTTGTCACTCTTGATACTTTATTAATAAACACGTAATTTGTGGCCTAGCACTCCGAGCTCTGGGCTTAGATGGGCTAGGTTCAATCCTTAGGGCTCCCAAAAATCACTCTCCTTTGCATGGATCTCCATCCATGGGAACCTCATGTCTAGATCTCTGCAGACCCAGATAAAAGTCCATCAGTGCCTGTATAAGCATTAAGGGTAATACCATATTGAATACAGCACAATATTTTTCTCTCCACATAAAGAATCAAGAAAAACACAACAGACATAGAAAAGTCTTTAAAGTCAAGTGACACCCTTCTCCTTTGTTGAATCCCATTTTCTCCTCCAGGGGCCCATACAAGCCTTCAGCCTCATGGTACTTCACTAATTCTTCCCATTTCCCCCAAAAGGGAAACAAATGGAGTTGTGAAAGAGGCAACCTTCCTTCCATTGGCATTGGCAGCATCCGAGCAACTTGCGGCAGAGGCCAGATTCTGCTTCTCCTCATTAGTGTTCTTTGGATTCTCCAATTCTGGAGTCACAGACCCATTCTTAGCCTTCTCTAGGAGGCTGGATTGTGCAGAACAGTAATCACAACAAGAAGCTAGCATTTCTATTGAGCTGTCTCTGTTCTTTTCTTTGTGCCTTTCATAGGCCCAGCTCCAAGGGTACAGCTTAGTGCTGTGAGAGCCTTCCTTAATCAAATAACACTGAGACTTAATCAGCCCATGGGAAGGTTCCATATCTAGAGGCACAACCAGGCACAACCTTATTGAAGTACCAGCCACCCAGGCTTCCTCTTTCTAGAGAAAGGTGGGACTTCACCAGAAGACTTGAATGAGCAAAAAGTCACTCTGAGTCCAACCTGGATTTATAATGGACTGAGCAGGGGACACAGTCTTAGATCCTGGCTTCCTCAGCTTTCCTCAAGTTCTGGTTAAAATCCCATCTTCTATAAGAAGACTGTCTTGATTACCTTAAGGCTGGTTCCTTCCCTCCACTGATTCCCTCCACAGTATCCTGAATATGAGCTGAATGTACACAGCAGTTTGCATATTCTCTCCTCCATTAGACTGTGAACTCCTTCAGAGCACAGTGCTTTCTTGGAATCTTCAGTACTTTGGGCACTACTTAGCAAATGTTATTGAGTCATTTTTCTGTCCTGTCTGACTCTTCTTGACTCCATTGGGGGCTTTCTTGGCAAAGATACTGGAGGGGATTCCCATTTTCTTTTCCAGCTTATTTTACAGATGAAGAAAGGGAACCAAACATGATTAAGTGACTTGCCCAGGGTCACATAGCTAGTAAATGCCTGAGCCCAGATTTGAACTCATGAAGATGAGTCTTCCTGACTTCAGACCTGGTCAGTTATCTACTTGGTCACCTAGTTGGTGTTGACCCTGCTTAATAAATGCTTATGAATGAATGACTGAAATCATAGAACTGGAATTCTAACCCAATTTCTCTGATTTCCCACCATTCCATACTGTGCTCCATATTTGACACCAAGAATGAACTCAAGAAGCAGATGTTAGATGGTTACTCCCCTTAAGGACCTATGCTCCATGCTCAGGAAAAAAGGGGCAAATCAATAACAACTCCTGCCTTCAAGCTTGTTTGCATCTGGCTATTTGCATGCTTCTCTACAGCTTATCAACAAGAGTCCATTAAAGCACCTGTCATGCACTCAGGGGCTTGCTGGAGCCAGCTTCAGCCAGTAGGACTGAATTGCTAAATGTTCAGTATGAAGATTTGCACCTTAAAAACCAGCAAACACTACAAATCTGGGCTTAATTTACTGTTCTGCTGATTGTCTAGGCTTAGCAAAGGGATGGAGAAAAATCTTACTATTGCAGATTAAACTTGGAAATGTGTTCTACCTACAATATTCTTTTTCTGGGGATTCAGTTGTTAAGCATCTGCCAGAATGCTGCTGTGTACTTTATTAGGTTCTGGGGACATGACAAAGTCTAAAAAGAAGCAGTTCTTGCCCACGGGGAGCTTCCACTCTATTTTTTTTTTCAAAAAAATTTTTTTTTTGCTTTTTTGGAGGGCAATTGGGGTTAAGTAACTTGCCCAAGGTCACACGGCTAGGTTTTTTTTTTTATTTGTGTGTGCGTTAAGTGTCTGAGGTCGGATCCAAACTCAGGTCCTTCTGACTCCAGGGCCGATGCTCTACTCACTGCGCCACCTAGCCGCCCCTCCACTCTATTTTTTACTTTATCCTGATTGTGGAATGTGGAGTGGCAGAGGGTCCTGAGAAGTGGAGCAATCTACAGAATTATAGAATTTCAGCTCCTAGTAAATTCTGAAACAATCCCCAAAGGAAAGGAGAGTAGTCAAGAAAGTTGGGGAAGAGGTCCTGACCAGGAACAGACAACACACACACACATACACACACACACGCATGTATGCATACACACATATAATATATATGTATATAGGTATATATGTATGTATATATATGTAGATATAATATATAATTATAATATAATTATAACATAATTTAGATATAATTATAATATTATATATATGTTTATT
Source organism: Gymnobelideus leadbeateri (assembly GCA_011680675.1). Classification (NCBI taxonomy): domain Eukaryota; kingdom Metazoa; phylum Chordata; class Mammalia; order Diprotodontia; family Petauridae; genus Gymnobelideus; species Gymnobelideus leadbeateri. The sequence goes on along the minus strand of WOXC01008281.1, from coordinate 27,999 downwards.
TTCTGATTCCAATGAATCAAAAAAAGTGCAAGGTCATAAATGAATATTTTTTAGCCTTTGAAATAAATTACTGCCCTAAATTATGCGTGCTATAATGCAACATTATAGCACATATGTCCTAAAGGTTGAAAAAATCCCCAAAGGAGGCCGTGAGACTGACGCTGGAAGTGTTTAATCAACGTGTCTCCTGGGCAGAGATAAAAACATTCATCTCTAGCAAAGCTTGGCTGTGTCTTGCACACCATTCAGCAAGCCTGGGCCTGACCATGACACCACTCTGGCCTTCAGTTGTAATGACCAGATTGGCCATTAGGAGGAGCTATTTGTCTGCTCTGTAACAACTGGAGCTTCATTCTTTGCAGCAGACCTGCCTGGAACCAATCCATGATCAGCTCTGTTGGGTGATGAATGCTGCTGAAGGATATAGTGAAACCAGAGAACCTGGAATAGGGAGGGAGTACTGGATTTCTAAATCACTGCGTAATCCTGTCATTGAGAGGCTGCAGCAAAGATCTCTAACTTCTATTCACCTACAGGAAGATTTCACTCCCTAGAGAACAATGGGCAGACTGCAAGAGATGATGTGTTTATTCATTTCTATTGAAATGACTGATGTCAAAATGACCTCCTTCTTTGGGAAGAAAAACGAAATCCCCAGGCGCTTTCCCCTTTGAGCAAAGCCAGGATGGCATAGCTATTGTCTGCCTACTGGCTCTGGGTTCCGTTCACTTTGAGGTGTTAAAATGAGCAGTTTGGTTGGAATTTGCCTCATGACTTTCTGCTTAGGGGCAGGGTGTCCTATGAGATTTCTCTTCTTTGGAATTGCTATCACCTCAGACTTGCTATGAGAGAACTCCATCCTGGACTTAAGACAGGAAATACATAAAGTTCTTGTATCAGAGATGCTCACATGATGCGAAGGTCCTTGGGATTTGGAAACTCTTTATGAGATTTCTCACCTTTCTGCCATTTTGTTTCCACCAAGAAAATCAAGGGACTCATTAATGATACCTGTAAATGTTTTCCCCTCAGTCTCCCTTACATGCATAAAGATTGTAAAATCCAAAATTTTTCTAGGTCAAAGAAAAGCAATAAGGTTCAGGGAAAAACTCATGCTAAAATGACCATGTTTGCTAATGGGAGACTTTCCCTGGGGTCCTGGATGGGCTTCATCACTTATGATTATACACTAGATTGACATTTCAACAGGAAGTGCCCCTCAGAGTCTCTGTAGTTCCCAGCAGGTCTCTAGGCTCTGGTCCTCATCCTGACTGCTCTTACAGCTCTGGGCAGCTACCAGCAGGTGGGGTCAACACAGTTCTCCAATATGGCTCCTCAAGTTAAGTCAACAAGTGTTTAAGCACCCACGATTTTGTAGGCACTGTACTAAGCACAATCTTTATGTGCAATCTAACAATATGAAGCTCCCCATTGGCTGACCAAACGGTTCAGAATTTACCCATATTTGCAGGGGACCCAGTTTACCCTGTGGGACAGCCATACCTCAGGGCCAAGTAATGGAGATTACAATCTGGAGTATCTCCTGTTTGCTACACTACCTGCTGACATGGGTGTTACCCAATAATCAATTCTTTATCTCCCCCTCCCCAGAGAGAATAATTTGATATAGGCTACACATGCACAATCGTGCAAAACATTTCCGTGTTAGCCATGTTGTGAAAGAAAGCACAGACCCAAAGGGGGAAAAACATTAAAAAAGTGAAAAATAGTGTGCTTTGGTCTGTCTTTCAGACTCCACCAGTTCTTTCTTTGAAGGCAGATAGCATTTTTCATCATGAGTCCTTTGGAATTGTCTGTGATCATGGTATTGCTAAGAAAAGCTAAGTCATTCACAGCTGATCATTGTACAAAATGGCTGTCACCATGCACATTATTCTCCTGGTTCTGCTCACTTCATTTTGAATCATTTTGTGTTGGCCTTTCCGGGGTTTGCTAAAATAATCCTGTTCATCATTTCTTATAGCACAGTAATATTCCATTATAATTATATGCCACATTTGTTCGACCATTCCCAAATTGATGGTATCCCCTTCTTTGCCACCACAAAAAGAGCTGCTATAAATATTTTTATACATGTAGGTCCTTCCGTCCCACCCCACCTCACCCCACCCTTTTTACTTCTTTGGGACACAGACCTAATAGTCGTATTACTGAGTCAAAGAGTAGGTACAGTTTAGTAGCCTTTTGTGCATAATTCCAAACTGCTCTCCAGAATAGTTGGATCAGTGTACAGTTCTACCAACAATGCACTAGTGTCCCAATTTTCCCACATCCCCCAACATTGATCTTTTCCCTTTTCTGTCATTTTAGTTAATCTGATAGGTGTGAGGTGGTGCCTCAGAGTTCTTTTAATTTGTACTTCTCTAATCAATAGTGATATAGAGTATTTTTTTTCATATGACTACAGATAGCTTTAATTTATTCATCTGAAAACTGCCTGTTCATATCCTTTGACCATTTATCAATTGGGGAATGACTTGAAATCTTATAAATTTGACTCAGTTTTTTATATATTTGAGAAATGAGGCCTTTATCAGGGACACTTGGTATAAAAATTGTTTCCTGGATTTCCTTTTCATCTTGGTTCCATTGGTGACCCATGTAGTTTTATACAATTGCATGCAGGAATCAGAACTCAGTCTATGCCCCCTCACCATCTCCAAGTGAGGCTAAGTCCTTGGCATCAACTGGAAACATAGTGGCTCCATAACCTGTTCTCTTTCCCTAAGGCACCTGGGCATTGTGTGTCCTGCATACATGAGCACTCCCAAGGGGCCTAGAACAGAGCTTCTTAACTTTTTTTTTTCTGGTGTGTCATGCTCCCCTTGGATAGTCAGGTGAAGTTTAGGATAACGTTTTCAAATAATTGAAGAAAATGCACAATTTCAACTAGAGGTTAGTGAAAATAAGGGTGTACTTTTTTTTCCTATTGAAGTTAATAGAGTCCTTGAAACGATCACTGGATTTCATATTAAGGACTCCTTCCCTCGAAGTTTGAAAAGGCACTCTAATCTCTTCCTAATTCTCTTTCAACTTTCTAAAAGTTTCCCTGAGGGAAATTTAGTGAGCCAATTTTAATGACCTTCCTGTCACATCTAGGGGAATGAGATCTGGCAGATAGAAGCATCATCCATAATGGATACTCTCCCCCTTTCCAAGCTACCATGAGCCAAAAGAATGGAGGGGTTAAAAAAAGGCTATTCAGTCTCTATTTGTATTAATTGAGTTACAACAGTAAGTAAGGGATCCATCAGTGTCACTGGCTGGTCAAACTGTCCATTGGCATCAGACCAGCCACCAATGGCTTTAATTAGTTGTTAAATATATTTTCACTGACAGAATTATGCTGATGGGCAGCTCACCCAGAGAGGAGGTTTAGAACCATGGGAAGTGATTGTTCACATCTTTCCCCTCTTTCCTTTCTACCCTTTCCTTGAAATGACCTAAATGAAGCTTTTTCTGTATCACAGAAATGGAGTTTTTGAACTGGAAGAGACCTAAGAAGTCAGACAGCTCAGGCCCTCATTTTGAGAGGCTCAGAAGTAAACCAATGGAAGAAAAAAAGGACCTTGCTTGCTATGTGCTGAGCATTGTCCTAAACACTAGGCATGTAATTACGAGAGGTGATCTGGCCCAATCCTTGGATTGCTCCCATTACAATTCTATGACCCAATGTCTTCTAGGAAAACTTGAAACTTACACTCTTTTCTGCGATGTCATCAGAAAGGAACATATGGCCCGAGGAATTGGCTCCAGAGATCTGTGGATCTTTCTGGTTGTGCACTTTGGAGGAAAAGAGCATGGCAAATAAGCTTTCCCAATAGGATTTTCAGAGGATGACTTTCCAGCACCTCCAATTTCGACCATAATTAATTAAAAGTTGTGCAATAGACTAATTCTAAAGGCATTCAGCCTTGGGGTTACTCTGTGAACAGAAACTTCACTATTAAATCATGTCACTTAACAGTGAGTTGTAAAAACAGCAACAAAAAATAATTAAGTGGATTACATATCTTTCGATGGTGTTATTTATATCTTCAATTCATTTTAGTAGCCCTTACCATTTCATGGTGAAAAATGTATACATGTTTTTGTTTTTTAGGGTGAGCCATAGGACTAAGCTAGGCTTATAAAGGGGGAGTGGGGGAAGAAGCTCAATGGCTTTTTAGAGACCTTTTCCTAATCAACAAGTGACAGGTTTTTGGCAGGATAAGGAAAGAGAGTCGACTGCAGATGCTAAATTGTGACTATAAGGGAAGAAAAGAAAGCAAAGGATGCACTTTTAAAAATACTAGAACCAGAACTCAATTGAGAATATCAATTGCATTTCTGCAATTAAAAAAAATCACACTTCATAACTTTGTGAGATAGCAAGTTAAGAGCACATTACCTTAAGACTAGCTGTTGATTTTTCTTTAGGCCTTTTCAATTCATGGGTCATATAGAATCACTGGATTTGTAGTTCTTCACTTTGACAAGCCATGGGGACATGTTAGCATTGCAGCATACGGGAACCCCAAAGGTACGTGTATGTAACTATAACGTGCAGCTTGATTGACATGTATGGACACCAATAGACTCTGTGTGTGTGTGTGTATGTGTGTGTGTGTGTGTGTGTGTGTGTGTGTGTGTGTGTGTGTGTGTGTGTGTGAGAGAGAGAGAGAGAGAGAGAGAGAGAGAGCTCTTAGTTAGAAATGTCTTCCTCTTGTCAGTTTAGTCAGTCATGTAATCAGGCATTTATTCAGTACTTACTGTATTCCAGGCATTATGTTAAATGATATGGCTACAAAGAAAAAGCAAAAACAGGGTCTCTGCTCCAAGGTGCTTTTCCTCCAAAAGGTACATAAAAGGATTTAAAAACATGATGCTACAAGAGTAGATAAAAGTCACTACTACTTCACAGAGAAAAGACAAGCTTTAGCTCTCAGAGGATACAATGCCGTAGAATTAAATAATTATAACAGCCAAAGGTTCTGTAGTCGAAATCCCTTATTTGACAGACTAGGAAGCTTGTCACAGAGATTGCCCAAGGTCACTTGGCAATGGTCTTGTGATTGGGTTGGAATTTTGAATCCAGATGCTCCAACTCCAAAGCCATTTCCTCTATACCACTTCTTGATTTTTGTGCAATTTGGGGGCTAATATATGATGCTTTGAATGGACTCACAAACTACAGATGAGGTCTACTTCAAGGAAATTTTTTGATTTCTGTTCCCTTTAAAAATTCTCAGTTTTCCCACTAATTAATTCAGTGAACTTAAATACGGCTTTATACTTGTGGGTCTTAGTTTCTTAATCTGTAAAATGAAGGGATTGCTTGCTTTCCCCAAAGTCCCTTCCTTTGTAATATTCTATGCATTAGCTGATGTACTTCTAGGCATGTCTCTACAATGCTGTCCGTCCTTTGCCAATAAGGCAATTTGGGGCCTGGAAAGAGCTTTGGGCTTAAGAAGCAGAGGAGCTGGACTCCATGGAGTCCCAGTTTTGTGACCTTAGCTAACTCATATCATTTTTTTTCCTGCTTCTGTGTGTTTTTTTTTTTTAAGTTGGTAAATGGGAGAATTGGTTAGAACTTGAATCCCTTCCTTATAAGGCTATTGTGAGGAAAATGCTTTATGAAGTTTAACTATAAAGATTGTGTTATTGCTAATAATTAACAGTAACAACATCAATGCTAATGACACAACTAGCCAATTGGGACTTTACTTATGTTCAGGTAGAGCAGGCAACTGTAAATAGTATAATTTCAGAGAAATATGGTCTCTCCTCCCACTCCTAACCCCTCCATATCCACAGTGCTACCTGCTGCTAATTTCTGCAATTCAAGCACTAGTGTAGCATTTTGACTTCAGCGTTTTTCTAATTCCTCCAGTTATTGGGTCATTTCCTCATCTCCAGTTAGGTGGTCCAGTGGATAGAGTCCTTGACCTGGAGTCAAGAAGACCTGAGTTCAAATCCAGCTTTGGATATTTATTAGCCCTGTGACCCTGTGAAAGTCACTTAATCTCTGTTTGCCTCAGTTTCCTCAATTGTCAAATGAGGATAATAACAGCACCTACCTCCCATGGTTGTTGTGAAGATTAAATGAGATAATATTTGTAAAGCACTTTTCAAAGTACCTGTCATATTTCTTCCCCCCTCTCTCCCAATCACTTTATTTTGTGTATATATCCTGTATTTATTTGCCCGGGTGTATGTGTGTGTGTGTGTGTGTGTGTGTGTGTGTGTGTGTGTGTGTATTGGGTATATATTGACTCTCCTTGCTATCAGTCCATCAATACTCAATCAACAAGTATTTATTGAGTACCTACTGTGTGCCAGGCTAGATTGTGTACTTCTTGAGAATAGGGATTGTCTCACCTTCGTTTTTTTGTATACCCAGTGCCTAGTCTATTGCTTACCATATACTATGTATTCAATAAATGTTTGTTGGATAAATAGATATAGACATATGGAAAGATAGAGCACTTATTAAGTGCTTATTGTGTGCTGGACATTGTGCTAAGCCAGAGAATAAAAACACAGAAAAGGAGACAGTTCTTACCCCATTCTAATAGGGGGGGTCTATGTATAAAAAGGAGCTAAAAAGTGGGTCAAGGGGAACTTTACAGGGAGGCAAAGCAGAAAAATTTGGAGATTCAGTTGTTTCTTAATCTATTGATTTCAGTCAAAATACAAATTCCCCTGGAGGAAGAGGTAAAGCTTTATATATAATCAGCATTTTTAAATGAGTGTGATTGGAGTCCTTTTCAGATATTTAAATGGTTCTTTTTGGATTTCTTTTCTTAGTCTAATAGGCCATTAAAAATAACCCAAGGAAGGTCTTCTTAAAGTTTAGAAATGGCTATCTGTGAAAAATGATTTCAAAAAGGGTTTTGGAGCCTTAGGTCCATTTTTCACCAGTCATTATGTTAAGGGTTTTAGCATTCTAGGATATAGATCTCCTGTCCAGGTATATTAGCACAGAGATGGTAGGTGAGCAGGGGATAAAGGGATCATGGATTGAGAGCTAGAAAGAAGTTCAAAGGTCAATAGCTCCATCTCCATCTGGCTAATGGGGGCAATAAGTCCATAAAAGTTAAGTGACTTGTCCAAGGTCACACAGGCTGGATGTGTCTGAATTGGGATTTGAACACAGATTCTCTGACTCCACATGCATGGCTCATTCCATCCATAGCTGCATTATGCCTCCTACTGATTGATGAACGGCAAGGTGGAAGAGAGGTCCAAGCTTCTCATAACCAAACAGTTTGGGTCACTTACCCTGGAATACCATTCAACTAAATAATTTAGGCTGTTAATAAAAGTATTTGTTCTGTAAAAACTTGGCCTCAGTCAAAAGTCAAAATGCACGGGCTTACAAGGCCCCATGTGGTCTTGAGGCCCCAGGTTCATCACCCCTGAATTCTAAGCAGCTGCCTCTCTTATCCACCTCCTATAGCATGGGCTATGAGGATTGTCCTTTCATAGGAACCAATGGACAGATGGCAAAGCAGGCTGTGAAGACAAGAGGAATGATCATGCAATTGCAGAGTTTGAGCTCATTCATGTTCCTGAGAGCATGTGCTCCTGCTGTTATGGCTAATAACCACTGAGAGGTAGCATCCATCTGGGCTACCATTTGTTAAAGACCCAGATCCAATCGGCACTGTATGTGAAGACTAGGAAAATGGTTGTAGCTCTTGGGATTCAGCCCTTGGGGTTTGTTTGGCACTATTATCTGACTTGGCAGAGCATGGCATATTTATAGTGTGAAATAAATGGTTAAGATTATTAAGCCTGATGGGAATAGTAAGTACCCATCCCCCACATTATGCCTCTTCAAGCACGGTAGCATGAACACACATACACACTTAGTTTCCATTCAAAAATCATCTTCCTGCCAAGAAGACATAAGTTTCTATAAAAAGAGACAAAATAGTAAATATTAAAATCTAGTATTTGAAAAAGAGGTTTCACCAATAAATAATGACCACAAGACTCAGAAATGAGGGAAGACAGAACTTATTTAAATTTTTATTTGGGGGGAAAGATCCAACTATTGGCAAAAGCAAAAGAGATGAGGAAATAAAAAGAAAAATTAGTTAATTCCACCCTTACCCTCTTACTCACAAAACCCCACTCCTTATCTCTTTAGTATGAATGTTTAAAATGTTTATTTCTATCCTTGAATTAACAAATTATGTACTGAATGTCTACTTGGGAAAAGCATTGAACTGGTAGTTGTGAAGTGGTACAACGAAGACATATGAGGAAGATGCTTATGGAGTTCCTAATTGAATTAAGTGTGTAATGTTTCCCCATAGAAAGGTAGCAGCTTGAGGATAAAAACCAATTCTGATTCCCCTTTGCATCCCCAGAATGTGGCACAGTGTCTAGCATGTAGTAAATACTTGACTTATTGAAAGGGAAGACAAGATAGAACTAAGTCAAGTCAGGGCTTAACATAGTCTTTGACACATTGTAGGTGTTTAATAAATGTTTATTGACCAACTGAATTAAATAATGGAATTCAGATATGCCGATGGATCTTCTATCTCATCCATGTGGGCATATCCATCAGCAATGCAGATGACAACTGATCTATAGCTATCTGTTTACCCTTGGACAGGTCTTCATCACATCCCCTCATAAATCTGATTTTGATAATACTTCAAGACTACAATGGGAAAGATGGTAAAAGGCAGTGTTCAATGATTTTCCAAATAAATTGTACTTTAGACTGTGGGAAAACTTCATCAAAGAGATTAGTCTTTTCTGAGATCTTGGAGGAAACATGGTATATTGCAGAGGTTTGGAGTTCAAATCCCAGCATTGCCATTTGCTACCTATGTGACCTTTGACCAGTTAACTCATCTCTCGGTGCCTCAATTCTATTAGAGATAAGGATAGATTAGAGCCACAGGTGGGGGACCTATGACCTGGAGACCACATGTGGCATTGTGGGTCCTTTGGTGCAAGTGCTTCAGTTCTATTAGAGATAAGGATAGATCAGAGTCGCTGGTGGGGGACCTAAGACCTGGAGGCCACATGTGGCATTGTGGGTCCTTTGGTGCAAGCTTTTGACTGAGTCCAAGTTTTACAGAACAAATCCTTTTATCAAAGGGATTTGTTCTGTGAAGTTTGGATTCAGTTAATAGTATTAGACCAAGGATGATTCATCTTCTTGGGGTTGTGGGCCCCTTTGGCAAAAGTTTGGTGAAGCCTAGGAAACCTCCCTTAGAATGTTTTTAAATGCATAAAATAAAATGCATAGGATTACAAAGAAAACCAATTATATTGAAATATTTAGCAAAACATTCACAGACTTCAAGTTAATAACCTAAATTGAATTGTAAGCTACTTGAGGGTAGGGACTTTTGCCTCTTTTTGTATCCTTAGTGAATAGCACAAGTGTCTGGCACATAGTAGGTGCTTAATAAGTATTTATTGATTTGATTGATTTTGAAGAACTCTTGGGTTACACAGCTCTAAGTTCAGATCCAATATTAAACCCATGGTCCTATGATTGGGAAACCTTTGAATAGATGAAGACTTTTATTTTGATAATAGTATGTGTGTGTGTTTATTTTTTACCACCATAAAGAGTCAGGAATCTTTGGGTTCTAGGCTTGTCTCTAAGGTACACTAAGCATGCAACCCAGGGCAAGTCATCTGCCCTTTGATGGCACCCCAAGTAACTTTCTAAGACTAAGTCACATACAGAAAAAATTGTTGATCTGTATCCATGGAAGAGGTTTTCCCAAGCTGATGCTGTCACAAGTCTGGACTAAAACAAAGAAAATGTGCATCTTAGGATGGAATAATTGTCTTACCTCTGAGCTGTCAGTTTTGTAGACTAGCCAGAATGGTCTGGTTTTCAGTTCTGGGCATGTACTCACTGAAGGTTGACATACACTCTCTTTTTGTTCATTAGTTGATTTTCATAGTTGGGTTAAAAGCTGGACTTTGCAGGGGAAGAGCTGAATCAATGGCCAACACTTGGATGAGATTTGAGCAGGGCCTGTCAACCTTTATGGGAGCAGCTGCAGGGTGCAGCGGGGGAACAAGAGTAAGCGTCTTTGCTGCAGTTGGTTCAAGCTTTGTTTCACTGTATCTTGGAGACAGGTCCAGTTCTGTGACCATCCATTAAAAAAAAAAGGAAAACAGAAACCTTTCAACTCCAAATATGAAATACAATCTAGCCTGTATTTGATTTTTTACACAAAGTAAGCCAGGGCATTTGGAAATCATATAATCCCTACTCAACAGTTCTTGTTAATATTTGAAACCACATATGGTGCCGGCAAAGAGCTTTCAAGCGCTAGTGAATACAATTCCCTAAATTCACTTTACATGCAAAACAGGGGTGCTTTTTGATTAAATAATTTGGGCTGAATTCTGCCTGGAGACACACATACACACAGAGCTCCACTCTAAGCCAGCAAGAGATGCATGTTAGAATCTTAGCAGAACTTGGCCCAATTCTTACTTGGGGGATAAATGCCACTTTTGGCAAAAATAGAGTGTTTTGTTTTGTTAAGTCGGGAAAAAAAGGCATCTGGGAAGGTGTTTTGGACCAGGATAATGCCTCCCTAGTTCCATCGGGATCCTGGTCCACAAAAGTTTAGTTAATTCTATCTTCACCATCTCACACCAAAATCACTTTAAAAAAAAGGTTTTCCAATAATATCATAGAATCCTATGTGAAGATCGAAAAGGGACCTCACTGGCCATTGAGTCCAGTTCTTATCATTTCACATATAAGATAACTGAGGTCTAGGGAAGCTGAACTGCTCAAGATCACTCAGGTAAGTAAGATTCTAAGGTAGGATTTGAATCTGGGCTCGCTGTCTGGAGAGCCAATGTTCTTTTCCATTGTAACATTCTGCCTCCCCTTTTTTCCTTTTGTTTTTGGGAAAGAAGAAAGAGGAGGGATTTTCTTTTATTAGATTTTTTTCTTCTTTTGAGGAAAAGTATTCTCTCCCCTCCTTTTCAAAGACAGTCCTGGTCAGAGAAGAGCTGAATTAGAACTCAAACTTTTGGGAAGATGTGCACTTATACCCATTGCAATATACAACTGTAGCCAAAGCAAGACATTAGCTCAAACTCAAGTTTCATGCTATCCAGTCATTCTTGAAGACCACAGCACTTCAAGAGATTGACTTTTATAAGGAAATCACCATTTTCCTGATCATGGCATTTTAGTGTTCCTTGATATGAAGTTAAAAAACAAATTTGTAATGCCTGTACTTGAATCTATAGCAAGTCTAGTCACTATAACAATATCCATGTTTTACATTTATTCCTACCAATATTTTTCTAGATGGATTCTTAAAACCTGAGGCATAGCAAGTGGCAAGATTCAGTGAGTGAGCCCCTCACAGAATATCCACAACAAGGGGGGAGGCCTGGATTTCTTCCATTTGCTTATTAGACTGTTGTGTGTGATGATTTTTAAGGCCAAAACAGGGGAGTTAGAAAGTGTTCCAAGTTGGCAAAAGCCCTCCCACAGGGGCTGGCTTTTTCTCACCATTTTCATAGTTGATTTCAAATCTGAAAACTGCTCCTGGCTCATTCTAGTCAGAACATAATCTTGACTTTTCAAGAAAATGAAGTTTATTCAGAATCAAACTTGAGGCAAAGACTCCCCCAATCACTCATTTAGAGGAAGGTTCTAAGAATTTAATTGACTCTAGGATCAATCACAAACCCAAAATATAGAATTCTCTGTTATTGGACTCCTACCAATCTATTGAGTCATTTCTTTTTCTTTCTTTCTTTTTATTTTCTTTTTGGAGGGCAATCGGGATTAAGTAACTTGCCCAAGGTCACACGGCTAGGTTTTTATTTGTGTGTGCATTAAGTGTCTAAGGCTGGATCCAAACTCAGGTCTTTCTGACTCCAGAGCCAACACTCTACTCACTGTGCCACCTAGCCACCCCCTATTGAGTCATTTCTTATTTCTTCCTTATATTCCCCCTTCCCCCTTTCAATCAAACTGGCTTAGCAGTTCTCTGAACACCAAAATCCACTTTCTGCTTCTGCCCTTTCATGGGAGTGGTCCCTCATATGTGGAATACTACCCTTATTCTCTACCTCCTAGAGTTCCTATCTTTTTGCAAATTGCAGCTTAGGGTCTAGTAGGAAAGAATGCCAGGCCTGGAGTCAGGAAGACTCATCTTCCTGAGTGCAAATCTGGCCTCAGACACTTACTAGCTGTGTGACCCTGGTCGAACTATTAACCATGTTTGCCTCAGTTTCCTCATCTGTAAAATGAGCAGGAGAAGGAGATGGCAAACAGCTTTCATATCTTGACCAAGAAAACACAAATAGGGGGCGGAGCCAAGATGGCGGAGTAGAAACAGCTCGTCCAAGCCTCTCTGCCCCCAGATTCTCCACAAACTATGTAAAAAAGGACTCTGAAAATCTTCTGGAGCCCCAGCACCCACAGAACGACACAGAGAAGCTAACCTCCCGCTGAGGACAGCCCAGCACCCTGCAGGAAGGACCAGCGCAGTGGTCTGGGAGCCGGCAGCGCGCAGAGCACAGGAGCCGAGCTGAGCCCAGGTCCACGTGAGCCGAGGTTTTAGCCCCAGGGCGGCAGGGCCAGCAGCCGGCTGGAGGAACCCCAGAACACCAGGAACTGTGGAGACGCCAGAATTATCAACATAGACTTGCCTAGGACAAAGTAAGAGGTTAGTGTCCTATGGACTTTGGGACCTGTATTTGGGGAATGCGTCAGCTCCCTCCCCTGGGGGCTAGAAGCTGCTGAGGAGACACGCCACTGTGTAGTTTTCAGAGGCATTTCCGGCTCCCAGCCTACAAATCGTGGGGAGATCCAGCGATCAGTCTTGGGGGGTAATCGCTCTTGCTTTAACCTCCCTGGATCTGGATTGTGATCTAGGGTGGAAGTTGTGGGTGGGTTTACAGCTTGCCAGAAACGGAAGTTGCCCCCCACACGTTCGGGACGAAAATTCCTCTATCTGGCCTTAAAGCCATAGTGTGGCAACAAGCCCAAAAGTCAAGCAATTAAGTGGCAACATGCCAAGGCAAAGGAAACAGAAAAATGCAACCCTAGACTCCTATTTTGGGGGCATAGAGCGGGAAAAGGACTGTGAGGTCAGAAGTCCTGCTCCAAAAGCCCCAGGGGAAAACATGAGCGGGTTGCAGGCCATAGAGGACCTTAAGAAGGACTTTAAAAATCAAATAAGAGAAGTGGAGGAAAAATTAGAAAGAGAAATGAGAAGGATGCAGGAAAAGTATGAAATGAGGTCAACAGCCTGACTGAGGAAACACCTTAAAAAATAGACTAACTCAAATGGCAAAGGAGGCCCAAAAGGGCAATGAGGAGAAGAATGCCTTAAAAAGTCGAATTTGCCAGATGGAAAAAGAATCTCAAAAGTTCACTGAGGAGATTCATTCCTTCAGAGTTAGACTGGAGCAAATGGAAGCTAATGACTTTATGAGAAATCAAGATGCTGTTAAGCAGATCCAAACAAATGAAAGATTAGAAGGCAATGTGAAATATCTCATGGGAAAAACCACTGACCTGGAAAATAGATCCAGGAGAGACAATTTAAAAATTATTGGACTACCTGAAAGCCATGATCAAAGAAAGAACCTAGAAATCACCCTTCAAGAAATTCTCAAGGAAAACTGCCCTGATGTTTTAGATCCAGAGGGCAAAATAGAGGTTGAAAGAATCCACCGATCACCTCCTGAAAAGATCCCAAAAAGAAAACTCCCAGGAATATTATAGCCAGGTTCCAGAATCCCCAGATCAAGGAGAAAATACTACAAGCAGCCAGGAAGAAACAATTTCAATATTGTGGAAACACAATCAGAATAGCCCAGGACCTGGCAGCTTCTACACTGAGGGATAGAAGGGCATGGAATATGATATTCCAGAGGGCAAAAGAACTGGGAATGAACCCAAGGGTCACCTACCCAGCAAAACTGAGTATTTTGTTTACAGGGGAAAATATGGTCATTCAGTGGAATAGAGGACTTTCAAGCATTCTTGAGGAAAACCAGAATTGAATAGAAAATTTGACATCCAGACACAAGAAGGAAGAGATGCCTGAGAAGGTAATCAGGGAAAAGAAATCAAAAGGAACTTATCAAAGTTGAACTATTTACATTCCTATATGGAAAAGCAATATCTGTGACTGATGATATCTTTCTCACTATGAAAATAATGGAAGAAGGGAGTGTGGTCATATGAATACATATGTGAATGTGTGTGTATATGGTTACAGTTATATATGGATAGAGGGCATAGGTTGAATTTGTTGGGAAGGGAGAATACTCAAGGGATGAAATTATGAGGTGAGAGAGGAAAGTGGCAAGAGGAGATGGGGAGAGACATGGTAGGGTAAACTATCTCATGTAAGGGGAAGTGGGTGCAAAGGAGGGGGAGAATAAGGAAGGCTAAAAAGGCAAAACCACATTCACATTGAATTTGGTTCAGGGAGAAAATGACATACATACTAAATGGGATATCTCAACCTGCAGCAGGATAGGGGGAAAGGGGATGAGAGGAGGGATGATGGATGGGAGGGCATCCTTGGGGTGAGGGGAGGTTGGAAGTACCCACTATAGAAGAGGGACAGGATCATGTAGGGAATGGACCAGGTGGGGGGTGGGATGAGTGGGAGGGAATTATAAGCAGCCTTGTACAATGTATCTACTATGATAATGTTTTGCATAGCTAGACATGTACAACATATACTGAATTACTTATATCCCAAGAAGGAATGGGTGACAAGGGAGGAAGGAAATGGATCTGAAATTCAAGGTCGTAACATTAAATGTTTCAAATATATATATAAATACTATTATTAATACGCTTTTGCCTATAATTGGGAGATAAGATGTGCAGGCATTGGGACACAAAGATTCATCTTCCTCTAATGGAAAAGTCGATGGGGGTATGGGAGAAGGTATGGGAGAGAGCAGATTGGAGGAAGCGATATCTTGTGGGACTGCTATTCTGGGAGGTTGGGTAGGGGAATAATGGGGGGAAAATGATTGTAACTCAAAATCTGGCGGAAATGAATGATGCAAAACAGAAGTTAATAAAGTATTTGTTTAAAAAAAAACACAAATAGGGTCATGAGGAGACAGACATAACTGAAAAATGACTGAAAAAACATCTTAGGGACTAGCTCCTACATAGCAATCTCCCCCCTATTGCTAGAGTCTTCTCTCTCTTGAAATTGTTATCTCTCTGTTTGTCCATTTATCTATCATCTATGTAGCCATCCATCCATCTGTCACCTATAATCTATCTATCCATCCATTCATCTGTCATCCATCATCTATCCATCCATCCATCCATCATCTCTGTCTGTTTCTCTCTCCCCATCTCTCTCTGTCTCTGTTTTTCTTTCTCTCTAGACATGCTGTATGTATTCTCCCCCAGGAGAATAGAAGACAGGGATAATTTTGCTTTTTTGTTCTTGTATGCCTACTGCTGAGTAAAGCATCTGGTATATCATATGTGCTTAATACGTGTGTCCTAAATCTAATTCATATATAGAGAAAACAGACAATCATAAATGGAATTGACCTTAGCCATTGAGGTCATTCCCCCTTTATTTCACAGATGAGGACACTGAGGTAGAGGAAGGCTAAGTGGCTAGTATCTAGAGTGGGCTTGCAATCTCTTCCTGTCTTCAGGTTCTGTGCTCTGTCCATAGTACCATGCTGCCTTTTTTTTGGAAATTGAATTGAATTGAACTTGGACCTTTTACTCACTTTTTCTGTTGAGCTCCTCTTCCTCCCCCTCCCATCCAACATCTCTTCACTTCACTGCTCCAATGCTGATAGCTTCAACTTCTGTGGACACAATGCCCACAGACTACATGTAACTTGGGGAGTTTGAAATGTATCAATCGATATGGTTGCTAGAGCTCAATGCAAAGAATACCAACATTAAATCTGAATGCTTAGGTGATGATGGAGAATGCTGACTTTGCAAAGAATTTCAGATGGAATTTTCACACCTTCCCATTTTCCCTTTTAAAACCTTTTAAAAATTATTATATGAACGGAACACCAGACAACAACAATTGTTGCTCACTTGGGTGAAATGGAAACCAAATAGAGGCCTGGGGTATGTACTAAAGGCTTTGGTCAAGAAGGATTAAAAAAATGAAATTTGTTCAGTGTCAGAAAGGTGGATCATAAAATGGGTGAGGCAGTGAAGTGAGTCAAAATTATTTTCACCTGGGCAGGCCAGGCTCAAACCCAGATAGAATTATTGTCATATTGGACACTTCCATAACAAATCCAGAACTTAACATAGGGCCTGGCTCATAGTAGGTGTAAGAGTAATGTCTTACTCTTTGTGACCCCATAGGGATACTTCTAGTATCTTGGAAAAGATATTAGAGTGGTTTACCATTTCCTTCTCCAGAGTAGGTGCTTAATTAAATTAGTAGGTGTTTATTAAAGTGAATAATTTAATCCTTCATATGGGTGAATTAGTATTTCTATGTAAATGTCTATAGTATATAGCTAATCATAATAGGAAGAGGGAAACGGGAAGGCTAAATAATTTTCCCTTGTTCTTTTTTCTTTTAATTTTTAAGATTTTTTAAAATTTATTTTTAGTTTTCAACATTCATTTCCACAAGATTTTGAGTTACAAATTTTATCCCTGTCTTTTCTTTTCCCCCACCACAAGATATCGAGCCCACTGAATACGTCTTCTCCCAATCTGCTTTCTCTTATATCCTCTCCCATCTCCCCTTTAACTTTCTAGTAGGGCAAGATGGATTTCTATACCCTAGTGCCTGTATAACTTGTTTCCCAGTTTCATGTAAAAAAACAATTTATTCAACATTTGTTTTTAAAACTTTGATTTCCAGATTTTTTTCCCTTCCTCCCACTTCACCCACCCCCACTGGGAAGATAAGCCATTCAATATAGGTTGTACATGTGTAGTTACACAAAATGTTTCCATAGTAGTTATATTGTGAAAGACTATATTTCCCTCCATCCTGTCTTGCCCCCTACTTATCCCTTGCTCTATAAAGCTAAAACTACTTTTTTTTTTCTTTTTGGAGGGGGGGAAGGCAAGGCAGTTGGGGTTAAGTGATTTGCCCAAGGTCACACGGATAGTAAGTGTTAGGTGTCTGAGGCTGAATTTGAACTCAGGTTCTCCTGATTCCAGGGCCAGTGCTCTATTCACTTCATCACCTAGCCACCCCCTAAAACTACCGTTCCTTATTTTCACTTTATTGTGAAGTCAAGCACCATCCTAAAAAATGTTCATTTCTATGCAGCACTTTGTAGTTTAGTGGCCTTGGTCAAGTCACTTAACCTCTATGGACCTCAATTTTCCCTTCTGAAAAATGATATGATTAGACTAGATGGTCTCTGAGGTAGAAATTTCAAGCTATGATTCTACGATCTTCTCCAACCATCTCATTTACACCTGCGAACATTGAGACCCAGAAGAGTGAGATGCTTTATCAAAGGTCCCCCCTGGTAGTAAGTTGTATGTCCAGGACTCAAAACCAAGCCTTTTAACTCCACATCCAGTCTTCTGATAGGAGTTTGGAATTGAACTTCAGAGTACTTTAGCAGCTTGGATACCACTGAATAGTTTTATGTGGAACCAGGAACACATTATTATTTTTACATACAGATATTTGAAGGCTAAAAAAAACCCAACTCTTGAAAAAAAAATCTCAAAAGCAAAACTTCTTGGGGCAAAACCAAGATGGTGGAGCAGAGAAAACTCTCAACTGTGCTGTCCCAACATTTCCTTCCAAACTACTTTAAAGAAATGTCTTAAATCAAATTCTGGAATGAAAGCACCAACCAAAGCTCAGAGTGAGATGTTTTCCTAGCAGAAGACACTTTAGGTGGTTAGAAATGGATATTTATGACGTAGGGATGGAAGCTGCTCCAGAATCCATGTGAATGAAATGCCAGTGGGATGCTTTAGTCATATTCAGATGCCATCAGTTCTTTCTCCAGAGGTGGATAACATTTTTCATTGTTAGTTCTTTTGGGACTGTCTTGGGTTATTGTATTTCTTAGAATAGCTAAGTCATTCACAGTTAATCATTATATAATATTGCTATTACTGTGTACAATGTTCTCCTGGCTCTGCTTGCTGCCCTCTGCATTGGTTCATGCAATTTTCCCAGGTTTTCTTGATATCAGCCTGCTTTTGATTTCTTAAAGCACAACTGTATTCCATTACAATAATATACCATAACTTGTTCAGTCATTCCCCAATTGATAGGTGTCCCCTCAGTTTCCAATTTTTCGCTACCACAAAAATAGCTGTTATAAGTATTTTTGTACAAATAGGTCATTGCTCCCCCCACCTTTTTATCTCTTTGGCACCTAGTAGTGATATTGCTGGATCCAATGGTATGCATAATTAGATAGTTCTTTGGGCGTTGTTCCAAATTGCTCTCCATAATGGTTGGATCAATTCACAATTCCACCAACAATGCATTAGTGTCCCAGTTTTCTCACATCTTCTCCAACATCTGTCATTTTCATTTTCTTTCATATTAGCCAATCTGATGGGTGTGAGGTGGTATCTCAGACATGTTTTAATGTGCATTTCTCTAATCAATAGTGATTTAGAGGAATTTTTTCATGTGACTATGAGCTTTGATTTCTTTGTCTGAAAACTACCTGTATGTATGTATATATATATATATATATATATATATATATATATATATATAAAACACATATATATTTAAATATATATAACATATATATATAAATATGTATAACATAAATATAACATATATATTTAAATATATATAACATATATATAAATATATAACATATATATTACCCTTTTTCAATTGGACAGATATATGTAGCTTGTAACTTTTCTATTATTAGGGTAGTTAGATGGATTCTTCATAGAAAGTAGGTGTGGGAGTAGCTAGTCAATGCAGCGAATAGAGCACTAGCCCCGAAGTCAGGAGGACCTGAGTTCAAATGTGGCCTCGGACACTTGACATACATACTAGTTCTGTGACCTTGGGCAACTCACTTAACCCCAATTGCTTTGCCTTCCCCCCTCCAAAAGAATTCCCCCCCCCAAAAAAAACAACAAAAAGAGAAAGTCAGAATGGGAATGATTCAATTATGTTGGGATAATATTTAAAAATGGATAGGAAAAGAAAGAGGGATGCACTGGGAGAAGGAGTAAGGAAGGGGAAGAATAGGGAAAATTATCTCACATAAAAGAGGCATACGCAAGAAAGAATTTTTACAGTGGAGAAGAAAATGATGTGTGTGTGTGTGTGTGTGTGTGTGTGTGTGTGTTTGGGGGTAGACAACATTTGAACCTACTTGTTGTTTTTTGATTGTTTCAACTGCATCTGACTCCTTATGACCCTGTTTGGGGCTTTCTTCACAAAGAAAATTGAGTGGTTTGCCATATCCTTCTCCAGATCATTTTACAGAAGAGGAAACTGAGGTAAACAGGGTTAAGTGACTTGCTTAGGGACACATGACTAGCAATTATTTGAGGCCAGAGTTGAACTCAAGTCTTCTTAACTTCAAGTCTGTCACTCTATCCACTTTGCCACTTTGCCATCATTTGCATCTAAATTGATTCAAAGAGGGAATATGCATGCACACACACAAACAACACCCAATTGAATCTTGCAAAATAGATAAGTAAGAGAAGAAGATAAGGGAAAGGAGGCATGGTGGTAAAAGGGAGAGCAAATAAAATAAGGCAGTGGTTAGAAGCAAAACAGATTTTAGAGGAGAGATTGGATAAAAAGAGAAAGAAAAAGATAAAAAGAAGAAAATAGGATGGAGTGAAATGCACAGTTAGTAATCATAGCCACAAATGTGAATGGGACAAATTCACCCATTAAATGGAATTGGACAAAGAAACACACTTGAGACAGAGAGACACACACACAGAGTTAAAATAAGAAGCTGGAGAAAAATCTATTATACTTTAGCTGAAGTAAAAAGGCAGGGATAGCAACCCTTATCTTAGACAGAGCAAAAGCAAAAATAGATCTAATTAAAAGGGACAAGCAGGGAAACTACATCTTGCTAAAAGAAAACATAGATAATGAAGTAATATAAATACTAAACGTGGCATAGCATCCAAATTCTTAAGGGAAAAATTAAATGAATTATAAGAGAAAATAGACATGGACTTAACTTTATCCTCACAGAGCTAGAAAAATATAATCATAAAATAAAAAAGAAAGAAGACAAGGAGGTGAACACAATCTTAGAAAAGTTAAATATGAGAGACCTCTAGAGAAAATTGAAGGGAAATAAAAAGGAATATATCTTTTTTTTTTTTCTCAGCTGTATATGGAATCTTCAGGAAAATTGACCAAGTATTAGGGTAAAAAACCCCCACAAAACTTTTCAACCAAATCCAGAAAAACAACAACACCTATATTAAGTGTATCTTTAAAAGACCACAATGCAATAAAATTATATTTAATAAAAGGTCATGGAAGCATAGATTTGAAATTTATTGAAACTAAATAATCCAATCCTAAAGAATGTGATTCAAAGAACAAACCATAGAAATACTTTAACAAATCATACTCAATACTTTAATAAAAGAAAATGACAACAATGAGGCAGCATTTTGAAATTTGTGGATTGCATCCAAAGTAAAACTTAGGGGGACAATTTATGTCTCTAAACATGTACATCAATAAAAAAGAGAAAGAGCAAATCAATAAAATGGTGATGTAACAGTGAAAAAACAAAAGCAAAAAATAAACAAAAAAACAAAAAAAAAATTCCCAATGAAACACCAAAATGGAAATCTTGAAAACCAAAAGATGGATGAATAAAATTAAAAGGAAAAAAAAATCCATTGAACTAATAAACAAAACTAGGAGCTGGTTTTATGAAAAAAAAAAAAACCAACAATAAAATAGATAAAAGGTTAATTATATAAAGGTTAATTTGATTTAAAAAGGAGAAAATCCAATTGCTAATATCAAAAATGAAAAGAGTGAATGCACCACCAATGAAGATTAAATTAAAGCAATCATTAAGGGTTATTTTGCATGATTATATGGTAGTAAAACTGCAAATTTAAGTGAAATGGATGAAAATTTATGAAAGTATAAGCTGACAAGATTAACAGAAAAGGAAATAGAATACTAAAATAGCCGTATCTTAGAAATCAAAATTGAAAAAGTCATAAAAGTGTTCCTTAACAAAAAATCTTGGGGCAGCTAGGTGGCACAGTGAATAGAGCACCAGCCATAGGGTCAGGAGGACCTGACTTCAAATCTCCCCCAGACACTTAACACACAAGAATAATTAGCTGTATGACCTTGGGCAAGTCATTTAATCCCAATTGCCCTGCCTTCACCCTCCAAAAAGCAAAAAAAAATCTCTAAGACCCAGTGGATTTACAAGTAAATTTTACCAAACATTTTTAGGAACAATTAATCCAAACACTATACAAACTATTAGAAAAAAATAGGTAACGAGTCCTACCCAATTCCTCTTATGTCACAAATAAGGTTTTGATATCTAAACCAGCAAGAACAAAAACTGAGAAAGCAAAAATTTTAAATAAAATAAACCAGATACTATGACCAGGTGGGTTTTATACCAGGAATGCAGAACAGGTTCATTACTAGGAAAACCATTAGTATAACTGACCATATCAATAACAAAACCTACAAAAATATCATGATTTTTATCAATAGATGTAGAAAAAGTCATTGACTGAATACAATACACATTCCTATTAGCAATACAAGAAAGCATATGCATCAATGGAGCCTTTCTTAAAATGATAAGTAGCATCTATATAAAATCAAGAGCAAACATTAGCTATAATGAGGAAATACTTGAAGCTTTCCCAATAAGATCAGGGATGAAACAAAGATTTCAACAATTATTTAATATGACAGCAGAAATGCTAGCTATAGCAATAAGAAAAAGAAACTGAAGGACTAAAAGTAGGTAATTAGGAAATAAATTCATCTCTCTCTGTAGATAATGTGATGGCATAGAGAACCTTAGAGAATCAATCAAAAGACTAATTGAAACAATTAAACACTTCAGGAAAATTATAGTTTATAAAATGAACTTATATAAATTATAACTATTTCTATATGCCATATGCCAACCAAACCCAGAAGCAAAAGATAGAGAAATTTCACTTAAAATAATGGCAGACAACACAAACTATTTGGGAATTTTTTTTCAAGACAAACTTAGGGACCATACGTACAGAATAAGAGAACACCTTTCACACAATGTCAGATCTAAATAATTGCAGACATAATAATTGCTCATGGGTAGGCTGAGCTAGCATAACAAAAATGACAATTTCATCTAAGTTAATTAACTTACACAGTACCATGCCAATTAGACTACGAAAGAATTATTTTATAGATCTATGAAAACAACAAAATTTATCTGGAGAACAGAAGGTCAAGAATACTCAGAGAATCAATGAAAAAAATATGAAGGAAGACAGCCTTTCAGTTCCATATTTCAAACTATATTGCAAAACAGTAATCATCAAAACAATCTATTTGTAGCTAAGAGATAGAACAATGGGGGGCGGCTAGGTGGTGCAATGAGTAGAGTGTCGGCCCTGGAGCCAGAAGGACCTGAATTCGGATCCGGCTTCAGACACTTAACGCACACACAAACAAAAAAAAAAATCTAGCCGTGTGACCTTGGGCAAGTTATTTAACCCCAATTGACCTCCAAAAAGCAAAAAAAAAAAAAAAAAATAGAACAATGACTCTGTGGAATAGATTGGATATACAATACATAGTAGTAAATGGCCATAGCAATCTAGTTTTTCATAAACCCAAAGATCCAAGCTCATGGGACAAGAACCCACCATTTGACAAAAATTTTTGGAAAAACTAGAAAGTAATTTGGCAGAAACTAGACATGGAGCAACATCTCACACTGTACACTAAAATAAGTCAAAATGGATAAAAAAGTTAGCTATAAAGGGTGAAATCATAAGCAAATTAGGGGAGCATGGAAAAAATATACCTATCATATACATGGATAAGGCAAGAGTTTTTGACCAAGAGGTAGGGAGGATCACGGGAAGCATAATAATAATTTTGACTATATAAAATTAAAAAGCTTTTACACAAACCAAATTAATGCAGACAAAATTAGAAAGAAAACAGGAAACTAGAATTTTTTTGTTATAGTAAGTTACTCTGATGAAGGCCTAATTTCTCAAATATATAGAGGAACTGGGCCAAATTTATAAAAACAGTTTTCTTCAATTGATAAATGACCAAACACTATAAACAGGTATTTTTCAGAAGAAGAAATCAAAACTATCTATAGGCATATGAAAGAATGCTCTAAATCACTGTTGATTAGAGAAATACAAATTAAAAGAATTCTGAGGTGCCACCTCACACAAGAGTTAGAGTTCCGGTGGGGACTGGCGGTGGCGCGGCAGCAGCAGCAGCAGCAGTAGCAGCCAAGATAGAGGTGGAGGCACAAACTCCTTTTTGAGCCAGCCACAATTTCTGCTAAGGACTCTTGTTGGGGACTGCCAGGGAACAGAACTGCGGGGGGCCGGAGCTGTTGTGAGCACGCTTCCTGGACGCTGAGCAGTTGCTGAGAGTGGGGAGAGAAGTACCTTTGCCTGAGGTAGCCTGTTCTGTTTTGAAGGCTTAAGAATGTGGTTAGTTACTACATTAACTACTTGTGCCAATTTCATAACTACCCTGATGGCTTTGACTTTCTGGTTTTGGGACTCGGTTATTTGGTATTTTAATAAATTCTCTGGCTTTATCCCCCATATAGAGAGACTGATATATTTTGTGATTAATAACCACATAAGCCTATTTATAATTGCTCTAGGCATAGTGAATATTGCATTGTTAATACATTTGGCGACGAGGATGGGATCACAAAATATCAGGCCTCTATTTGGAAGCAGGGGGGCTTTAGAGGGAGAGATGGCTATCCCAGGATGGGAGGATTTGCCTTATTCCTCTCTAGCCAGAGAATGGGCCAAAAGTACAGGGCCCTGTGAAAACTGGGAACCAAGACTAAAAGAGGGAGAACCTGGAGATTTGGAAAGATGCTTGCAAGGAATACCTATAGAACCAGGCAAAGAGTTGGCAGGAGTGTGCAGGAGAGGCTGGGTCCTGCTAACAAGTTATCGCCTCATGTGTAAAAGTAGGGATAAGCTGCTGGAGGAAAGAGCTCAGATGGCTAGGGAGTTGGCTGGTTTGCTTGAGGATTCTCCTGTGTCACAGCATTCAGAAGAGCAAACCGGAGGGACTCAGGTGGTCCAGGAAAAAGCTACTGTTCATGTAGCTAAAAGGAAGCAAAAACCTAGCAGAAGAAATGTGCATGCAGCTTTTGTACAGGCTGGGCAGAGTTGCCTAGACAGCTGCCAGGAGAATGTGTGTGTGGAGAATGCAACAAGGTTAGATGAGGAGTCTTCTAACATAGAAGTTCTCCCCATACGAAGAAGAAGACAGGAGAAGTGCCAGGGCCAAACAGAGTCCCAGGAGATAATTGAGGATTTCACTCAACAGGAGATTACTGACATATTGAGTAGATTCACCCAAAGAATGGGAGAGTCTTTAGTGTCTTGGATAGTAAGAATCACTGATGAAGGCGCTGGAGGAATAACACTGGACAGTGAGGATTGCTTAAAATTCATAAGTATCAGTCAGAATCCTTTTGTCCACCAAGCTTTTAGGGACTACCATGTGGGAGGAGGCCTCAGAAAAACTACTCTGTTAGCTTTAGTTGCACAGGGATGCAGAAAGCAATATCCTACTGTCTCTATGTGGCCTAGTGGAGACAGACCCTGGTACTCACTTAGAGACTGTATGAGGAAGCTAAAGGAAGAGGTAATGAAAACTACCATCATGGTTGGAGATGCAAATGCATATCATGAAACCCCCCTAGGAGTTCCTCATAGAAATATCATAGTGAAGACTGCTCCTCCTGCTTATAAGCACTTAATTCTGACTTTATTAATTGGAGAAATAGGGCACCCTCTTTCAGAGGTGCTGGATAAGATTTCACAATTAAGTGACCTAGGGGAATGGGGACAAGATAAATTGCCTAGAGAGAGAAGAGTACATAGCCAGAGGATTCAGAGACAAAATAGACCAACTAGAAGGGAACTGTTTTTTTGCTCTATTGAGAGCAGGGGTGGACTTTAGAAGAATAGATGGTATTCCAACTGAAGAGCTGCATAAGCTGTACCAAGAAAAGGTACTTAACATTAGAATGAATAGGGAAGCAAGAACTACCCCTGCAGGTACTCCTGAATCAGAATCTTTGTATCCAAGTTTGCCCCACCTTCAGGGAGAATAGGAAATAGGCCAGGCCCCAGCCCAGATTAAAGAAATATACAGAGGAGATTGCAGACCCCATATCAGTTTAACAATATATTGGAAGAATGGATCAACTACTGTGACTAGGGCGTTGCTAGATACTGGGGCTGAAGCCACACTTATCTATGGAAACCCTGATAAGTTTAAACATGGAATCCCTATTACCATCACAGGTCTAGGAGGGGCTGAAATATCAGCCAGACAAGTTAAAATAACAATGAAAATTGGGCAGTTACCTAAGAAAGAATATACTGTGGTTGTTGTACCTATTCCTGAATACATAATTGGAATAGATATATTGAGAGGCATGACTCTGAATTTACCTGAAGGAAGATACCAATTTGCTGTAAGGAAGATAGGAATTAATACAGTTTTAGTGGGAAAAATAAAAATGGACCCAATCACTTTACCTGAACCTTCTGAAGTAATTACTTTAAAACAGTATCGTGTGCCAGGTGGGCAAGATGAAATTACCACTACTATAAAGGAATATGTTGAAGCAGGAGTGTTAGTCCCTACAACCACAAGATGGAATAATCCTGTCTGGCCAGTAAGAAAATCAGATGGGACATGGAGAATGACAGTGGACTATAGACAATTGAATAAGGTGACTCCTCCTTTGTATGCTGCTGTTCCAGATACCATCACCTTAATAGAAAGGATCCAGAAATATGATGGGACTTGGTATGCAGTTACTGACTTAGCAAATGCCTTCTTCACCATCCCAATAGACCCTAAACAATGGGACCAGTTTGCTTTCACTTGGCAGGGTAGACAATATACTTTCACCCGCTTGCCACAAGGGTACCTACATAGCCCCACTATTTGTCACAGGATTGTGGCTGAACAGTTAGATGAATTAATGCTGCCTGGTATACAGCTTACCCACTACATTGATGATATCATGATACAGGGAAAAGATGCAAAAGAAGTGGAGAGAAGTTTGACCCTTCTAATTGAGCATATGAAAAGTAAAGGGTGGGAAATTAACCCTGCAAAGGTTCAAGGACCAGCTCAAAATGTAAAATTTTTGGGTATACAATGGAACAAGGGACTATGAGAGATTCTTCCACAAGCCCGACAAAAGATTCAGGACTTTCCTACCCCTACCAATAAGAAGGAAGCCCAAAAGTTCATAGGAATGTTTGGGTACTGGAGGCACCACATTCCACATTTGGGACAGATTTTGAAACCTTTGTATAGAGTCACTCGAAAGAAATATGA
Source organism: Gymnobelideus leadbeateri (assembly GCA_011680675.1). Taxonomy (NCBI): domain Eukaryota; kingdom Metazoa; phylum Chordata; class Mammalia; order Diprotodontia; family Petauridae; genus Gymnobelideus; species Gymnobelideus leadbeateri. The sequence goes on along the minus strand of WOXC01008281.1, from coordinate 1,420 downwards.
ATTTGATTGGGGACTTGAGCAGAGTAAAGCTTTTGAAGAAGCCAAGGCTGCCATACAATTGGCCCTAGATTTGTGGCCCATGCAAAATGGTCCAGTGGAATTACAAGTGACGGTACAAGATGATTATGCAAACTGGAGCTTATGGCAAAAACAGCAAAGCAGAAATGTACCCTTGGGATTTTGGTGTAGGAAGATCCCTTCATCTGGAGTCCAGTATACACCTTTTGAAAAGCAGTTGTTAGCTGCATATTGGGCTTTGGTGGAGACTGAACAATTGACTCTGGGCCATGAAGTGGTATTAAGACCTGGAATCCCGATTATGACCTGGGTAATGAGTACCCCAGCTTCTCACAGAATTGGACATGCCCAAGAGGCTAGTATAATCAAATGGAAGTGGTATATTCAAAATAGAGCGAAAACTGGCAAAAGTGGAGTTTCTGCTCTACATGAATCTGTAGCAAATGTAGGAATTGAGAGGAATGACACACCCCCTGAGCCAAAGCAACAGTTGGTACAATCCTCTGTAAAATGGAATGAAGGATATGATGGACTAACTGAAGAACAAAAGAGACATGCATGGTTTACTGATGGGACAGCAAAATATTTGGGCCAAAAGAGACATTGGAAAGCAGTGGCCTATAACCCATGTACTAGAAGGACTTTGGAAAGTACTGGGATAGGTGGAAGTAGTCAGTATGCTGAACTTATGGCTGTACATCAAGCCATCAAAATAGAACAAGGAGGACAGTGTCATATATTCACTGATTCATGGGCAGTAGCTAATGGGTTAGCTACATGGATGCCCATGTGGAAAAATCAAAATTGGGAGATTCATGGCAAACTAGTCTGGGGCAAAGAATTATGGGAAGATATCTGGAATATGTCTTTGGTCACTGACTTGTCAGTTTTTCACGTAGATGCTCATGTGGCCCTCGCCACGCCAGAACGTGAGTATAATGCTCATGCTGATCGACTGGCAAAGATTGCTACTCAACATATTGTCCCTACCTTGACAACAACTGATGACCCAGTATTAGCAAAATGGGTCCACCAAACGGCTGGGCACTTGGGGGTTCAGGCCACACACCAGTGGGCACAAGATCGAGGTATTAGTATCTCTCATTCGCTGTTAAAACAGATAGCAGCAGAATGTCATATATGTCAATTGGAAAAGGAGCGAACTGTCCCTCGGGTAGTAACTGGAGAGATAGCAAGAGGAAAAGTCCCAGCCCAAATCTGGCAAATAGATTATATTGGTCCACTACCACAAGATAAAGGATGTAGATTTATATGTACTTGTGTTGACACCTATTCGGGTGTATTAGTGGCTTGTCCTTATAAGAATGCTACCCAGAAAAACACTTGTAAAACTCTAGATCTCATAAGTCTATATTATGGAACCCCAATGCAGATTCAAAGT